>OX336371.1:23094720-23694720 GCA_946902895.1 Fragum fragum
GTACAAGAATCAAGGAATACTCTTTCTAAGTTTGGTCTGAATGGCCCAGTGGTTTCAGAGAACAAGATCTAGTTATTTCATGATTTAACTGAAACTTATAAGCCTGCCCCATCAACACCATCAATTTTTTAAGAATTGAAATTTCACAAACAAGTTTTGAAGGTCAACCAAGGCACATTCTTGTCAAGCTTGGTACAAATTAGTCCAGTGGTTTAGTAAAAGATGATTTTTTTTAAAGAATTATTCTATGCTTTCTCAAAGTCTGATAAGCTTAGCCCAGTCACATCCAATTTTTTTGCAAATCAAAATGTTACGAACAAGTATTGAAAAGGGTCCTCCATAGAACATTCCTGCCAAGTTTGGTCCAAATTGGTAAACAGGTTTAGGAGAAGATGTTTAACCCATTACCACACAACAAAATTTTAGACTGGTCCAAATTGAAAGTAGGTGCAGTTGACAATTTCAAGTTGATGGAATTTTAAATTTCTTCGTCTTTGTGGATAGAAGACATTGTGGATAATGAAGAAATTGCTTGATGCAAGCAATTTCTTCATTTTCCACAATATTTTCCAGAGTTTTTTTTCTTGAGGGGCATAAAAACAGAGATTATGTGGGAATGGGTTAAAGGAAATGTTTATAACAAAGGACAGACAACATATGACAATCATATGTTCCCAGTATCTCCCCTTGAGCATATTGTTAAGGTGATCTAAAAAGTCTTTGATTTTCTTGTTACAAACTATTTCACTTCCACAAAGTTTCTCAAAGCTTGAATGGATTGGAGTAGGATATTAGGAGATATATGGAACATAATAACTATATCTAAAGTACAAAGTAACAAGGTTTTCATAAATATTGGTGTAAATGATTGAATATAGACAAAATTCTCAATTATTCGAAACTAAAGCAGGGGTATATTGCTTTTGGAAACAAATTTGGGAAATACGATGGCCAAGTGCTCTCCTTAGATATAGCTTAGCTATATCAAACACAGGACGATTCTGAAGAGAGTAATCAGTGGGTAATTCCATGTTATATGAAATCTTTAAACTTGACTTGTCATAAGAAGATTCTGAATATCATTTTCTTCTTTGTTTCTATCTAACATTCTTTAAATTTGGACCAGTCTAAAATTTGTCGCCTGGAAATGGTTTTAATGTGAAGGGTTACTGCGTGCTTTATCTGTCAAATAAATATCGGTCAATAACCTCCAATTTTGTATGATCCTTTTGATAAGACTGTGTTAAACCTTGTAATATTCATATCTATGGTTATGTAGCCAGTCAAAACACTCTTTCAAACCATTATATTGTAAATCTATTAATTCCAAAACAGCCCCACTTTTTACAACCCTAAAGAAAAACATGAGGACCATGATGGTCAAGGCTTAATGATATAATATAAAAAAAATATCAAAGCCCTACACCTAATCATTTTGGAGAAGATTTTTTTAAAGATTGTCTCCTTTAATCCTAGATATAGTGAAGATCGAACCATATTGAGCCAATTTCAAGAGTGCGGTAATTCTTTGAAGTATTTAAGTAGAGGGTCAATAGGCATTAATACATACTAAATGTCAAAGCTCTAGGCCTAATGGTTTCGTAGGAGAACACTTTCTATGATATCCTTCATTATAGAAAAGGGCTTATTTTCAGAATACAGTAATTCTTTGAAGTATTTCGGTAGAGGGTCAATAGATGATTTCTACCACATATCAAAGCTCTAGGCCTTATAGTTTGGGAGAAAGATTATTAAAGATTTCCTTCTTTATTTCTATGTAAAATCAGGGATCACAAAGAAAAGGGCTCATTTTCAGAAAACAGTAATTCTTTGAAGTATTTGGTAGATTGTAAATAGATGATGATTTACAAAATATCAAAGCTCTCAGCCTTATGGTTTGGGAGAAAATCTTTAAAGATTTCCTTCTTTTTTTCTATGTAAAATCATGGATCGCATAGAAAAGGGCTAAGTATCAGAATACAGTTATTCTTTGAAGTATTTTGGTAGAGCTCTAGGCCTTATGGTTAGGGAGAAGAAGATTTTTAAAGTTTTCCTTCTTTATTTCTAGGTAAAATAATGGAACGCACAGAAAAGGGCTAATTTTCAGAAGACTGTAATTCTTTAAAGTATTTGGTAAAGGGTCAATAGATGATGATTTGTACATAATAACAAAGTTCTAAGCCTTATGGTTTGGGAGAAGAAGATTTTTAAAGTTTTCCTTCTTTTATTATATGTAAAATTAGGGATCGCACAGAAAAGAGCTAATTTTCAGAAATCAGTAATTCTTTGAAGTATTTTGGTAGAGGGTCAATAGATGATGATGTTTAAAAAATATCAAAGCTCTAGGCCTTATTGTTTGGGAGAAGAAGATTTTTTGAGTTTTCCTTCTTTATTTCTATGTAAAATCAGGGATCACACAGAAAAGAGCTTATTTTCAGAATAAGTTAAATATTTGAAGTATTTTGGTAGGAGGTAAAAAGAAGGTGATTTGTACCAAATATCAAAGCTCTAGGCCTAACGGCTTGGGAGAAGTTTTTTTATATTTTTTCACTCAAATGCCATGGCAACCAGAGTTCTTCATGGATTTCAATTCTTTGAAGTATTTTGAAAGAGCATGACCTAAGGATCATCTCTGAAGTTTTGTTAAAATTCCATGCTTAGTTTAGGAGGAGAAGATTTTTTTGTAATTGTGAACGTACGTACGGACAGACAGAGGGACGGACAACGACCTATACAATAACTCACCCAGAGCACTTTGTGCTCAGGAGAGCTAACAAGGTGGTGCATATACACCAAGAGGATTGTCCATAATAAAACGCTGTAATGTGAAACAATTATGCCAATTCAAAGGCCGTAGTTCCAAGGCAACTAGAGTGGCCAAAATAATTCTTATCTCATGCACAAGATGACAAAAGATTTTTTGTGTTAAGCTTTAGTTGATTCAAACAGTTGCTGAAATTGTAGGAGTTTGCATGCACAAAAAATTGCTATCATACAGATGTACAAATAGGATCGTAACATAAAACCACATGAATAAAGAGAAAATGCTTGTGATAAACATTTTCTGTAACAAGCAATTACTCCCCTTCTCAGAATGGTTCTTTTCTTTTTTTTCCAACACGGTTTCATAATACCAAATTATGTTGTTATTGGTAAAGATAATAGCTTTAGAAAACAAATTGAAAAAATATCTCCTTTTCAAACACTATTTTCTACTTTTTAAGTGTGGCCACATGCCATAGTGATTTGTAGCCATTCAATTTGGATCATTTTTATTGAAGGTTGTCTACTACAAATTGGTTTAACCCATTACCAAGCGACAAAATTTTAAAGAAGTCCATATTAAAAGAAGTTGGAACATTTTCTAATTTTCCCACAATGTTTTCCTTGATCGTATTTCATCATCACAGATCATCAGAAAGCATAATTGTATGGAAATAAGTTAACATATCCATACTGATTCTTCTTTTGAAAGAAAATGTGCTCACCTAAAAGATAGGAATTTGTTAAAGTTTATTGAGCACCTTGTCCCTGCCTGTTGCAGTATGATCTTTCCTCTGCCAAGTCTAATCTGGACCCTGCTTCACTCCTCCACAATGTTCCACTATCCCTCCTCCTGACTCCAATCCCTCCTCCTACTCCTAAATGAAACAAGATGCGTTAGATGTGTTTATGAAACATTTAGACACATGAAAAGACTTTTTCAGAACTTTGACCTTGATAAATGATCTCCACCTTGACCATGGTATATCAATGAAAGCTATAATTCAAAATGTTGAGTACCAGTATTGTATCTTGAATAAGCAAGAAATGGTGGTATATGCTAACCCATTCCCACACGATCCCATCCTTTTATGCCCCCCCCCCCCCCAAGGAAAAAGTTCAGAAAAAAAATGTGAACAAGAAGGCCAGTGGCCCTGGTGCTCACCTGAGATAAGGCTCTTTTTTCTTCAAGGCTTAATACAAACTGGGTCAGGAGACGACCTCCTTTAACATTTAACTAAAATCAACTTATGTAACCATGCCAAGCAATGCTTTCAATAGATTTCAAATATTTCATTAATTATTAAAATGGGGCAAACTAACGTATTTCTGCCCAATTTGGCTTAAATTGGCCAAATAGTTTTGAGAAGGTTGCCTTCTTTATTTCTATTTAAGCCTAGTCACCCTTTGGCTCTAAAATTTTATCAATTATAAAGAGGTCAATGTACTGATGCTTCATGCAAAAATCAAGATTCTTCAACTTCTGGGTCAGGAGGAGATGTTTGGTTTTTTTTCTCTCCAATTTTACTCTAGTAGTCATAGCAACCAGAGTTTTCAACTGATTAAATTCTGTGGTTGAAATCCGCCTAGTGGCTTTGGAGGAGATGTCCTTTTAAAAATTGTTTATTTCCATACAGCCCCCCCCCCCGCCCCTTGGGTAACCAAGGGTGATTATAACAATTCTGAAAGAGGTCAATGTACTGATGCCCCATGCAAAATATCAAGACTGTTGGCCCTCTGGGTTAAGAGGAAATAATTTTTAAATTTTGTTTTGTTTGAATGGGGATTTACTCCGCTTTCAACAATCTTTCAGTTATATAGCGGCGGCTGGAGCACCTAACAATGGAATCCTGGTATTTCTCACACCAGTATGACCATTACATCCTTTCCTAGCCTCCAGCTACTATACCACATAGGTCTACTATTATCGACCCATTGGTGAGAGACAAATAGTTGGAAAGGATGAGTGCCACCGTCAAAATAATTTTTAAAGATTTTATTTAAATTTCAGATTTGTTACCATGGCAACCAGTTTTTAATGGATTTCATTTCCTTTAGCAATTTTCAAAGGGCACTACCCAAGGATTATCTCTGCCAAATTTGGTTTAAATCAGCCCAATGGTTTGGGAGAAAATGTTGTTTTAAAAATCCTTCTTTTTTCCGTATTTGCCCCCCGGGCTCCGCCCTGGGTACCCGAGGGTGCTGATTTTAGCAATTCTGAAAGAAGTCAATGTCAATGTGCTGATGCTTCATGCAAAACACAAAGGCTCTATGCATTTTGGGTCAGGAGGAGAAAATTTTTAACCCATTCCAACACAGCAAAATTTTAGACTGGTCCAAATTGAAAGAAGCTGCAGACGATAATTTCAAGTTGATGGAATTTTAATCTTTTTCGTCTTTTGGGGTAGAAAACAATGTGGATAATGAAGAAATTGCTTGATACAAGCAATTTCTTCATTTTCCTCAATGTTTTCAAAAGCTTTTTTCTTGAAGGGTGTAAAAAGGAGGGCTTGTCTGGGAATGGGTTAAAGATTATTTTAAAATTTCAGTTTTGTTACCATGGCAACTAGAGTTTTTAAGGATTTCAATTCTTTTAGCAATTTTTAAAGGGCACTACCCTAGGGACATTCCTGCCAAATTTGGTTGAAACCCACCTGGAGGTTCGGGAGGAGATGTCATTTTAAGATTGTTGAAACAAGACGGACGACGCACGATACACGCTGGACAGAGGACGTTCAAAATACCTCACCATGAGCACTTCGAGCTCAGGTTAGCTAATAATTAAGAAATGCTTGTAACAAGCAATTTCTTCATTTTCCATGTTTTCACCCGGAATGAAAGAGTGAAATTGTAGTCTGCATCTTCTTTGATTTTGGACCAGATTGATATTTTGCTGTGTTGTAATGAGTTAAGTTGTTAACATTTCAAAGCCCGTTTTGGAGTTAAGGGGAATTATTGCAGACACCTCATTAGTCTAGCTTACCCTCACTTCCTATTGTGGCCGTAAATTGTCACAATGCAATTTTTTCCAAACAACTGATTTTAACCCATCAAAACCCCTGATCAAATTTTTTTGACACCAAAGTTAAGGAAACGAAAATCTCTTCAATTAGAATCACAGTCCTGTGTTATTTCATTTCCAGATATGATTTATCAGTTAAAACGAAGACTGACACTTCTTTTTACAGTGTTCAGAAAATGCTTTAAAATTCCAATAATTATATTGTCCTACAGATAAAAGCAATATGCAATTCATAGCCACAATATACCTGCATGTAATGCCATAATGCCCTTAGACATCATGGTTTTTCTAAAGCTTATCACGGTTTGACAAAGTGTCTTTACTGCACAAACCCAGGATTCTACGTGCCTATGATTTTATACTTGAGAAAAAATTGTGGAAAAAGGAGAAATAGCTTGTGACAAGCAATTTCTCCTTTTCCCACAATATTTTCTACCACATAGGATGGTTTCATTTCAAATTACATTCAATTTTCTTTGTCGTCTGCAGCCTCTTTCAAATTTGACTAGTCTAAACTTTCGAAAAAACAGGAAAGGGTTAAACTTTAGGAAGTCCAATACTTGTGATAATTAACCATCACATTTTTTCTTACCAATGATGGATAGCTGACCTTATCTCCCAGGCTATTCTTAGATTTTTACTTCAATATTCAAGCATCACAATAATCTGATCAAGCATTAAAACAAGAGGACCATGATGGTCCTATATCGCTAACCTGAGTCACCTGCTAATATAAGTATTTTTTGTAATAATTTGGGTTTTTTGAAAAGGGTTTAAAGCTGCTTTTAAGAATTTTCAGTCATATTCCGGCTGGAGCATCTAAAAATGGAATCCTGGTATATCTCACATCAGTTCCACCATTACATCCTTTCTAAGCCTCAAGATGCTATCCTAGTTAGGTTTATGATTATCCAACCATTGGTGAGAGACAAATGCCAGAAAGGATATATGCTGCCGCCAGGAATCAAACCCATGACACCCTATGATTTAGGATTGGGAGCCTGATGTGCTACCTTCGCAGTTTTCAATTTAGAGGGGGCCATGGCTAAAATGACCCTCTAAAATCCAAAATGAACCCCTTCAAAATGAAGACTGGGCCCAAATGGCACACTTCAATCACACATTCAATAAGACTTCTCTGCATGAAGCATGGAAATAATGTCTTAACTTTTTCAAGTAGATTTATTATCAAATCGTTATGGTTTGTTACATTTAAAACCTTGTAATTCAATAGTTTGTCTATGTATTTGTATCGCATAACCCCCCTTGACAAAAAGCCATGGGCCCATTAGGCCCCCTATGATACAAAGCTAGATTGAACACTACCTTTGGCAGCTTTCTGACATTCATCCTGTGCAAGCTTGAAGAAAATACCATGAAAACTGGCTACATTAACTAGAATTTTTCAATGGTATTACTGCAATATCCCTTTATCCATGATACTTGACAGATCAGACACAATTTGTAACAGAACAATCTAAATGGTGGTACTATCATTCTGTGAACGTTTGAAAAGAATCAGATTCAACAAAAGCACCATTGGGTGCCAACGCTCGGCTGCAGGTGCTGGATAATGCAAAAATTTTAAGTCGAAATAGGGGCATAACTCTTACAAAAATGCTTTTAGAGTTATCCCCCTTGAAAGTCTAGATAGCTCTTGTGATGGTCAATACACATGCCAAGTTTCATAAGGATATCTTCAATAACAACAGAAAAATGACTAAGGTTAAAGTTTGTCACGCCAACGCCAACACCAACGACACCAAGGTGATGACAATATCTCGGGTTTTCTCAGAAAACAGCCAAGCTAAAAATGTTGACTTTATTGTGGTACAAGGATTTGAAATGAAATTTTCATAATGTTCTTTTTCCCCGTGATACTTGACAGGTCAGATCTAATGTATAAAGTTAATGATCATAATGATGGTACAATCAATGTGAGAGTTTTGATAGCTGTGGACTTATCAACAAAGTTTTTAAATGAAATTTTCCTAAGGCATCTTTTACCATGTTTCTTGACAGTTAAAACCCAATTTTGTAGGGAATGATCTTATGACCTTACAATCATTCTGTGAAAGTTCAACAAAAATCAATCAAAGCTGTGGGCTTTATTGCACTAACGAGGAATTTTAATTACTTTTGCGCAAGGCTCCTTTTCCCATGCTACTTGACGGATCAGATCCAATTTTGAAAGGACAAGTCGGCTTTATAGCATAAACAAGGATTTTTTCAAAATAAATTTTCCTAAGGCTCCCTTTCCAATGAATCAGACACAATTGAGGAAGGAATGATCCTTACAATGGTACAATAATTCTGTGAAATTTCAAAAGAATCTGATGAAAACTGAGCACTCTAGCAAATGAGAAATCTATAATGAAATTTAAGACAGCCCTTTTCAATGAAACTTAACTGAACACGCCAATTTTTAAACGGAAAATTCCTTACGATGGTACAATAATTGATAATGCCCCATTTCCTGTGAAACTTAACCAGTGTCCAAAAAATCCACTCATCAGCGCGTATTCACAAGTAGGAAATCCCAGAGGATAAGTGAAAATTCAGAGGCAATCGTCTGCCCGGAGGAGTGAAAAATATTCACACGGATTAATAAATTTCAAGATGAATACAAAAAGAAATACCTCACCTTGAGGCGCTCGAGCACCTGTATCGCTCTACAGGCCTGATTGTTCCGATTAAGAAAATTGTGTTTTCAGGAATTCAATACAAACTGATTCACATACACCATGTGTCGCAAACAAATCTTGTCAAGGAAATCTTTTAATGTTTCAAACTTTTAATTGTTTTACAAAAGTCAATTAATTTACTTATTCAGATGAAAAAGGTTTCACATTTTTTTTAAAAAAAATTCAAAGTATACCATGTAATTGTTATGGACATAAGCCAAGACAATAAAAGACATGTTTTTAACCAATCAAAATTAATTCCAATTTGGAAAGGAACCATCCTTATAATAGTACAATCATTCTGTTAAAGTTTGATGAGAATCTCATCTTAATTGTGGACTAGTGTTAATGATGGATTTTCAATAGATAGGACCAATCATTCAGTGAAAGTTTGAAGAGAATCTGATGACTAGAGGCGATTGAGCGTCTGCATGGCTCTACAGGCCTCATTGTATTGATTAAGCAAATGGTGTCTCCAGGAATCCAATATAAACTGAATCATATTCACCATGTGTGGCAAATAAATATTGTCAATGAAATCTTTTGATGTTTCAAACTTTTCATTGTTTTACAAAAGTCAATTCATTAAGTAAGTCAGATGAAAAAGGTATTATCTATTTCTTTTTTAGAATTTCACTGTATACCATATATTGACATGAGGAACAACCATAAAAGTCATGTTTTCAACCAATCAAAATTAATTTATAGAATCTGAAAAAGAGTCACCAGAGGATTATTCCTGTGAAGTTTAATTGAAATCCATGGTTTCTAAGAAAATGTTCAAAGTTCTCAACATATATGGAAATTAGCCCGCCCATTAAAGCAATGCTTTTCATCTGATCAAAATTCTTTGAAGGAATCTGATTAAGGGTCACCTAAGGATCATTTCTGTGAAATTTTGTTGAATTCTGTTCAGTACTTTCATAGTAAAAGTTTATGGATGGATAACCAGATGCACAGACAATGCCATGACAATAGCTCGCTGGCTTTCAGCTTTAACAAGAATTTTTGATATTCTTTTTTTTAATTTTTCATATGGCCCCTCTTTGTATGGTACAAAATACTTGACAGATCAAACCCACCTTCAACAGAATGATCCTTCTGACGATACAATCATTCTGTGAAAGTTTGAAGAAAATCTGATGAAAACTATAGCCTCTAGAGTATTGATGTGGATTTTTAATAGATTTTTTAATTCAGTTTTCAAACAGCCCCTTTTCCCATGATACTTGACTGATTAGACATAGTGATAAACCTCAACCAAAAAAGCCATGTATTATTTCATTTTAATCAGATTAACACTTTCCTGTACAAATCATGATTTTGCATTGCGGTGATTTTATACTTGAGAAATCATTGTGGAAAGTCTAGAAACTGCTTATGAGAAATTTCTTTTTTCCCACAATTCTACCACATACGATGGTTTTATTTCAATTTGCATCCAATTCAAATCCATTCTTATCTGTTTGTCTTAGGTTGACCTTCATAAGTGACCATGACCATAATGGATAAGCCTGACTGATGCCTATCAATGCAAGGAACAGTTAAATCTATGTCATAAACAGCCATATATCTAAGTGTTTGAATAGGAACAAACTGATAAACTTTTGCGTTAAGTTTACTGCTCTCTGAGACAGACAGACATCTGTAAAGCAATATGCCCTGATCTTATCAAAGGGGTGGGGATAACAAGGGGCCAATAGGACCTTATCAACCTGAGTCCAAATAGCACATTACACCAGATGATGCTGCATACCAAATATCAAAGCTTAAGGCCCTACTGTTTGGAGGAATGTTTTTAAATTTTCACTATTTAAGCCCTATATTAAATTGTTGTCTTCCAGGAATGGTCTAATTCTGACCCTTGACCAATAATTTATACAATCTGGTTAGAGGTCCAGTACAGTAACATACCAAATAGTAAAGTCTTTGACCTCTCTGTTTCTTAGGAGATTTTTTTTTTCAAAGTTTACAGCATTTAAGCCTATATTAAACTTGTGACATATGGGAAGGGGCTAATTCTGATCCTGGGGGACAATTATTCATACAATCTGGTAAGAGGTTCCCCAGATGATGCTACTTACTAAATATAAAGCTCTAGGCCCACCCATTTGGGAGAGGATATTTAAGGTTTTCACTATATAAGCTTATGTTATGTCCGTGGACAGACTAATTCTGACCAAGAGGCGATAACTTATACAATCTTGATATACGTCCACTAGATGATGCCACATACCAAATAACAGAGCTGTTGGTCTTTTGGCTTGGAAGAAAAAAATTCAAAGTTGTCACTTTGTAAGCTTATGACCCCCAGTTTTTTGCCCCAAGGGAGATAAATAGATGACAGGTACAAATCTGAAGCGCCATCCCATGGGGATGCTTCCTGCCAAGTTATGTTGAAATCCATCCAAGGGTTCTTAAGAAGTCGAAAATTTAAAAAGTTAATGTACAACGACATAGGAAACACAACCGCAATAGGTCACCATAGTCTTTGGTCTGGTGGCCTAAAGAGATATTTGGATTTTTCTGAAAATGAATAGGAATAGATCAAGAGCTGTCAGACTGCTTATGCTCCCCGAATATAGCCCGGTCACAAAAAGTGAGAAATAAATAGGGAAATTGACAGGCGCAGATGCATGTATATGCTCACTATATTCCAGACATGCTAAATTTTAATGTACATCCTTGAGTCATGACCTTCACCTTTGAGCTATCTGAAAATGTTTCAATTGGCACATCTACTCACAATAGGAAATAATTGTGCAAAGTTTTTTGAAAATCAATTCATTATTTTAGGAGCTATGCTCCAGACATGCCTTATTACTAGAGGCCCTTGAGCACCCGATTCCCTCCACCGGCCTGAATTTACTTATAATTTTGTTTAAAAACCATCCTGCACATTGTAGGTTTTCACTGCTTACCATGTATGAATTAAGCCCTGTCTGTTAAAGCAATGTTAACAGCCAATCATTCTTTGAAGGACTCTGATAAAGAGTCACCTAAGGATCATTTCTGTAAAATTTGGTTGAAATTCATTTGTTTCTGAGAAGATTTTAAAGGTTTCACCATATATGGAAATTAGCCCCGCCCATTAAAGCCTTGTTTTTCATCTGATCAAAATTCTTTGAAGGAATCTGATAAAGGGTCACCCAAGGATCATTTCTGTGAAATTTTGTTGAATTCTGTTCAGTACTTTCTCAGAAGATTTTCAAAGTAAAAGTTTATGGATGGACGACCAGACGCACAGACAATGCCATGACAATAGCTTGCTGGCTTTCAGCCAGTGGAGCTAAAAATGTTGACCTAAAGCTGTGACATTGACCTTTCAGCTATCTGTTTTTGTTTTTTTTGATTGCACATCTACTCATGACAACATGAAAATAAACAATTGTGACAAGCTACACGATCTATTATTGAAGGAGCTATGCTCTGGACATGCTTAATTTTTATGTTTGACCTTGACACTATATGAATAAATTTTTCAAATGGCACATCTACTCATAATAGACAACAATTGTGTAAAGTAATTAAGAAATAAATCTATAACTGGAGGAACATTTTGTGGAATAGCTAATTTTTCTTGTTCAAACTTGAACTGTGATTTTGACCTTGTCTGAAGATTGGTTTCATATTGCACATCTACTAATTATAAAGAAATCGTGCAAAAGTTATTTTGAATTGAATCCATAATTTTAGAAGCTATGCTCCAGACATGGCTATTTGAACATTTGATCTTGACCTGTGATATGGAACATCTTCTCATGCCTGAGAACAAGTGTGCAAAGTTATATTGAAACCCTTCTATAACTGCTCTGGAATACTTAATTTAAACTTTCAACCTTAAGATGTGACCTTTACCTTGGAATTATATGAATAAATTTTTCAAATTGCACATCTTCTCATGCTATAAAATAATAAGGTTAAGTTATTTCAAAATCCATCTATTATTGAAGGAGCTATACTCTGAAAATGTTTAATTTTATCGCTTGATCTTGAGCAGACCTTCACTTTGAAGCTTTTTTTTTTCCTAATTGTACATCTATTCATGATTGTGCAAAATTTGAAAACCATCGAAAATTGGAGGGGCTATGTTGTGGATAATTTTGACCTTTGACCTTCAACTATGAACTTGTGGCTATCCATAAACTGAGAAAAGTACCTTGGAATATGGAATTTGCATATGAAGTTTCATCCAATTTGGCCAAAGGGTTATGGAGATACCAAGATGGGTGGAAAGACAGGGTGACAGAAAATGGAAGGACTGACCGACAAATGAAGCAGCGTATATATGCTGGCCCTTTGATTCTGAAAATTGATAAAAATTGTCTAGACCTCATGATGAATGTTGGTATTAATTTTGATCGTCCTAGATCTGCTGTGTCAAGTTGTTGTCGAGAAAAGGTTTGGTCAACTTAGGTTAACTTTAAGATCACCTCCTGCCCTTGACCTTCAGTCAATGGATCTGAAGGACCATCTACATACCGAGATAATGTCTGTACCCTAGCTTCTTTCTGTGTTATCATTGGGACAAGGTTTGGTCTACTGACCAACATGTGCAAAGCAATATACCCCCACTTCTTGAAAGGGGGCAAAATATTAGACAAGGCTCCTGCAAGACATAGGACAACCACTTGGTATTCTGACAGTCTCATACTGATGAAGCAGATAAGTAGGCCTCTAATGTAAGGACCGTGGTAAAATATTTCATCAGAATAGTTGAATCGTGTTAACCCGTTCCCACAAAGTGACGCTTTTGGACACCCCTCAAGATAATCTATTGGCAAAACATTGTGTGAAAAGAATTGCTTGTGACAAGCAGTTTCTTCATTCTACCAAGTTGAAAAAAATCTGAAATTACATAAACTCCACATTGTCATCTGCAACTCCTTTCAATTTGGACCAGTTTAATATAGCAAAACCAATTTGTCCAACACTTTGCTGCAATTAACCAGAAGTTGCTAGAGCAATTTGTTCTTTAAATCTTACATTTATGCATAAAGTCAGTTACAACTAGACATTGTCGCAATACCCCCACACATCGCTTGTCCATATACAAGTGCTATCTGCAAAAGGGCCATAACAAAAAATGGACTTTTTAATTAAAGGACCATAAATCTCTTAAAAATCAATGGACAATAACTAAAATATGATATGCACATGTCTGACTTATACAGAGTGTTTCTGTAAAATTTGAATCAAATCAAGAGATGGATGGATCGACCAACGGACTGACAAGCTGACTCCTATATACCCCTCTAACAAAGTTAAGGGGGGGTATAATTAAGCAGCGATTTGCTATTATCAGGATTGCAATTAACAGGATTCCACTGTAAGCTAACCAGTTGACAATCATTGTCTAAAAGAATTACTTGCATAGGCACGTCTAGAGGTCTAGAAAAGAGGGCTGTGACACCATACACCACTGCAATCTTAATTTACAACAAAATGCTATGCTGTTGGTAATCACTTGGATCATGTAGACAAGTCCTTTCAAATGAGTATTAATAAATGGTTTAACCCATTCACACATAATGATGCTTTTTGAGGCCCCCAAAAAACAATCACTCCACATGCATGAATGTACTGATTAAGTAAATTTTCATGAATTCAATAGAATAAATCTAAGTCACTGAAATCTTTGAAATAGCCCTGCCCATTTAAGCCATATTTTTCTCACTATCAAAATTCTTTTTAATAATCTGATAGTCACTTAAGGATCAATTTCAAAAAACTTGGTTAAAATCCATACATCGATTTATGGGAAGAAGATTTTCAAAGCTTTCACCATATATGGAAATTAGCTCGCCCATTTAAGCCATGTTTTTCATCAGATCAAAATTCTTTGAAGGAATCTGATAAATGATCACCCAAGGATCATTCCTGTGAAATTTTGTTCAATTATGTTCAGCACTTTCTGAGCAGAAGACTTTTTAGGTAAAAGTTTACAGACAGACGCATGCATGGATGCACAAACGGACTGATGCACAAGGACACAACGCCAAGACAATAGCTTGCTGGCTTTCAGCCAGTCGAGCTAAAACTGAATGGAACTTGTACCGGTTCATGATTTATTTTGGATATCAAATTTATAAATCACTCTGGCTTGAACAAGAGGAATGTGATGGTCCTAAATCGCTCCCCTGAGTATGATGGTTCATGGCTTTATGATATAAACAAAATAGCGAAGCCCTCAGTCCAATTATTTTGGAGATGTTTAAAGATTTCTCTTATAATCCTAAATATATTGATGATCCAAGCGTATAGCACTAATTTCCTGATTTGTTCGTTTGAATGGGGTTTTACACCGCTTTCAACAATCTTTAGGTTATATCGTGGCAGCTGGAGCACCTAACAATGGATTCCTGGTATTTCTCTCACCAGTACCACCATCATATCATTTCCTAGCCTCCAGCTGCTATCCAACATAGGTCTACAATTATCAACCCATTGGTGGGAGACAAATTGTCGGAAAGGACGAGTGCCACTTGAGGATGGAACCCGGGACCTCTAGATTGAAGTCTGACGCGCTACCAACTGCGCTTCAACGGTTGCTTTACTAATTTCCTGAAAATGGTAATGCTTTGAAGTATAGACATTCATACATACAAAGTATAAAAGCACTAGGCCTAATGGTTAAGGAGAAGGTTCTCAAAGATATTATTCATTCCTAACTAAAATTAGGGATCGCACAGAAAAGGGCTAATTTTCAGAATACATCAATTCTTTGAAGTAAGTTGGTAGAGGGTCAATAGTTGATAATATGTACCAAATATCAAAGCTCTAGGCCTAATCGTTTGGAAGAAGACTTTTAAAGACTTCCTTCTTTATTCCTTTGTAAAATCAGGAATCGCACAGAAAAGGGCTAATTTTCAGAATAGTTATTCTTTGAAGTATTTTTGTAGAGAGACAAAGGCTGATGATATGTACCAAATTTAAAAGCTCTAGGTGATATGGTTTGGGAGATTTTTAAAGATTTCCTGTTTTATTCCTTTGTAAAATCAGGGATTGCACAGAAAAGGGCTAATTCTCAGAGTATGGCGATTCTTTGAAGTATTTTGGTAGAGGGTCAAAAGATGATGAAGCATACCAAATATAAAAGTTCTAGGCTTTATAGTTTGGGAGATTTTCAAAGATTTCCTTCTTTATTCTTTTGTGAAATCGGGGACCGCACAGAAAAGGGCTAATTTTCAGAGTACAATAATTCTTTGAAGTATATTTTCAGAGTACAATAATTCTTTGAAGTATTTTGGTAGCGGGTCAATAGGTGATTATGTGTACCAAATATCAAAGCTCTAGGCCCTATTGTTTAGGGAGAAGATTTTTAAAGATTTTCTTCGTAAAATCAGGAATTGCACAGAAAAGGGTTAATTTTAAGAGTACATTATATCAAATCCCTAGGCCTTATTGTTTAGGAGAATATTTTTACTAGTTGTTTACAGACGGACAGTTTGTTTGTTAAATGGGGTTTTACGCCACTTTTAACAATCTTTCAGTTATATCGTGGCGGCTGGAGCACCTAAAAATGGAATCCTGGTATTTCTAACTCCAGTACTACCATTACATCCTTTCCCAGCCTCCAGCTGCTATCCCACATAGGTCTTTGATTATCGACCCATATGTGAGAGACAAATAGTCGGAAAGGATGAGTGCTGCCGTCGGAAATCGAAACCCGGGACCTCTAGATTGACACTGCCACGCGCTACCAACTGCCCTATGACGGCGGCCTACAGACGGACAGACAGACTTAAGTGACAATTACTGATCACAATAGCTCACCTTGAGCATGTTGTGCTCAAGTGAGCTTAAAGACAAACAAGTGATGTAGTCCCATTAAAGCAAAGTGATCTGATCTATACCTCTTTCCTGTAGAGGAATATTCTTGGTTCAGCATGACAAGATTGAACCATCACCTATCGACAATGAACAACATGCACTTAGCATTGTTATGACCATAATCTAGTCAATAGCACTAAGCAAGTTAGTATTCCGAGGTAGGGACATTGAAATAAACACAAGCTATCTATATACAGTTTTAATTATCATGGATTTGACTATTTGATTTTTTGTAACATTTTACATTACAAAAGAATATCTAACAAATGGTAGCGTCTCATTCTAGAATTGTTTTATGCAAATAAGAGTTTAGATAAATCATCCAAGATAGTTTGTCTCAGATGACAAACAATATTAGTTTGCAAAATACAAAAAAAGACAAATCCTTTGTTGGAGACCTAGATATCACAACTACAGCTTATCAAGCTGTAGTCATGACCTGTAAGTTTCCCACAACGGGAAATATTTGACAAATTTCAGGGCAAAATTTCACACATGAATTGATTGGTCATTTTTTTTAATTGACAGCAGGAATCTGAATTGAGAGTGGGTTTAAGGCAAAACCATTTTAACCCTTGTCATGCTGAACCCGGAATACTCTGGTTTTGGCAGGAGGTGTAGACTAAGATCAGACTGCACTTTGGTGCAGGCTGATCTTAGACTACACCTCCTGCTTGTGCTTTTCCTGCTAGAGTTGTTTATGAAGTTTATTTTTAATAGAAATATTGATTTTTGAACAACAAATTCTATCAGTGCTTTCAGCCCTTTGATTTTGACAGCATCTCAGTAATTTATACAGCATGACAAGGGTTAAGATTCTATGTATTTGTAGGCACATCATTTTTCCACATATCACTGCTATCAGAAAATGACATCAAATAAATGCATATGCCCAGATTTCCCTTATACCTAGCAACACAACTGAAATCTCCCGAAAACTGACCAAACGGTAGATTAAAATAATCTGGGAAAACTTCACAATAATCAATAATAATAAACTGTACAAACCCCTTACTTCATATTACTCCTTTACATTTGTGAGCTGCCTTATTTTAACAAAAGTGGCACAAAATGCAGCTTTGCATTGTCACATAGGATTATTAAAAGATTAACAGTTATGAAGACTCTCAGAAAATCAGATTCAAGTTGAACATTATTTATCTTGGTAAAACTGTTAATCTAACCCATTCCCGCACAAAATTTAAGACTGAAATTCAGATCTTGCAGTCAACAAAACAAAGTTGGATTAGATAAATGGATTAAACAAGGGCCATACAGAGTAAATAAGTTGTTACAAGCAATTTCTTCAAATTACTTATCACATCCATTTTCATTCTCTCAAAATGTTTTCCCTAGCTAGATTTTTTTTTTTACCCTTAAAAATGCAGGATTGTGGTTATGGATTGATTTGAGAGTTAACAACAAAACTTGACATGGGATGACAATTTGAAGGTATCTCTCAAAAGGAAACTTGTCAGTCAGGGATTTTGTCTAACTTGAACTCCTAAAAAGCCCAAAACAAAGCTGCTTTTTTTGCCAAACCTCTAAACAACCTCCAAAACTTAACTTTGGAAATGCAGCATTTCTTATCTGCATTGAGGACTTCAGTAATTCCAAGAGATATAAGGCACACCAAAAGTAAATGAACTTTAATCTTCACAAACTAAAGAAAAGTAAAGAAAAAGTTAATTCTATGTTGTGACCCTATATTCTTAAATTGAATTATCACAGATTTATGACAAAACTTCCCAAGAGTTTTCTCTGTTCTCCTATGTAAAAGAAAAATACTGGTTTAACACTGACCATAAAGAAGGGTGGATATGGCCCATTACCATCAATCACTTGATTCAATATTTGCACTTCTTTTTGTCATCTTCGTCTTTGTCAATCATAGAAGTAACCAGGGAATTCTAAAACAAGTCCAATTTTAAAATGCCCAGACAACTTAAAATGCTTTCCAGTTTAACTGGTATATCTATAACCCGAATTATACCAATATTTTTCATCCACAACACTAATTTTTGAACATGATAAAGAAATGAAAGTTGGGCCCTGACAAATACCAATTTACAAATTTACAAGTTCTTTACTTATTCATTGGTAAAGTTACCAACCCACACTATATTATCTGAATAATCTCTGATACAGAGGTGTATGCATCTTCAACAAGATGTACTATACAAGGCCCAATGAATGTGAGGAAACTGGTTCTAAAAGAAACAGGCACTTTGTTTCTACACCATTATCTTTTTGGCAAATAATCATAATCTTAATCAAAAGTTCAAATTTCACTCTAAAAGCAAAACCTGTGTTCATGTTCAGTTATGGTTACAATTTGAGCCAACTGACCAATCACTTCTGTCAATCAAAGAATCAATTGACCAATCAAATCATTTAGACTAGAAGTGAACTCTGTACTGCAATGTTGACCGGTATTTATCTTTTTGGCGACTTGCAGCCTTTTCAAGATTTAGTTACATTGTTTAGGTATCCGATCATTTCACCTTTTTTCACGTTACTGGCACAAAAAAATCGGGAAAATAATGCCCTTTTACATAAAGTGTAACTTCCTGTAGGAGTTTTTGTTTGTTCGTTTGATTGGGGTTTTACGCTGCTTTCAACAATCTTTCAGTTATATCGCGGCTGCTGGAGCACCTAACAATGGAATCCTGATATTTCTCAGACCAGTACTACCATTACATCCTTTCCTAGCCTCCAGCCGCTATCCCACATAGGTCTAAGGTTATCGACTCATTGTGTAGAGACAAATAGTCGGAAAGGATGAGTGCCGCCGTTGGGGACTGAACCCGGGACCTCTAGATTGACAGTTTGACGCGCTACCAACTGCGCTATGACGATGGCTGTAGTGAATTCACAAGAAGAATTGAATGTCCTTCACTCCACTTCTAGTTTTATTTTCTTGAAATATACATTGTGCAAACCTGGATTATCAACGTCACAAGACTACAGTCCCAATAACTAAGCGTTGAACACCAGAAGCCAAAAGTATACCTGTTCAAATAGTTATTTCCATCTCTTACGTGCACTCAATTTGATAAAATGAAATTCTATTGTACAACTGTTTTTATTCCTGTGACTAAGCTGTTGCAAAAGAAAAGAATTTCAAGTATTTTATGCAAATTTTACTGCAACAACTTTTAGATGATATCAAATTTTTACCCTCATTGGTCCTCCATCTTACCAAAGCAGAGTAAACCTAGCCACAACATCACCTTGGAGTTCAGGGGGATCATACCTTCAAGAAGTACAACAATAATACTCAAATATTTTTACATCATTACATTCCAAAACAAGTAATCTCAAAGGAAGAAATATACCTGTCTTGGAATAAGATTTCATATTAACAACATTCTGAAAATACAGAACTGTTTGTTATTCTTTTTCTAAACTGCCTATTTTTCCTTTTACAATTTTCTTTCCCCAAAATGAAATAGGTTGACACTCTATCCAACTAAGTATATCCCACTCCATTTAGACCTTTCCTTACCCTTATGACTTCTGAAAAGTCTTGTTGGATAAGAAACTGCATTCAATAGGTAATTTCGGATTTTCCCACGTTTTCTAATTGTAGATTGCTTTTATTTTCTATACATACATACAAATATTTAAAGCTTCTGAACTTCTTTACATATTACCAAGTCCAGTGTTTTATTTCCTAGTTCCAATTTTTCCGAGGCTTTGCAGATCATACCTAAACAGGAAATGTATATATCTGCAATACAAAGCAAGTTGCATTTTTCAACCTCTCTAACCAATTTTCTTACTTGAAGGTATGATCTAAATAACAAATACAAATTCTACAACATTAAACAATGAGATTCGTACAAGTGTCAAAATAATTAAATTAATAATGATTTTTTTCTCTTCAAAATTCTAATTTTCTTTCCAATCATAACCATAACATCCTTATTATGTACACATATTTAACTTTACTTAATATTTTAAAACTTACTATTGCTTTATAGATAGTGTCAGGTTTTGTAACACATGAAATATCTTTTTTTAATTGTACACATTTTCATTGTTATCTGCAACCTCCTTCAATTTGGATCAGTCTAGAATTTTGTCCACAGGAAAGTGATAACCATTGACTATTTCCAACTTTTCTTCTTTCTCTTTTCATATATATCCAAACCATCACAAAAGATTTTCAAATAAATAAATCAAACATTATAATCGACCAGTTCAGAATCTCATTGTTTACAAACTCTATAACTTTGAAACATAATCAAAATCTTATCATCACAAATAATCAACAAATTAAGATCAATTGAAGAATTTTTCTAAAACTCCTGTGTTCAACCTCAGCTTAAACATGAAACTGACGCAGCAACCCATCCAAATAATGTAACACTTGATACAGTAGTGTTGGGATTTAAAGTTTGTCGTCTTTCGACTGTACTGTCACTTCAAACTATGTTCTGATGGTTTTTTGTTATAGGTTTCCATTAGCTTAACCAAAAATTGTTCAGTCAATGGGGAAACCTATGCCATCAATCAACAGAACAATTGTAAATAAACTGGAAATGACAGTATGATATAAACACTACAAAAATCAGGTCCTACACTGTGCACAATGATGGTAGCACATTCTTAGATGCTGACACAGAGTTCAGTTCATTTTAACCTCTTGATGGGCATTCTCTGGCAATGTGACCGGGTTCACCACATTCATAGCAGTTTCCTCCGCCTCGTCTTCCACCTCCTCCACTTTTAGATGGGCAGTCTCGTGCAATGTGTCCTACTTTGTTACACCTGTTGAAATAAGTTTAATTTCTAAAGAATCCTCAAAAAGCTGGAAGGTTTGAAAAGTATTGATCTTTAAATTGCAGGGCTACAGGTAAGAGAGTTGAAACAAAATATCCTCTTCAAAACCCTATGCTGTGGGTACTAATCATCTTCAGACTTAACCTGAGTACCTACCAACAACATAGAGCTTTTTGTTCTGCTCACAAATGATGATTCATTGCATTTTGAAAACTAAATCAATCCCTTTCGATTGTTTCACTTTTAGCAGACTTTCTGATTAGAATCATAAATGAGAGCACCACATGCAGGAGCCACATGGTAGGAAAAGATGTAAGTTGTATAAGGGGCATTTATAGGTCAGGTGCCCTTCCTCTAAACACCAGTTGCTATTTAAGTCAAAAAGGGAGCACAATACTATCAAAAAAGGATGAGAAGTTATCTACCTTGATGGTATAGGTAGCACACCCAGTTTCAAGAATGGAGACATCAAAAATTTCAAAACATGTTTATGTCAAATGCAGATTAATGACAACAAGGCTATGACAATACTGCAAGTTTTTTCACAAAGCAGAAATAAAATTCATACAGGAGCTATCCCCTTGGATGGTTTCTGTTTTTTCATGCAAATAAAAAGATATCTCTGAAATCAAAATCAAATCGATCCGATCTCACTATATCAGTATTAAATCAAAAGGCTGAAAGTCCTGAGAGGTATTCTGCTGGCTTATCAGTAACCGCGCTAAATGCCAACATGTATCATCAAGTTGAGTAAATAAATTGTACACCTAAGTGGGATGAGCAGCTGGATGCTCGATAAGGATGTAGTGGTAGTACTGGTGTGAGAACTGCCAGGAATCCATAGTTAGGAGCTCCAGTCGCCCTGATATAACTGGAATACTATTAAAAGTTGTGTTGAACCCCGTTCAATTAATCATGAGCCTTTTACTGTTTACCAAAATCACTGTTTATTTAATCACGTTTTCTTTCATATTTCATCAGTGCATGAAAAATTTTTGGTCATGTGGTAAAAGGTTAAATGATAAAAGGTAAAGGAATCAAAGCTAACATTCAATTATTTTTTGCTTTGAGCATATTATAATTACAATTGAAGTACAGATCTACATGTCCGTTTCTAAGATATAGTCAAATTTGAGAGGTAAAAAGGATGTTTTATTTGGTGGGGTTAAATAGGCCCTTAAATCGCGACTATAACAGGGTTGTAACTTGTAACATATACAGTGTATACGGGGTGTAAATTTGTGCAGCCCTGCCAGGTAAAAAGTAACAGACAGGATTAGGAGATTGTTTACATGTATTTGCCTACTCCATCCACTGACCTAGATTCTATCTTGAAACGCGAGAAGATTATTTCTCTCATTTAGACAGTTCATTACACAATTTACTTATGGATATATTAAGTCTAAGTTTTAAACCATTTTCCTTGATATTCATGACTAAAAGGAGGCTGTTGGCATTCAGCATGCAAGTTTATGAGTATGCCTGGAAATGAGTGGGTATTTCGTGAAAACTTGTTTCCGGTTGATCGGTGTGAAATACCGGTTTTGTCCTACAAAACTGCTAAAAACCTATCCTGACCTGTGGCTAAATATCTTCATAGATATTAGTTTTGAACATGGTCTCGTTTTGCAAGACAAAAACGATTCATTATATTAATCAATTTTATCAGCATTGTAATTAATCTGTTACAACTCAAGTTATTGTTCGCTTGTGTCACTTTCCCGACTTGAATAGGATTGATTGAATGGGGTTTAACACCAATTTAACGGTATTTCAGTCATATTGTGGCCGCTGGAGCCCCTACAATGGATTCCTGTTATTTCTCACACCAGTACTACCACTACATTCTTTCCTAGCATCCAGCTGCTGTCTCACTTAGGTTTATGATAATCCATCCATTGGTGAGAGACAAATGTCAGAAAGGATATGTGCAGCAAACAGGGGTCAAACCCATGACACCCCATGATTGAAGATTGGGAGTCTGATGCACTACCAACTGCACTATGATGGGAGTTATTTTTTTGTAAGAAATGGCATATCAAAACAATTATGGTTATATTTACTGGATAGTTTTCTTTTCTAAAAGTTGTGTGCCAATTCTATTAAAATTCACTTGTTTAGTAACAGCTTATAGACTTCAGATATATCTCGGAGCAATGATTTGTAACTACAAAGCAGGCCTATAAAACTCTAGACAATTCTCCGACATACCCAGTGCTACCATTTACAAGAGAATGATTTGATTTCTTCAATTGGATTAATTATATAACAAGTATTAACATTTGTTTGGGTTTACCATTTCCCATACAATGTCATCTTTATTCAATCCTGACATTAACAAATAAAATTGTGAACACAGAAGAAATTGCTTGTCACAAATATTGTCTTATTTTGCAAACTTTTTTTTCACAATTAAAATTGTTATCAAGAACAGTCATCTTAAGCCCTTTCAATGTCATAAATGTGCATTATATTGTTACCTGTAGAATACTTACTCATAACACTCTCTGTCCCGATTTCCACCAAAACCTCCTCCTCCTCCTCTTCGATCTCCACCGAAACCCCGCTCTCGTCGCTCCTCAGGACAATCTCTGGCTAAGTGTCCTGGTTCATTGCAGTTATAACAGTTGTCTCCACCCCGTCTACCTCCTCTGCCCCCTCCACTGGACCCTTCCTGTGGACATTCACGTGCCCAGTGACCTGAATCTCCACATCGGAAACAATTACCACCACCACCATTGCCACCACCTCCACCACTTCCTATTAAAGAACAAGGGGGTTAGCAGAAACATTTTATCGGCCCCTGACTTACCAAGTTTCAAGATACAAAAAAAATTAGAACTCCCAATTTTCACAGTACAAAATTTTTCAAATGAACAATATTTCTTTTGCAACATAAAAAATATTCTCAGCTCACTTCTCCCAGTCAGTAGAAAGCAAGCCATGAAGTTCATACTGACCAAAGTGCATGTTAGTACATCATAATGTTCCAGAGATGACAGTCTATCAAAAAAAAAAATATTGATGAATGAGATGCTTTTCATCAAAAAGTAAGGAAAGATAGTTAATTGCAAAATGAAAACTTGTTCTATAATCAACAATCATCAAAATTTGTAGTAGGTTTGGTAACCATATTCGTACACCATTAAGCAAGTTTCTGTTGTTTTTATATTGAAGAAATAGAAAAATTAAATGAATGATAAAATTGAAAGCCATAAATGTTCAAATTGATAGAGTCATTGTCTCTAGAAATAGCATGGCACTTACTTCTCTGACCACCACCGCCTCTTCTTTCTTCTGGACAGTCACGCGAGAGGTGACCCTTTCGATGACAATTGTAACATTCTCTATCATCCATCTTTTTATCTTACAAGATCAGGGTTACTTCCAAACTTTTTTCAAGTCTACCTACAGCACAACAAGCAGTTCAGTGTCAGTCCAGACATACTCTCACACTCTAATCCATTTGGAAAGTATCAACACTGTCATTGGCACAAGTTCCTCTCTGAGAAATCATGACCAGAGCAATACAGGCTTACTTGAAATATACTTCAATTGCAAGTATTCACAAGATAATTGGAGTAATTAACTCCTATAATTTTCAAAAACGAAAGCAAATTTCATGTTGACGCCCAAAAATACTTCAGGATAGTGAAGCAATGGCAGTCAAAAATTGAATTTAAAAGGGAATCAAAGTATTAAATTAATTTGTTGCCAGCTGACTATGTTTTTATACTAGTAAGTATGCAATGTTTTTCCTTCCTTCTGTGACTCAAGTACAAGGGTTTGCATAACGCATAGATTGTTTACCGCTGATAGTCAGATTATGTCATTTTGTGTAAACAACATATGCTGAGATAGTGTGCAACGATTCAAATAATAGAGGCCCTTTTTCAAACAAATAGAGAAAATGAACCTTTAGAAAATACTATTATATAGTTGTGTCCAGTGATCTTGCGCACAAGAGTAATTTTGTATTTAGATTTGTTTGTTTGTTTGAATGGGGTTTTACGCCGCTTTCAACAATCTTTCAGTTATATCGCGGCGGCTGGAGCACCTAACAATGGAATCCTGGTATTTCTCACACCAGTACTACCAATACATCCTTTCCTAGCCTCCAGCTGCTATCCCACATAGGTATACAATTTTCGACCCATTGGTGAGGGACAAATAGTCGGAAAGGATGAGTGCCGCCGTCGGGGATCGAACCCGGGACCTCTAGATTGACAGTCCGACGCGCTACCAACTGCGCTATGACGGCGGCTTTTGTATTTAGAAGTTCTTTGCTTTGTTAAAGGTTGTTCATCAGGATTGTTCGCCTCTTTAAAGAAATTAAGGATGGACAGAAAGTAATTTGAAATTAATTTGAGAATTGTTGACTTTCCTCTTAAGTTGTTGGTGTACAACATCATCCTATGTAAATATACTGTATAAAGTCATTTGGAACCATGACCATTTCGCAACATAATTTCTATTGTTATTTCATACCACATCAGGGAAAAAGACAAACAGGGGCCCAGTCGCCCATGGCCCCTAGATTTCAGGTTGGGCCCCTAAATTTTTGGAGAAAATGCCCATACTCCTGTTAAACTTTAAATTTTGGCAGTGTGGGCCCCTATGTTTAAATTGTCAGTCTTTTTCCCTGCCATATGACATTTTTTTTGTACCATGCTCTGGTCATTTCGTACCAAAGAATTAAGTCTGTACGGACCATTTCGTACCATAAATGCATAAATTTTTATGGTTTACAATTTCATACCACAATTTTTATGGCTACTTCCTACCAAAGAATTAATCATTTCGTACCACAAGTATAATTAGACTCAATCAAATTAATAAAATTTAATAAGAATGTTTGTCATTGTATGCGATGTGTTAAGATCTAATTGTGAAAGCTTGAATGATAGTTGATTGTTTAACTACAATAAGATCGATGTTTGCCTTTGATTGGTCGGTTCTTTTTTTTTTCAAGCCCGTAAAGAAAAAATACTTGGGAAAGCACTGTGGATAATGAAGAATCAGTCACCAGCAATTTCTTCATTATCGTTTTTTCTCTTCTCTTAAAAATTCCAACCTCATAAAATTCTTTGAATGTGGACCTGTCTAAAATTCTGTTTTATGGCAATGCGTTAATGGATTCTTTGTCACATTATTCATAAAAGATGATACAAATGTGCAGAAATACATTTCTGATTCTCTACTAGTACTCTTCTAATGAATGCACTGTATCATCAACTAGCCGTTTTCCAGAATAGACTACCTTAAGTGATTTCCACTTGTTTAATGATCCATAAATAAAGCAAATACATAAAATATCTTCTTAATTCATTAACATTGAAAGCGTTTATTTTACCATCAGTTCTGTTATTGGACATGTAGTACGAAATGACTAAAACATTGTTCTAAAGTTCACAGCAAGGTACCAAACAACTAATACCATGGAACAAAATTACCGATACCATAGAACAAAATTACCAATACCATGGTACAAAATGGTTATAGTATCAAACATCCATTATTCAAATATACATAGTCTGTATATTGACCCAGTTTCCAGAAGACTGTCTATACTATGCATTCCCATCAAAGTAAAACTTTTGGTCCAGTCACAAAATAAACCATTAACTAGTTAATGTAACAATTTACCTTGGTTCTAAAACCCACTTTTCAAAAGCATTTGAAAGTTGCTGTTTGAAAGTGTCAAGTTTTACCCATTCCCACACGAGAAAATCTTAGACTGTTCCAAATTCAAAGAAGTTGCAGAAGACAATTTCAAGTTGATGAAATCTTTAACATTTTTGTCTTTTGGTTTTGGAACAAGCAATTTCTCCATTTTCCACAATGTTTTCCAAAGCTTTTGTATTCAGAGGCGTTTAAAAGCGTCACTGTGTGGGATTGGATTAAGCAAGCATAGTCCTTCTCGCCGTTTTAGAAGTTGTTGAAGCGGATGGCCTAAGTTACCTGCCAGTAATACCCAAAAGGGGAGTTGGGCAGTATATATAGATAGATAGATAGTGTTTAGTATTAAGAACTCGCAGAATTTATAATTTCATCATAATGACGTCATACTTTTATGAATGTGCAAGATCAACAGACAGATGCACACTACAAAATCACAGGGATTACCGTTGGTGATGGATGTTTCCACTTCTGAAGTGAGCTTTTGGAAATTTTATGCCATAGGAAGTGTTACAGAAATTTGTGAACTGTGCATGCTCACCGAACAACATCACAACCACCACACAAGCAAAACACAAGATCAATACAAGAAAAGGAAGATACTAGGTAACATCCGTTTCATTTCCCTTCAGAAGCATCTTGTGTCTTGCGAAAATGCGATTGTAGTACTCAAACAAAATGAACCTAGCCAGAAAAAGAACATTTTTGTTGAGAAACTAAGAAAGTCCGAGTGACTCACAACCACGTGTTTCCTAAGCTAGAGTTATTCATAATTTAACACAATCATTATTTTGTTTTGAAGTTTCATGAGGGTAGGTCTCAAAAATACACCAAAATTGAAGAAATCACTATCTTCAACTCAAAGCTGTAATTTTGTTTATCCACTCCCATTTTAGAGCCATTTTGTTTGTGACCGATTTCCAGAAAATGCGACTATCACTTGCCATTTGACTGACAACACTTACTTGGGATCTTTATTGGTGACAACTCACAGGAGGCATTAGGTGAAGGAGTTAAAAGATCACAAATGATGTTTGTCACTTGCTGAAAGTCATCAAAATAGAATTCTTACCCAACTTCGTCGCAACCACGCTTCTTCCTAGCTCGGCTATGAATAAAGTTGCACACGCTACAATGTTTTCTTAATCTACCGTATTTTGCACGCGACACCATTCTTAAAACCGCGCAAAAATCGGTCACTCCCGTAAACAATGTAGACTGGTACATATTATCGAAAGTTTAGAGTGGGAATCTGTCCTGTATACACGCACAGGGTGACCACTGGAAAAGTAGTGGCACCAGGAACGTAGACAAGTCTAGCCCGTAGGATTAGACGCATTGTTGGGTTTAGGCTCTCTCATTTTGACTAGAATGGAAAGCGGATCATTAATTTGATCTGATTTTTATACATGCGTGCACTAAGCTGGAAATCTCCTAATTTAGCCAGCCCGCAATGATCATGGCTTTAAATGCTTCAAAATAATACGAATCTGTTCACAGAATCATCTTGTTTAACCACTTATCACGGAATTTTGTATATTGACACACTTAATAAATATTACACCATGGCCAACAATTTCTTCCCTTCCCACATTGTTCAGTTTAAGCTTTTCCTAAACATTTGCACTAGGTACATGAAACGCTTTCTACAACTTGTTTAACCCGCCTGACTTTGTCAAAGGAAGAAGCAAATATCATTTAAAAGACATGGCATGGAATCCAAAACTAAAAATATTCTTCAAAATAAAACGGATCTTAGTTGAAAACTATTACAGCCAATATCTTTCCGGGTGTTGAAAACTTTTCAAATTATAATTTGTTTGGGGGATTTTTTATTTGTTTGTTGGTTTTTATGGGTGAATTGTTTTGTTTGATTGTTTTTTGCTCCCACCCCACCCACTAATTTCATATTATCACTATTTAGTAGATTTGTTATAAGCTGAATACTATTGCAGGGTTGAACCATATGTACCTTCAGGTTGGCATGCAAAGATTCGCTGAAATCTACCCATTTAGTAAAGACAGCCAATAATCAAAAACAAACTCTCTTTCCAAGAGCATAATGCCGAAAGGCCCCGAGCTTTATAGAAGAGAAAGAAATTGCGGGATTAACCTTTAACTGACTGATGGATTTTCGGTTTTTTTTTTTCCGTTTATTTATCGTCGCTACCGTAGCACATGCCCATATGAGCGACGCCCCCAGAAGACGGTTAGTTGTTACGGGGGATAGTGCAAGGATACAGGACGAAACTACTGAGAGCCCCGCCTGGTTCTTTAACGTGCTCGATGGATAGCATCGTCACACGGGGCCTCGGTTTAACGTCTCATCCGAAAGACAATTAGTTAGTTAGTTGATATGGTCAGCCCAGGGCTCGAACCCGTGATCTTGAGGTTTGAAGTCAAGTGCTCTACCAACTGAGCTAATCGGGCTGACAACTGACTGATGGATCACTGAACACGCCCTTTTAACCCGGCCCAACAGGAAGTTTCCCTTTGATATTGAACGGCATTATTTTGCAAAGTTTATGGCTGAAAACCTGAAACAGAAAGTAAAACAGTTGGTTTGCGACCTATTTGCGACCTAAAAGTCGTAACTACAGATAACTTAAGCTGTAGCTACGACGTTTAAGTCAGTCGCCGAATCAACACAAATATTACTTCACATAAATCTCGGCCAATGTTGGAATTCAAAGTTTGTTTCCCGGATCTAAATGAATGATTTAATTTGGTAGATTGATTCTTTAATTGACTTGACGCGATCTGCCAACTGTATATAAGCCAAAGAAGTCTGACGAAAAGCATCAGATAACAAGACAACTTGCAGAAATAGTGGACCAATTTTGATAATTTAAATTACTGTGTAAAACCGTTTTGTTTGGAAATTGTTTACCCCATTCCCACTTAACAAAATTTTAGACTGGTCCAAGTTGAAAGAAGATGCATGCGACTATTTCAAGTTGTTGGAATTTAAATTTCTTTCGTCTTTTTGGATATAAGACATTGTGGATAATGAAGAAATTACTTGTAACAAGCACTCTCTGCATTCTCCACAATGTTTTCCAAAGCTTTTTTCTTGGGGGCGTAAAAGGGAGGGATCGTGTGTAAATGGGTTAAATGCCTGGTTTAATCCTTCTTTATTTGAACCCCCACGAGGTATACAATCTAGTAACAACCGCTGAGAATTTAACCCATTCCAAAAATGACGCATTTTTTACACTCCCCGAGAAAATAATTTTGGAAAACATTGTTGAAAATGAAGAAATTGCCAGTAACAAGCAATTTTTTCATAGTCCACACTGTTTTCTACCCAGAAAGACAAAAATCTTAAATTACACCAACTAAAAACTTTCGTAACAGCTTCTTTAAATTTGGACTGGTCTAAAATTTTGTTGTATGGTAATGCGATAAGGAAGCTGTATACAATATACAAGGGGATTAGATCTAATGTATTACTAAAGATAAGTATGGTATATATATTTGAATTCTCTTTGTAACAAGTTCTTTATTGAAGAAAATAGTTTGTACTCCATTAGCTCATCTATGCACAAAATGCTAGGGGAGAGCAATTGTGATCCCTCGTTGTCCGCCCGACTGTCCGTCTGACCGCCCGCATGACCGTATGTCAGTAGACAATTCGTGACTAAAAATTTCTTTTCAAACTAACTTTAAACCTACCTTTTAAGAAACAAGGGATTATTAGGCTACTTTCTTTGAAAATACTTAAAAATGGAAATATTTAAGAACTCGCATGTTTCCGATGGCAACCAAACGAAGAGAAATCATCAAACAACAAGGTCTAGAGACTTCAAATTCAACATAAACTATCGCCTTAGTATACTCTACCGCAGAAAAATAAAATTATTACTATGGTATCGATATAAGCCCCGTGCTGTTGGTTTCCCGGATTTACATAGAGATAAGGAAGGCATTTTAAAAAAAAATCTCCTTCCAAACCAAAAGGATCATAGCTTGTAGAATGACATTGAGTTAATCTATCATAACTCTTGTAGTTATAAATATTACATCAGTATAAGCCCTACGTTCTGGGCTCTCGGAATTTACATAGGCATAAACCAGGGAATCTTTAAATCTTATAAGCCCAATCTAAAAGGCATATATACATTCCTCGCAGACAAAATCGGACACGTTAGACAATAAACCCGCATCTGATTGTGTCAAATATGATTCCACGGAAGGCAGTTTAAAATGACGTCATTTTCATTCTGTAGATAACGTCATAATGCAAATAAACATAATCAAAATGGTAAAGAAGAAGGGAATTACTTGTAGAAAAACAGATTTTTCACCATTTCATCGTATTTGTTTATCGAATAATAGGTATATGATAAATGGAATATTATTTAACGACAACGACATATTGTATTTGCTTCTTCTCGCTGCGGAGGAAAATTTGATATTCCAGTCGACCTTCAATCTCTTTAAGAGATGAAGAGAATATTTTTTGTTTTCATGGAGGTATGAACCGAAAAACCTAATCACGCTGTATGAATACGCGAAGCGGATTCATACATTGTGTGATTAGGTTTTTCGGTTCATACCTCTATGAAAACAAAAAATATTCTCTTCATTTCTTATAATTTAATAGCATCGAGCGAAAAATGCAACAACTTAACAAATTTTGATACTTTTTTGTAGTGAACTATTTTGTGCGGAAGCATTCAAAATGGCTGCGTACTCAAAATTTTGTTCATGGAGGTATGAATTAAATTTTTCGACCAATCAGATCGCCCGTTTTTGATAGACGAAACTAACAATTAAATTATTGAAATATCAAAGTTTCCTCCATAGATCAAAGCAAATACAAGATGTTGTATCATTATCTTAACATAATATTCCATATTTACTACTCCGGGATTAAGGCCTAGAGTTACTAACTTTTTTTTAAAATTCAGAATCACATTATAATTCGAAGTACCAGATCTTATTAATTAGGGGTCATTTAGCCTTAAATCAGACAGCAAAATTTTAGACTTGTCCACGAAAGAAATTGCTGACAAATTGAACTTTATTGAATTTTAGATTTTTTCAATTTTTCTGGGTATAAAACATTGTGGAAAATGAAGAAATTGTGTTTTCCCATTTTTTTTTTTTTTTTTTTTTGAGGGGTGTTAAAAAGCGTCGTGGAATGGGTTAAATGGGTGTGGGAATGGGTTAAAGCCTTGCGTCATGGGTTTCCGGATTATACAGAGAGATAAAGGAAAAAAACATTTCCATCCCAATTCATAAGGCCTAGTGCTTTTAAATTCTACCCCCCCCCCCAAAAAAAAACCCCAGCCTTACATTAAGGTACTCTACTGAACCATTTAAATGTGAGGGAAAAACTTTTGTTAAAAGCAGTTTCTCTTTTCTCGCAACATGAAACAGAAAGTAAAACAGTTGGTTTTCTAGCCTATATGATACTTGATTTTGTTGTCTAGTATTGAGTTAAATACATTAGATTATGTAACACTGGAATCGGGATAAGCCCTGTGTTGTAAATTTGCAGGCTTTACATGGAGTTAAAGAATGGATTTTGCAAATATTTCCCCCCAAATCTCTCCGTTCTTTTCGTGGAGACATCTTAATGATCTTTACTCTGGATTTGTCGCCCGCAAAGCAGAATTTCTAGTGAATCACGCGAGATATCTAGATTACAAATCTTAATAAATCTTGGAATCTTAATCTTAGGAACGCACCTCGATGCGTTGTTTTCATCGAGATTCTTATATAGAATGTACAAATAAGCGATCTTTAGATAAATGTGGCAAAATAAAAATCTTTAGAATTCTTATTGAGGAATTTAAATGTACTCCTCAACATTGACTTAAACGGGTAGCTTTGACAACGCAGAAGGTTATAATTCAAAATGACAAATATCTTTATTTACGAGATCTCAAAAAGTCTAAATTACCGGAATTTTTCATCTCTAACAGAAGCCGCCGTCATAGTGCAGTCGGCAGCGTATCAGACTCCCAATCTTCAATCATGGGATGTCCCCGGCGGCGGCACATATCTTTTCTGACAATTGTCTCTCACCAATGGGTGGATAATCGTAAACCTAAGTGGGATAGCAGCTGGAGGCTAGGATAGGATGTAGTGTTAGTACTGGTGTGAATCCAGGAATCCATTGTTAGGTGCTCCAACCGCCGCGATATGACTGAAATACCGTTAAAAGTGGCGTTTAACCCCAATCAATCAATCAATCAATCAATCAGAAGAACGCACCTTTGTTATCATTAATTTTTCACTCCACACAACGTTGCAACGTTCCAGGGTTTAAAAAAAGCGTGCTTATTAGTTTTTGATAGCGATTTATTGCGTTACAGTGTCTACTTGAGGTATAGTGTCTATTCGGTAAGAGCTGCTGAATTTACACATTGACGAATTTAACGCTTCAAATTTATTTAATATTGAGTAGATTCTATATGAATCTCTGGATGGAAATGGTACCCTATTAACTGGGGTTTTGCCTCTAGATCTATCGTCTCTCATAGACAGTGAGCTACCAGTTTATGGCACCGTAGTAACGGCACGAGGGCGATTGAAAAATCCGTGGCCAGGGGCAGAAACAAATCTCTTATAAACATACAAAATGAGGTCTACGTAGATCAGGTATTATGTGACAGTGGTATTTTCTCTCTCTGCTGTCTGACAGAATTTGATTTTCAAACGTACCTAACCGAGAGTAGTTCTAAACAAATGAACAGTGTTGGTCATCGTGCGGTTATTCAAACCCTTGTCCTCAAATGCTTGTTGCCCAAGGCAGTTCGTGAGGACATGGTAGAAACATTAGGGAATCATGCCCCATGTAATAGCATGGTGAAGAAATGGACAGCTAGATTTTAACGTGGTAGAGAGAGTCTTGAAGATTACAACCGAACCGACAGGCCACCAACCGCCACATCAAAGGACACCATCAATAATTTGTTTGAATGGTGTTTATCGCCACTTTTAACTTTATTTCAGTCATATCGTGGCGACTGGAGCACTTAACCAAAGATTCCTGACATCAGTAATACTACTTCATCCTCTCCGAGCCTCAAGCTGCTAATCACAATGAAATTAACGATTATCCATCCATTGATGGGAGACAATTGTCGGAAGGCTATTTGCCGCGAGTGGGGGTCGAACCCTGGACCCCATCGTCAATAAAATCCATATGCTCAAGGCAGATCGGCAAATCACACAATGGTATTTTGCTACACAGGTAGGTATCTCACAGGAGTCCATACAATTATCCATAATGATTTGCAGATGACAAAGGTTTCTGCAAGATGGGTCCCAAAGCTTCTATGTGTTGACTTGAAACGAGCTCAGTTCAACATGTGTGAGGAAAACCTCGCAAAAAAAAAATTCACCGGGATCAAGAGAAATTTCCCAAGAAGTATTTAACTGTTAATGAAATATGGGTTCAACTCTTCGAATCTGGAATAAAACAACACCCAAAACAATTGAAACACGAAGAAACATCGGCCTAAAAATCTGCTGGGAAAGTTATGACCACAGTTTTCCAGGATGCAAAAGGTGTCCCGCTATTGCATTATATTGAAAAAAGGTCACACTATAACTTGAAGCTCATGAGGCAGCTTCGTCAAACAATCAAAGACAAATGGAGATGAAAACTCGTTCTATGTGTTCTTCCACCAGGAGAATGCTTCAGTACACAAAGTCCAGTATTGCGATGATTGCTAGTCAGGAATGTGGCTTCAAACTGGTAGAGTACCCACCTTATTCACTTGATTTAGTACCACCTGAATATTATCTATTCCTAAAGAAGGTAAAACAAACTCAGTGGCCGATATTTTCTCACCAGTAGTTGATGGTGACGTCGAACAAGCTGTTTATGCATTCTTGGGGTCCAAGATATTACCTTCTACATGGAAGATAACGAAATGCTTGAACACCGTTGTGCAAATACATGTAGTGCAAGCTTGCAAGGTTGAAACATAATCGAACATATCTAAGTTAAAGACCCGTTAACACATTCACGATTTTCTCTACGATTCACCTCATGGTCATAAAAATCGGGATGGATCGGAATGAATCGTGGCAAAAAGTAGATAGTCAGTGTCACTACGATTTCAGTAAGAATGTCCACAATATCAGTACGATGTCTGTAAGGTATCGCTACGAATCAATGACGATTCATGACGGCAAAGCTAGGGCTAATGAGGATTAACCACGGTGGCACAACGAATGCTTGTACGGTTCGATAAGGCACTAGTACGATTCACGGCGGTAGCGACACGTGCCAATCGTGGAGCTCCGTAGACAAACCATGAATAATTCGTAGGACAACCGTACACGATTTGTGGTGAATCGTGCGAATTCGTGGTGTCAAAGATTCCACGACTGGTTACGATCTCTCACGAATAGCCACCAATAAAGCTACGATACCAGTACGAATAAGCAATTTTCCGCTACGGTTGCGCTACGAATTAGGCCACGCAAAATAACCACCACGATTCGCCACAAATGTTTTAAACAGTTTAAAACTTCCGTAGCGCTACCGAATTTTAACGATTCATCAAGATTCACCACGGTTTTACTACGAATCACCATGGTACCCGACGATTTTACAAATCCTGGCGAATCGTAACTAAAACTCGTGAATGTGTAAACAAGCCTTAAGCCACATCTCCCTGCATTCGACCAAGGCCATTTAAATCACCCCTCGTTTAGTAATATTTTTGCCAACTTAAATGATGACGTCGATTGATAAAAAGTTCGCGTTTGACCCATTTTTATAAACAATTGCTAAAAGTGGCCAGAAAAAAAAGACAAACTAGAACTTGTCACAGGAGGTGACTTGATACCGCCGCCTGAGTCTCGTTTATGAAAAACTGTCAAATTTCAAGGGGAGATAATTCTCCTGACGGGTACGTAAGAAAGATGCACCGAAGTGGAGTCCAATTAGACTCCAGAGGAACAGCTTTGGTGGAGGGCCACCAGACAATGTCAAATGCAAAATTTTGTAACACCTTCTTGTCGTTGCGATAATGCTATGTCTTCCTAATTGCCTGAAACAAGCAATTTCTTCATTTATCACAATGTTTTTCTAGAAAGTTGCAAAAATGAAACTTTAAATTGTTTTCTGAAATTTCTTTAAATTTGGGCCAGTCTAGAGTTTTGCCGTCTGGAAATGGGTTTACAGTGGTCAGGCATTCTATATCAACTTTTGTCCCAAATCGGGAACATGGATATTGTCCCATCTCAGCTCCATCATCTTGTCGTACCAAGGGCAGCGAACATTCTACTTACATAAAGATGATCTCGATATCCCTTCACTCCTCAGTCAGCCCGATTAGCTCAGTTGGTAGAGCACTTGACTTCAAACCTCAAGATCACGGGTTCGTGCCCTGGGCTGACCATATCAACTAACAAAAACTAATTGTCTTTCGGATGAGACGTTAAACCGAGGCCCCGTGTGACGATGCTATCCATAGAGCACGTTAAAGAACCAGGCGGAGCTCTCAGCAGTTTCGTCCTGTATCCTTGCACTATCCCCCAGTAACAACTAACCGTCTTCTGGGGGCGTCGCTCATATGGGCATGTGCTACGGTACCGACGGAAATAAACGGAAATAATCAAACCCTTCACTCGTGCGGATGCAGGGCCATGGGTATTGTCCCCTATCAGGACCACGGATATTGTCACTCCCATATCAGGACCATGGATAAGGATAATAATAACAAAGACAGCACAGTTTAAGTACATTTTTTATTTGTATCTTTTTATATAAATTGCAAGTATTTCTGTCAAAATAATTGTAATTGCATAACAAAGTTTACATGCATGATGAATTTTACTAATTAAGTAAACCATACAAAATATGATACAAACAAGTGGCCTAAAGGGGCCAAACAAGCTCTACTTGCGCTTTAATATTCTTTACCAATTACCATTAAGCAAAAATTGAGACTGGTCCAAACTCAAAGAAGTTGCAGACGACATAAAAATAAGTGCTAAAATAGTAAATTGTGTGCTAAATAACTTAGAACATTGAGAAAAGTAGAAATTGCTAGTAATTAGTATTTTCTCCTTTCCTCGCAAAGTTTTCCAAAATTATAGTTCTTCATGATATCAAAAAGTGGGATTATGTGGCAATAGTTAACACATTCCCACACAATAACGCTTTTTCAGACCCAGAAGAAAAAAACGATTTGGAAATCCTAGTGTAAAGTGAAGAAATTGCTTGTAACAAGAGTTTTCTTCATTTTTCACAATGTTTCTATTCAAAAACTTGAAAAAAAATCTAAAATTTTACAAATTTTTATATCGTTGTGTGCAGCTCCTTTCAATCTGGACTAGTCTGAAAGTTTGACGTCTGGTAATGGATTAAAATCCTTTTTCCTCTGACAATCTTATGCTTATAGTAATCATCCATCATAAGACAGTCCCGTTCATGGACATTTTAAATGTTTCAAATGATTTTTTTCAGTAGCTTATTACCACAAGAAATTTTTTAAACTGGTCAAAATTGAATGAAATTGCAGAGTTGATAAAATTTAAAAACCTTTGTCTTTTCAGGTAGAAAACATTGTGGATAATGAAGAAATTGCTTGTAACAAGCTATTTCTCCATTTTCCACAATTCTTTCCAAAACTTTTTTTCTTGAGGTGCGTAAAAAGGCAGGCTTTTGTGGGAATGGATTAAATAGGATTAACAAGAATTATTTCAATAAGGATCCTTTTCTTTTATCATTTTACAGAATTGACACTCTACGTGAGGATCTTAAAACCATTATACCAAAATATTTAGTGAATCTGATGAAAACTGTGAACCCAGGAACGAAATTGTACAATTATTCTTTGAAAGTTTGAAGAGAATTAAATAAAAAACTGTATCTTTATTGTGATAACCCCTGCCATACTGAATAAATTCAGAATTTTAGTACTATTAAACAGCCAATAGAACTGAGAGCAGTTGTTTGGGGGTCAATACTTCTTCCTGTAAGTTAATTATTAACTTTGGCTTGAAATGACAAATAGATAGTGTAGACTAAGATCCGACTGCACATATGTCTACATCTCCTGCCAAGACAGAAATATTCAAGGTTCAGTGTGAAAAGGGTTAATGAGAATATTTTTAGATTTTCAAAAGGCCCTTTTCTCATGTTTTGTCAAAATATGATCAGATTTCAAAAGGATACATACTGGTTTTATTACAAAAATTCTGTGAAAGTTTCAAGGGAATCTGGCAAAACTGTAAACCATATAGTCTTCACAAAGATATAATAGAACTGCAGTAGTGCTTCTTTTGCCATATTATTAGCCAGAATTGCCAAAATTAAATATGCCTGCCCTAAGGATAAACTAGAGACACTTCAGTGCCTGTATCGTTCCTCAGGCCTGAATGTACTAAATAGAATGGTGTTTTCGGGAATTCAATATAAACTGAATCATCTTTGCCATATTTGGCAAATAAATCTGGTCACTGAAGTCCTTGAAAAAGTACTAGTAAACGAAGGACACTTAACCATGTGGAGCTAATAAGTTTTCATTGAAATCTTCAAACTTTTCCAATTTCAACATGTTGGAAAATTTTCAGTTAATCCACGTATGTTGCAGAGCAAAGTACATATATCATTGTTGTCATACTAAAACCTAGTAAATAAAGCTTGAATCAAGCTGTAGTGATGAGATTTTAGACTGCAAACGACAATTTTCTATTGATGCTGAGAAGCTTTCAGATAGCAATTACTTTGAAAAAATCCCAAGTTTTCATTTCATCCAAGACAAAAGGACTTGTCTCTTCTTAACCCATTCACACACAATTCTGCTTTTTTACACACCTCAAGATTTAAGCTTTGGAAAAGACTGTGGATAATAAAGTAATTGTTTGTAACTAGCACTTTCTTCATTGTCTACATTTTTTTTTACTTTTTACCTCAAAAAGACAAAGAATTTGAAAATTTTACAACTTTGAATTGTTGTCAGCAACTTTTTTAACATGAACAAGTCTAAAATTTTGTTTTCTGGTAATGGCTTAAGCAGTGTGTTGAAATATGACAATTTTATGGTTGTACATAAGTGAATCTTTCATTTCATTATCAGGCTAGCAGAAATACAGTATTATAAATGAACTTGGTTTGGACATGTTTGATTTCGATAAGCATAACTGGCTATATACATAACATTGTTAAAAACGTGGTTAAATGATTTTGTACAACCTGATGCAAGCATATGAATATAGGTTAAATTGTAATGCAGATACATTGATTAATGTAATATATGTATATATAAAGCCTGCAAAATACAGCCAAATCTGCTAGCTAGATAGCAATTAAGAAACATTTCTATTTACTGGCAACTCATTACCAGGAGCTATGTAACACAACAACAGAGGGCTTTCATACCCGATTCACTTTTAACCCTTTCCTGTTTAATAACTGTTTTTTACGTCCCTGTGATTTTATAATTTAGAAAAAACATTGCAGTTTCACTACACAGGAAAGAATTAAAGCAATTTTTTGCTGCAAATTCTAACTAATTTCCTCATTTTTTCTAATCCTGAATTTACAATATTATCATTTCCATGATTGTTAAGAAGAAATAATTAGAAGAAAACCCATTCCAACACAAATCCACTTTTAATGCCCCTCATGAAAAAGAGCTATGGAAAAAATTGTGGAAAATTGCTTTTCCACAATGTTTTCTACCCTTAAAGACAAATATTTCAAAATTCCATCAAATATTTCAAAATTCCATCAAATATTTCAAAATTCCACCAACTACAAATTGTCCTATGCAACTTCTTTCTATTTGGACTAGTCTATAATTTTGTCACCTGGGAATGGGTTAACCCATTCATGCTATATCCCCCTTTAACCCAAATCTTAGACTGGTCCAAATCAAAGAAGTTGTGGACAACACAATAGACAATATATTATATAAATTCCATCAGCTTAAAATTGTTGTCTGCAAATTTCTTTGAATTTGGACCAGTCTAAATGTTGTCATCTGGTAATGTGTTAAACAACAGATAAAATGTTATGAGATAAAATATATCTGCTATGGCTAATGCTCCTTATTTGTTACATAAGAAAATGACTTTAAAAGGAACAACAATTACAAAAGACATGTTTCAGAAACACCATGACCATATTTGTAATGCAAATGTAACCTTTAACCCTTCACTGTTCAATCCCTGCTTTTTATGTCCCTGTGAATTTATAATTGAGAAATATTGTAGAAAAAGAAGAAATTACTTCTTTTTCCACAATATTTTCATCTCCACAGAATGGTTATTTTTCAAATTAAATCTAAATTAAATTTTCGTCTGCAAAACCTTTTAATTTAGACAGGCCTAAAATTTTGCAAAACAGGAAAGGGTTAAAAGTACCTTACATCAGATTGTTACAAAAATGACATACATGTAATTGCATTTTTGAACAGTGAGTTTGCAATTTCCTTAAAAAGCTTGCAGTTTGCTTTTCATGAACTAATTAATGAGTGAATGGGTTTTTACAGCGCATTGACAGCTAAGGTTGTTTAGCACACTATAAATATGAACTAAAATGTCTTAAAATTGCATCCAAAGAATTAACCCGTTCCCAGACAATCCTGCTTTTTACCCCCCCCCCTCCATGAAAAAAGCTATTGAAAACATTGTGGATAAAGGAGAAGTTTGCTTGATACAAGCAATTTGTTCATTATCCAGAGACTAATTAACCCTGAAAGACAAAGCTTTATATTTCATAGACTAAAAACTTTCGTCTACAATTTCTTTGAATTTTGAAAAGTCTGAAAACTTGTCATTGGGTAACGAGTTAATTTTCTTTAACCTTTTCCCGCTTTTTGGAATTTTAGACTAGTCCAAAGTGAAAGAAGTTGCAGACCACAATGAAAAATGGATGCAATTTGAAATGAAACCATCCTTTCCAGTGGAAAATATTGTGGGGAAAGGAGAAATTGCTTATCACAAGCAAATTCTTCTTTTTCCATAATGTTTTCTCAAGCTAAAATCACATTAATGTAAAATACTGGGTTTGTAAAGGAAAGAGTGAAACCAGTCTTTTTATAAATGCATAGAGATTTCAAACTCAAACCTGTACCTCAAATTTAAGCCACTGTCTGTGACCCAAATTGAGAATTCAAGAATCGAAGAACAAAAACTTTTGTTTAAATCTAATATCAGGTACCTTTAAAATATCTAACTTTTGTCCTTATCTAGGAAACTTTATCTAATTCCTAAATATCTTAATGTCATAAAATCTTAACATATTAAAATCATACGATCAAAATCAAAATTCAAGAAATTTCACTATTTGGTTTTGTCTGTTTTCTTATCAGGGAAGTTAGAAATTATTATTTAAGAAGGGGAAAAGTTGAGAAAAAGTATTTCTATTTCCCAAACAATAATTTCTTGTATTTAATTTTGTACTGTGGAAGTTAGTCTACAAAACTAACCTACATGAAGTTTTGTGACAATATTGGATAGAAAATCATTACCAGGCAGGCTGACAAACAGACAGAAGAAACAACAATAAGACAAGAAGCCCAATCTTGAAATACAGGGCATGAAAATTTCTTATATCAGCAGTTTATGCCACTACCTATTTAAGCTACAGTCTAAGATATTAACAGCAATTCAATTCTAATCTGAAAACATGAAGCACTTTTGAAGCAATCAACTTTTTTCTTAAAAATTATCCTCTAGATAATTTTGAAAACATAGACAAAATATTAAAACCACAGATAAATCTATTTTCCACTTCCTTTGCACTACCTATCAAAGGCATCAATCATGCAGAAAAATGCAAAAACAAAAGTATACCTTGATGGATTAGTTCAAGACAAGTTTATGCACCAATTAACCCATTCCAACCCAATCCCTCCTTTTTACACCCCTCAAGAAAAAACTTTGGAAAACATTAAGGAAAATGAAGAAATTGCTTGTATCAAGCAATTTCTTCATTATCCACTATGTTTTCTATCCAAAAAGACGAAAAAATTCAAAATTCCATCAACTTGAAATTGTCGTCTGCAGCTTCTTTCAATTCGGACCGTCTAAAATTTTGCTGTGTTGGAATGGGTTAACAGATCATGACAGTCAATCAAACAATCTCTAATCAACCAATCATATACAGTAGTTCATTTACTTGAATAGAACTTTGACCTCTGACATTTTTGTTATTCTATACTATTGGTTTGGCGACTTAGAAGTTGTAACTACAGCTTGAATAAGGTTACCACCCAAGGACCTGCCTTTTTGTTTTTAAGATCCAGACAACAACATGTACAAATTAATGTTGTTTATTACCCAAGTCAAACTGCAGTGTCAAAGTTCATTTGGTGTAGCCAGTCATCAGTCACTTTTTAAGTATGCATTGAAAATTCAACATAATGCTCAGACCAATAAGAAAATGATTTGTTGATTTCTGTAAATTGGATCTCAGATGTAGGTCAAAGATCTATTTGCAAGAGAGAATTCCTTACGATAAACCTTAATTTGATGGCTGGAACTGTCCTTTCTACGTTTGCTTTTCATTCAGAAAAATCATCAGACTGCGCCAATTATTAAATGACAAAATCTTAGACCTGTCCAAATTGAAAGAGATTGCAAACCACAAATTAAAGTTGATATAATTCTATTACACACAGTTTCATAAGCAGTTCCTTTACTTTCTGCAATGTTTTCCCCAACTTTTAATTTTTAAGGATCTAAAAAACATGTCTGACAGGAAATGAGTTAACCCATTCCCACACAATCCTATCTTTTTACGCACATTAAGAAAAAAGTATTGGAAAACATTGAGGAAAATCAAGAAATTGATTGCAACAAGCAATTTTTCTATTGTACAATGTTTTCTATCTCAAAAGACACTCAAAAGACAAAGACCTCTTAAATTTCATCAACTAAAATTTTATTTGTCTACAACTTCTTTGAATTTGGAACAGTCTAAAATTTGTTTTGCAATGGATTAATCAGAGATCACTATACTAGTTTACAGATATAAACTGGCAATACTTGTTGTTTGTGTAAATAATTTAATTTTTAGTTTTGTCTATCAAAAACGAGCATTCTTATTGGTCGAAAAATATTATTCATAACTCCATGAACAAAATTTTGATCACGCAGTGATTTTGTATGCTTCCGCACAAAATAGTCCCATACAAAAAGGTATCAAATTTGTAAAGCTTTTGGGTTTTTTTCGCTCGATGCTATTAACAGAAAAACCTAATCACACAATGTATGAATCCGCTTCGCGTATTCATACAGTGTGATTAGGTTTTTCGGTTCATACCTCGATGAAAACATAAATATAATGGCTTTGTACTAAACACTCATTTCATGAAACAGAACATCAATAAGAATCTTCAAACTCCACATACTCACTTTTCTAAAAACTGAAAGACCAATTGGTAACATTTTGTACAACTAAAATTAAAGTTTATCTCACACTCATTCTAAACATCATAATCCTAAATTTGTTCAGCCAGCAGTCTACGTAAAGTGTAGCTCAAATATGCAGGCTACCTATATACACATTGAAATATTTTCACTCTATAATATACCATGATCTATCAATAAAATATATGGAAGTCTGTATCTCAACAGCTTATCAAAAGGTTTCTTTGGGACTAAGCAAAGTTTCAAAATTAATCATTTCCTGCACAAACCTGGGATTTTATGTTATCTGTGATTTTATACTTGAGAATACATTGTGGAAAAAGAAGAAATTGCTTTTGACAAGCAATATCTCCTTTTCACAAAATATTTTCTACCACATAAGATGGTTTTAATTCAAATTGCATCCATTTTTTTTTTGTTGTCTGCAAACTCTTTCAATTTTGACCAGTCTAGAATGAAAAAAAAAGAAGAAAAAACCAACAGGAAAGGTTTAATGACAGGCTAGATGTCAAATTACTGATCTCAGTCCAAATCATTTTACCAATCAAGATACTTTACTCTCAAGCAAAACATGCAACATGAGATCTTGTGATAGAATTGTGACATTTTTAACCATATATTACACAATTAATATCTCAGAGAAGAATTATAGGTATAATGATGTAATTTGTCATTTTCTTTCAATATTTCTATCCTAAGTTGATCTTATTTTTCAATTTACATCCAAATTTTAAAAAGTGGACTACACACACTTCCAAGTAGGACTATTCTTAAATTGTGTTATTTGCTAACAATTACCTTGTTTGAATAGTTTAAAAGCTCAAAAGATAAGCCTCGAAAACAATGAAATGAAGATTCAATACTAGCCAATACTCTTTCCTTCTGCAAAGGATGGTAAGGCCATAACTACATTAAAACACTTAAAAACAAGGTAAAATAATGTACATGTACATCCAACAACTGATTTGTGTCCAACACAAAAATTACAAATTCAACATACTTTTTGTATGCACTATACTTTATTATTAACCCATTCCAACTCAATCCCTCCTTTTTACGCCCCTCAAGAAAAAAGCTTTGGAAAACATTGTGGAAAATGAAGAAATTGCTTTTATCAAGCAATTTCTTCATTATCCACAATGTTTTCTATCCAAAATGACAAAAAAGTTCAAAATTCTATCAACTTGAAATTGTCGTCTGCAGCTTCTTTCAATTTGGACCAGTCTAAAATTCCACTGTGTTGGAATGGGTTAACTATATCTTTATCAAACAATTTAGAATTTATGATGATCCCCGGACGCAAATCAAAGATTGTGAGAAAGGAAAGAGGTTGCATGTAACTATTAAGAGGATTCTGTAGGGAAACAAGAGTATTACATGCAGTTGCAGGCTTGGATGGTGAAAAAATCCTGTGTTGAAAAAAGGGGCATCATTCTTGAAAAATATCATTAATCATCTTCCTAGATAAAATGGCCTGCTCTATTAATAATGAATAAAAATATTTGAAGTACCGGTAAATATCTTCAATAGTAACAGAGCTCTGGGCAATTTAGCCCTTTTCTGTACAAACCCAGGATTTTACGTTACTGTCATTTTATACTTCAGAAAACATTGTGAAAAAAAAGAACTTACAATTTTCCCTTTTCCCACAATATTATCTACCATATAGGTTGGTTTCTTTTCAAATTTCATTCTATCTTCCTCATTATCTAAGCCTCTTTCAATTTGGTCTAGTCTAAGATTTCAACAAGAGCACCACCTACGGGTGCCTATGTCGGCTATTGGGTGCTGGATAGTGGACAAAATTCATCTAGAGTTATCCCTCTTGATAGTATAGGTTGCTCTTTTGATAGTGAACAATTGAGCCAAGTTTCAAGTGAATGCCTTTAAATAGAAACAGAGATATCATAAAATGTCAAATTTTTGCATGACGACGACAACAACAATGACAACGACACCAAGGCTATAGCAATACCTCAGGTTTTCTCCCCAAAACAGCAAAACCAAAAATCGGGAGAGAGGTAATGATCAAAAGTTACATTTTTTTCAGTTGAAAATTTTCACAGGGATCATTTAACCCTTTACTAGATGACAAAATCTTTGACTGGTCCAAATTGAAAGGAGTTGCAGCTTACAATTTAAAGTAAACGGAACTTCATAATTTTTTATGACTTTCTGGATAGAAAACATTGTGGAAAATTAAGAAATTGCTTGTAACAAGCAATTTCTTCATTTTTAACAATGCTTTTCTGACTGTTTTTCTAGAGAGGTGTCAAAAGGCGACATTGGGTAGGTTAAATTCTGAACTGAGTGTTAAAGATGTCATAAAATTAAGTTCACTATGTATCTATACAGCACCAATATACATCAAACATGGCAAATAAAAACAAAATTTAAATTGAGATTTGATTATACCATCTAGGTTATTCCTGAAGTATTTTCATTAATAAATTGCAACAAAAAAGAAAACAAACTATAGTATATTTCAGCTATCAAGATGTCAAAATTTTTAGTCTGATCTATATCCGAAAGAGTTGTAATTGACGTTTCAAAATATGTATGATTTAAAAAAAAGTACTGCGAGAAAAAAACAATGTGGATAAAGGAGAAATAGTTTGTTTAAAGTGATTCTACCATTTTTCCCCAAAAGCATTGTCTTTCTTCAGTAGCATACAAATGACTAAAGTGCTGTTTGAAGACTGTTTAAAAAAAAAAAAAAAAAAAAAAGATGTATAACTATATAAACTGTTTAAAAATAAAACACTATCTTAGATCCTGGAAGATTTTTTAAGTCAGCAGTTCATTGTTGCATATAACTGATCCATTTTCTGAGAAAGTTTGTAATTCCGCGCAAACTCATCCTCTTCAAGTGCTGCAAAGAGATCTTCTCTGTAGGTCTCTAAATACTTATAAAGTTCATAAAGTGCTGCGTTGGTATTGAATTCATCTTGATGAGCCTAAAATAGATTAAAAAATGGTAAAACCATTAACTCATTACTAGACTAATCTTACACTGGTCTACATTGAAAGAACTGCAGGAGATAAGTTTCAGTTAATGAAATTTTTGATATTTTATACTCTGAGGTAGAAAAGATTGTGGAAAATGAAGAAATTGCTTGTAAATATGTGAACCATACAAAAATCAATAATTACCTGAAGCCAGGTAAGTATTTCAAACCTATGAGTGAACTGTAGCAGAAATAATTGCCATGTTCAAATCAAATCAATTATTGATGTTGATAAATTTGGTTGGTACAAACTGCTTCAATTCAAATCCAATCCAATTCAAATTTTTGACAAATTCCATAACATTTTCAGTAATCTCAGGTGTTGGACGACTTCTTGGTCTCAGAGGAAATTACGTAATGCGATTTTTCTAGATTTTAGCCCTTTCCTCCATGGATGGAAGTATTAACGCCAATGTAAAACTTAATGTAATTCAAATTATTATTAAGTTATACTAATATTGGCAACTACAAATTTTAATAGAATATATCACAAGTGAATTTTCTAGCTTTTTGATATTGAGGACCTAGAAGGTTAAATAGTTTGTTGGTAAAATATTATGGATTATTTAGTTTCCACAGGCTTGCAGGGTAAGTGTAGAACTATACTCGATTACGCTGAAATGTCATTTTTCTGCTAAAACCTTGTTTCATTTATTGGATCCGACCTATAGCGTTGTAACTGGGTTGCAGTGTAATTTGATGAAAGACAGCTTTAATACTATATGATTCAATGGACTAAATGCGATACTAACCCTTGATTCTTCAGTCATCATTGCAGTCATATCTTGGTCACTGATGGCTGGCATCATTTTGATGTCTTGGTAATATCTATGAAAATATCAAATGAGCATTGCATTAATGAATGGGATTTGTAGTTATATCCTTCAAACTTGTGCACCTACTTCTTATCTCCTGATAATTGCCCAATCGCTGCTGTCAAACAAAGAGTCAATTGACCAATCAAATTTAGAACAAAACTGAACTTTGAACTCTGACATTGGCCAACATTTATGCTGGCATTAATGTGAAACAACAAGCTTTAGTTTTGACGTTTAAGTTGCTAACCACAATTTCACTTTTTTGTTATACAGTAAAACCTCGGTAGTTCGTAGCGCAAGGGACCGGGGAAATTTATACTAATTAAGCGTAGTACGAACAAAACGGGGGGCAAGAGGTCGGCTGTTTGAGATACACGGAATCTGACATGGTCTAGTTCTGTCTCCCATTTAGGAATTGATTCTAAATTGGTTATTTTTTCTACACAAGACCTGCAGATATTAATTGAGGAATACATAAAAATACATTAAAAATTACTCGTCTTGTATTTCTTATGCTTTTATCTCTGTGTTAATTTTTGGCATTTTTTAAACACACTGTTTGTATCAAATGGTAGACTCCATCTGAGTGATTTCCCTTTACAATACATTGGATCAAATCACTCTGAGTATTCTATCATCAAATCATAAAATGAAGGACTGACGACTGTGAAGAAGTCAACCGTAGGATAAAATAAAGTGCTAGAATCTCTAAGTGAGCAATAACACCGATACTACAGGGGGTGCGTCAATTTAAAGTAATTTTCGGCAATAATTACGGGAATCTTTAATCGATTAATTACCCACCTTACAAACCAAACTACCCCTTTTAACTAAAAGTACATGATAACACATAATTTTCATATAGATCAGCAGGTGTGAAAATCAAGGTAAATGGTGATTGGAGACAATTAGTTTATCACACCTACGATTTAAACATAGGGGTTTGTGCTATAATCATACTTACGGGACTTGAAATGGCCTACGAACTACGAACCACTGACGTTCTAATTAGACAGAGTTTTCTAACAAAAATAAAGAAGGAAAAGGATCGGGACTGCGTAAATTATACGAACGAACACATACCTACGAACCAGTGATGTTCGAATTAACGAGGTTCTACTGTATATTACTAGCCATAAATTTTGCAAAATAACACTGCCTGATCTTGAAGTGGAGCTTCCTGTGAGAGTCAGTGGGCATAGCCAGCAATCATTCAATTCTAACATCAAAACTATAACAAGAGGGCCGTTGGCCCTGGGGCGCTCACCTGAGATAAAGGCTCTTTTTCTTTCAACAGTCTAATTTCATGTTAAGGTTAGGATTATGAAACAAGTGGGCCACAATTACATATAAAGACTATGAACCTGGGGATCCAAAAGTCTAAATTACAAATTCCAAGGCTTTAGTGCTGATTTGAAAGAAGGAAAAAACTTTTTCCATGGGTTATAATTTCAGAAATAAGAAGGAAGTCTGTGAACTGATGCTTCATGCCTACCCCCCCCGGAGACCCGAGGATCATGATTTTAGCTATTTTGTAAAAGATCAATATACTGATGCTTCATGCAAAATATCAAGGCTCTACGCCTTCTGGGTCAGGAGGAGAAGATTCTTAAAGATTATTTTGAAATTTCACTTTTGTTGCCATGGCAACTAGAGTTTTAAATAGATTTCAATTCTTTTAGCTAATTTTAAGAAGGACCATCTAAGGAACATTTCTGCCAAATTTGGTTCAAATTTGCCCAGTGGTTTGGGTGGAGTTGTCATTTAAAAAATCGTTCTTTATTCCCCCCTCCCCCCCTTTGGGCTCTGCCCCTGGGGACCCGAGGATCATGATTTTAGCTATTTTGAAAGAGGTCAATATACTGATGCTTCATGGAAAATATCAAGGCTTTACGCCTTCTGGGTCAGGAGGAGAAGATTTTTAAAGATTATTTTAAAATTTCACTTTTGTTGCCATGGCAACCAGAGATTTTAACAGATTTCAATTCTTTTATCTATTTTTGAAGGGGACCACCTAAGGAACATTTCTGCCAAATTTGGTTCAAATTGGCCCAGTGGTTTGGGAGGAGATGTTGTTTAAAGAAATTGTTGAAGGACAACGCACGACACACGACGCACGACGGACGGACGCCGGACAAAAGGGGATCACAATAGCTCACTTGAGCACTACGTGCTCAGGTGAGCTAAAAAGCCCATCTACTCTTCCCTGATACAATGAATGAATGAATTGGGTTTTGTGGTACATCGACAGCTGAGGCCATTTTGCGCTCTAAAAACTAATATAAAATTCTAGCTTATGTAAAGTTCAAAGTGATAAAAATACATTGGCTAATAGTATTGAGTCAAATATAAAAGGAAATTCCCTTGTACAGACACTTAACCCTTTCCTGTTCAAACACTGGTTTTTACATCCTGTGAATTTATAGTTAAGAAAACATTGTAGAAAAAAAAGAAATTGCTTGTGACAAGCAATTTCTTCTTTTTCAACAATGTTTTCTTCCCTACTGAATGGTTACTTTTCAGATTAAATCCAATATAAATTTTCGTCTGCAAAGCCTTTGAACTTGGACATGTTTAAAATTTTGAAAAACAGGAAAGGGTTAATATTTACCCTATGACACTTTTATGACACTATGAAAAATTTTTCATTGATTGATCACAGCTGTCAATCATTAAATAGATTGACCAATCAAATCTTTCTTTTCCTCTTAACTTTTTTAATTTATAAGCAGTAAAAATTTTGACATCTGGTAATGGGTTGACCCATTCCCACACAATGATGCTTTTTCATACCAATTGAGAAAAACAATTGTGAAAACATAGTGAAAATGAAATCAAAGGACTAAAAGTCCTGCGTGTGGTTTTGCTGGGTTATCATTAACAGCGCTCAATAATGCCAGCATGTATCATCAATTTGAGTAAGTTAACCATGTACCTAAGTTGGATTAGCAGCTGGAGGCTCGATAAGGATGTAGTGGTAGTACTGGTGTGTGAACTACCAGAAATCCATGGTTAGGAACTCCAGCCGCCCAAATATAGCTGAAATACTATCAAAAGTTGAGTTAAACCCTATTCATTCAATCATGACCCCTTACTGTTTACTGAAATCACTATTTTGATTTCATCACAACGTTTTCTTTGATATTATTTCATCAGGGCGGGAAAATTTGTGGTTGTGTGGTAAAAGGTTAAATGATAAAAGGTAAAGAAATCAAAAATAACATTCAATTCTTTTTTCGCTGAGCAAATTGTTATTATGATTGAAGTACTACATGTCTGTTTCAAAGATATAGTCAAATTTGAGGTAAAAGGTGTTTTATTCGATGGGGTTAAATAGGCGCTTGAATCATGACTATAACAGGGTAGTAACTTGTTGAATACACTGTGTATATGGGGTGTAAATTTGCTAAGCCCTGCCAGGTTAACAGACAGTTTTTTTCCTAAAACAAAAACGCTAAAAATTGCTTGCAAGAATGTTTTCTAACCAGAACGTTGAAAAATCTAAAATTCCATGAACTTTAGATCATTATTTGAAGCTCCTTTCAATTTAAACCAATCTAAAATTTTGTCATCTAGTAATGGGTTAAAAAGCAAAGTAAAGTAGTTTTCTTACCTGTCCACCCATTTCTTGTAAGTAGGGATGTCTTTGGCATAGAGAAGTTTACTTGACGGTGAGTCCTTGCCGAGTTTATGGTCACTCATTGAGCAGGAATCCATAAAGTTTTGAGCAACAACTGACAAACATGAATCCACTATATTTGACTTGTATATATCAAACACAAAGTTGGGGTTTTTAATGACGTTCACCCAGAACCTCAATGGAAGACTGAAATAAAAACATTTTTGACTTTTTACATGATTCAGATTCACACATCAAAAATCAGACAAAGAGCTAAGGTAAATTTGCCTTTAGCCTTGCATATAGGGAACTTACAAATGAAACAAGAGGACCGCCCAGAGTGCAACGATCAGCTGCAGGTACTGGATAATGCAAAAATTCTAAGTCGAAAAAGGGGCATAAATCTTATAAAAGTCTTTTAGAGTTATCCCCCTTGATAGTTTGGATAGCTCTTTTGATGGTCAATACACATGCCAAGTTTCATGAGGATATCTTCAATGACAACAGAGTTATGACCAAGGTTAAAGTTGTCACGCCAACGCCAACGCACACGACGACAAGGTGGTGACAATAACTTTGGTTTTCTCCGAAAATAGCCGAACTAAAAAATAAAATAAACATTTTGAAAAAATGGTGTAAATTAAGAAATTTAGGCTGCTTCTTGCATATAAAGTTTAAACTTCAAGTCAATTGCAGGCAAAGATACTTTTCATTTATAAGCCAAATTAATATGAAATAATTACTAAGAATTATTTAAATATTCTTGTCCTGTTTACCCATTCCAACTTGACAAAATTTTAGACTAATCCAATTTGAAAGAAGATGCAGTCAACAACTTTTAGTAAATTGATTAAGTTTGAAAATTCTTTGTCTTTTGGGGTAGAAAACATTGTGGAAATTCAAGAAATTGCTTGAGACAATTTCTTCATTCTCCACAATGTTTTCCAAAGCTTTTTTTTCTTTAGGGGCATAAAATATGAGGGATTTTGTGGGAATGGGTTAAATCTTTTGAGTTTTGCTAAATTTTGGACCTGTCAAAATTCAAAGGTTTTGAAGACGAAAATTAAAAGTGGATTTAATTTGAAAAATAACCATTCAATTTGGTACAAGTATTGTAGAAAAAGAAGAAATTGCTTTTTACAAGCAATTTCTTCTTTTTCTACAATGTTTTCTCAATTATAAAATCACATGGACATAAAAACAGGTATTGAACAGGAAAGGGTTAAACAAAAGAACCACAGCTTTATAATATATCAAGTGCAAAATGTTGGTTGATCAAAGAAAATGAAGAAAAGTAACTTTTAGCAATTCCAATAGATTACCTGTTGGATTTCCAGGTATGTACAACATCTGGCTCTTGTATACCATGTAACAAGGCCTGGTCATCAAGAAAGTCAAACATGTATTTAATGGCTAGAGGGAGGGAGGTGCAACGATGAACAGTGCTGAATATTCTTTCAAACAGGTCATCTACAAACTGCTGTAATGTACCCTAGAATATGGAAACAAAAAGTGTTTTTTACCTGCCACAGAACTTATAAAGAAAAGGACAAATTATGCTACAAAATCTGTTACAAATAGATAATTTTTATTACTAACTCATTACCAGATGACAAAATTTTAGATGGTCCAAATTGAAAGGAGTTACAGACGACAATTTAAAGTTTATGAAATTTTAGATTTTTTTTAAGTCTTTGGGTAGAAAATATTGTGGAAAATGTAGAAATTGCTTGTTTAAAGCAATTTCTTATTTCTACACAATGTTTGTCCAAATTGTTTTTCTTAAGGGGTGTCAAAAAGCATCATTATGATGGATAGGATTAAAAACAATATGTTGCTGGGTGACCCAAACCTCGTAAGTACAGCTTCTACAAAGCTTTAATTACCAGACTTTATTCAGCCACTGAGGATTAATAACTTTGCCCTTGACCTTCTGGCATTGTAGGGGGGCATAAAATGTTTATACCTTTGTTGCTAAAAGCCTTGTGAGGTAGATTTCTGACACCATCTTACTGCCTCTGTCACCTTCTTTATTGCCTTCTTGATCGTGCTGTTTGACCTGGAAAATGAAACAAGGGAAATTATTTGTGTCAATACAAGATAAACTTTTCAAACGAAATGGTTTTATCACGCAAAAAAACCAACCCCAAAACCACAAGCCATCTTTCTTTCATTGAACAGAAATTAAAGATTATGTAATTCAACTTCTATTCTTCTTAGAGAGACAAGGTCATGTTTACCAAAACCCTTAAATTATATGTATATGAATCCCAAATGCTGAAGATTTTGCACAGAACCAATTTTAGACTTTAACCCATTACCAAACAATCCGACTTTTTGATGCCCCTCAAGATAAAAGCTTTGGAAAACATTTTGGATAAAGAAGAAATTGCCCATTACAGGCAATTTCTTCAATGTCCACTATGTTTTCTACCAAAAATAGACAAAGATTTTAAAATTTCTATCAATTTGGACCAGTCTAAAAAATTTGTCATGCAGAAATGGCTTAAGTGTGCAAAAGAATTTGCAATTTGAAATTGGACTGTTGCAAAGAGGACAAACAACCCACAACTATGACAGTCCTTTGTTATAATATAAGTGCTTTTATAGACTGGAACTGCATCTAATACAAATTGAAATCTTGACCTTTGGCCTACATGATTCAAAAACAATAAGTTGTTTTAGTGCAATACTTGTATAGAACTGATGGATTGCTACTGTCAAAGAATAAATCGACCAATCAAATAATTTATTAAGACAGAAAGTAAACATTGAAGTTGAACATTGGCCAACATTTATTTTAAACACTTTTGTTACTTTGGCAACTTAAAAGTTGTAACTACAGCTTATGCAAGCTGTATTTACGATGTTAAGGTCACCAACAAACTATTTTACTTTTTTGTTGGACATAACTGGGCATAGCCTTTGCAAAATATCATTGTATAATATCTAAGTGGAACTTCCTTTTGGAACAAAATTAGAAAGCTCTCAGCCTTAAGGTTTGGGAGGAGTATTTTTTTTACAACTAGATGCTGTGGCACCTGAGGGTTGAAATTGGTTGAAATCTTATGGCGAGTTAGGCAGAAAATATTTTTTATAATTGTTTAAAGGTAGACAGATGATGAGTGAATCATAATAGCTCAAAGCAAATGCTCATGTGATCTAAAAAACATAAAAGTTTACATTTCAACTTATACAGTACCTTGTTATTTTACAAATAAAACAATAATCTTTGTACCAGAATATGTTCTTAAACAATGAGTTCTTATGCTTTTCAGATTACTTTATCTTTTAATTACCAACTTCTACCATTGCATGATTCAGAAATACAAAAATCAAACAACATACCAACATGAAAAGTAATACAATGAGTTTTTTAAGACATTCCAAAACAATATATTGTTAGACTGGTCAAAATTGAAAGAGGTTCCAGACGACAAAACAAAGTTGGTTTAAACTGGAAAATAACAGGTCATAAGAGGTAGGAGATATTTCGTAAAAAGAGGAAATTTGCTTATAAGAGGAAATGGCTTATTACAAGCTATTTCTTCTTTTCTCACAATGTTTTCCAAAGCCATAACTGTTCGTTTGTTTGTACAGGGTTTAACACCAATTTTAACAGTATTTCAGTCATATCGCTACAGCCCGAGCGCCTAACAATGTATTTTTGGTATTTCTCACTTCAGTACAACCTTTACATCTTTACTGAGCCTCCAGCTTCTCATCCCACTTAGGTTTACAATTATCCATCAATTGGCTGGAGACAAATGTTGAAAAGGATATTTACAGTGATGGGGATTGAACAGTGGATCTCATGTTTGAGAGTCCAAGGCACTTCCAATTGTGCTTTGGCCTCAGCCCGCTATAGTTTTTCACAGTGTAAAAATGCGGGATTGAGTGGTAGTGTGGTAATTTGGATGATTCCCTAATTTGATAACCTGCTACTAGATTCAGTCCCTATTATACTTACTAGGTGATAGTATTTGACACCGTTCTCAGACATATTTTCTACATTTTGTTGTGTGGCTGTTCTGTTTAAGGATGGACTACGACTACTATATAAAACACTGCTATCTGTAAATACAGATATATCGAGGGTTAAGTGCAATACTGTTCTAAGTGTCTATACAATGTATAGACGTGTAGAAAAGTATCACGACTGACCCTTGATATCTTCAATGAGGAACTAGTGAGAGTATCATCCTTGGAATTTTCCTGTGAAATTTAGGTTAGTTAATCCATTCCCACACAACAAAATTTTAGACTAGTCCAAATTGAAAGAAGCTGCAGACGACAATTTCAAGTTGATGGAATTTAAACTTTTTCCTTCTTTTTGGATAGAAAACATTGTGGATAATGAAGAAATTGCTTGATAGAAGCAATTTCTTCATTTTCCACAATGTTTCCAAAGCCATTTTGCTTGGAGGCATTGTTGTGTGGGAATGGGTTAAGCTTCCAATTTGACTAATTTCCTGGAGGCAAATTTTAGGCTGGTCAAATTTGAAAGGAGTTGCTGATGACAATTCAATATTTATGAAATTTTAGATTTCTTCAGCTTTCTTGGTAGAAAACATTTTGGAAAATGTGGCAATTTCTTCATTTTCCAAAATGTTTTCTACCCTAAACATTGAAATTGTTGTCTGCAACTCCTTTGAAATTGGACCAGCCTAAAATTTTATGGTCTTGTAATGGGTGAATGGCAACACCATTTACACAATAGTTTACACACAATGACATCCACTATCTAGCCATTGCTTCCCGCTCCTACACAAAATGTTAAGGTTTGAATATATGATTCCAGACTCAATCCCTCCCACCCCAATGACTTTTGTAATCATAACCTTTACATTAAAAAGATTTGTCAAAATGACATGTGAAGATATCAGTTGTATAGATACAAGTTTATATGCAGTCATTTTTCTATCCATGAGTGAATAACAAAGCTATATTTCAAATGTGGCGGAGCCTCATGTGGAAATATGCTTTTGTTGTTTACAAAATAAAAGACAAACCAATCTTCCATAAAAAGCAAAACAATTATTCTATATCTTTGATGAAAAAATTGACAAAATATGATACCTTGGGGAAATTTTTAAAAGCCTGTCATTTCGCATATGAATTACATGGCAACCTGATGACATCATTAGTGTCTTCTTTCAGTGAAAGCAGGGCTAAATCTTGCAAAACAGTAAATTCATCATTTTGAAATTATTTCACTGTTTTCTGTGAAATTATCAAGAGATGATCTACCCAGCCATCTCAATAACCTACTGGAAAGCATTAAAGACAAGTCTTTACTCACAATCATCTTTCCCTCTAAGTCTCTTTTAATCATAACTATAAGAGTTGAAAGATTTATCAGATGACATGGACAGAAATCAAAAGATATCAGATATGCAGAAATAATTCTCTGCTCACATTCATCTTTCCCTCCAAGTCTCTTTTACTTAAAAACTTTAGAGTTGAGAGATTTATTAGATGACATGGACAGATATTAACAGATATCAGATATACAGAAATAAGTCTCTACTCACAAGCATCTTTCCCTGTAAGTCTCTTTTAATCATAACTATAAGAGTTGAAAAATTTATCAGATGACATGGACAGAAATCAAAAGATATCAGATATGCAAAAATAATTCTCTGCTCACATTCATCTTTCCCTCCAAGTGTCTTTTAATCAAAATCTTTAGAGTTGAGAGATTTATCAGATGACATGGACAGATATTAACAGATATTAGATATACAGAAATAAGCCACTACTCACATTCATCCTTCCCTCCAACTATTTTATAATCGTAACCTTTAGAGTTGAAAGATTTATCAGATGAACTGGACAGATATTAAGAGATATAAGATATACAGAAATAAGTCTCTACTCACATTCATCTTTCCCTCCAAGTCTCTTATAATCATAACCTTTAGAGTTGAAAGATTTATCAGATGAACTGGACAGATATTAAGAGATATAAGATATACAGAAATAAGTCTCTACTCACATTCATCTTTCCCTCCAAGTCTCTTATAATCATAACCTTTAGAGTTGAAAGATTTATCACATGAACTGGACAGATATTAACAGATATAAGATATACAGAAATAAGTCTCTACTCACATTCATCTTTCCCTCCAAGTCTCTTATAATCATAACCTTTAGAGTTGAAAGATTTATCACATGAACTGGACAGATATTAACAGATATAAGATATACAGAAATAAGTCTCTACTCACATTCATCTTTCCCTCCAAGTCTCTTATAATCATAACCTTTAGAGTTGAAAGATTTATCAGATGACATGGACAGATCATAGATGGAAGGGGTCTGTTTAGGAACTAGGGCCATATAAGCACCATCAGGAACCTGTCAATGGAAAGTTTGAAAAAATAAAACATTGCTTTGAATTCCCAAAAACTAATCTTTGCAACAACAACAAAAAGATAATGGACATTCTAGTGTTGAATATGTTGACATTGATTTTTCCACTGTTCTTAACCCATTATCAAACAGCAAAATTTTAGACTGGTCTAAATTGAAAGGAGTTACAGACGACAATTTAAAGTTCATGAATTTTTTTATTTTTCCAACTTTCTGGATAGAAAACATTGTGTAAAATGAAGAAATTGCTTGTTACAAGCAATTTCTTCATCTTACACAATGCTTTGCCAATTGTTTTTCCTTAAGGGCATCCAAAAGCATCCCTGTGTAGGAATGGGTTAATAAAACAATCACAAAATATATTCCTAAAGCTTTTATTTTCTTTAACCCTTTCCTGTTTTATGAAATTTTAGACTGGTCCAATTTCAAAGAGGTTGCAGACGACAATGAAAAATGCATGCAATTTGAAATCTGACCATCCTATGTAGTAGAAAAATGTTGTGGGAAAAGGAGAAATTGCTTGTTACAAGCAATTTCTCCTTTTTCCACAATGTTTTCTGATGTATAAAATCACAGGAACGTAAAATCCCGTGTTTGTCCAGGAAAGGGTTAATTTATTACAAAATGACATAATAGAGTGCTCCAAATTGAAAGAAATTGCAGGAGACAATTCAAAGAGTGTTTAACTCTAGAAGTATCATATTGGGTAGAATATGTTGTGAAAAAATATGTTTTTTTCCCTTTTTCCATGATACTTTCCACAACACAAAATGTAGTAATGTTACTGTGATTTACCTTACCCGAATCTTAAAATTTTACAACCCTTGAAAAGACTTTGAAAACAGCGTGAAAGAAGAATATTTCTTCAATTTCTACTTTGTTTTCTGCCAATAAAGATAGAGATTTATGAAATTCTATTGCTTTGAAATTGTTGTCTGCAACTTTATTTATTTCGGTCAAGTCAAAATTTTGTTACATGGGTAATGGGTTAAATTAATGCTGAGTACCAGTAAATATCACTTAGGCAGGAAATTTCATTATGCGATCATTCAAACTTTTACATATTTTTTTTTATTGAAGATGATGAGTTTATGAACGAAGTGATATAACACATTAACAGATGACAAAATTTGTATTTTTCTGAATGCAAGAAATTGCAGATGACAATTTTCAGTTGCTTTCAACAGGCAATTTCTTCTTTTAACCCTTTCCTGGTTAATCCCTGGTTATTACATCCCTGCGACTTTATAATTTAGAAAACATTGTAGAAAAAGAAGAAATTGCTTGTAACAAGCAATTTCTTCTTTTTCCACAATATTTCCTACCCTACTGAATAGTTATTTTTCAAATTACATCTACTTTAACCCTTTCCTGTTTAAAAACTTTTTAGACCTGTCCAAATTCAAAGGTTTTGCAGACGAAAATTTAAAGTGGATTTAATTTGAATTTGAAAAATAACCCTTCAGTAGGGTAGGAAATATTGTGGAAAAAGAAGAAATTGCTTGTTACAAGCAATTTCTTCTTTTCCCACAATGTTTTCTCAAGTTTAAAATCACAAGTACGTTAAAGTCAGTGATTGTACAGGAAAGGGTTAAATTTTCGTCTGCAAAACCTTTGAATTTGGACAAGTCTAAAATTTTGAAAAACAGGAAAGGATTAATAAAGGCCTAACAAAGCAGGATGTATTGGAATGGGTTAAACCAATATTTTTTGGTCTAGAATTATGTTTTCTTACCTGATAATGAGCCAGGGTATTGAGTCGTTTATAATCTCCTTCCTGCTTACTAGTATTATCTATATCTGTTAAAATCATCTTTTGCATACCAGTTTGTTCCCACTCTGTATGGGCAAATAGCACTGAAATATACAGTGTCAAAATATCCTCAACCTATTCCCACATAATGACGCTTTTTGATGCCCCTCAAGAAAAGACAATTGGGAAAACATTCTGGAAAATGAAGAAATTGCTTGCTCCAAGAAATTTCTTCATTTTCAACAATGTTTTCTATCCAGAAAGTTGGAAAACTAAAAATTTCATAAACTTTGAATCGTCTTCTGCAACTTCTTTTAATTTAGACCAGTCTCAGAATATCTTGTGTGGTAATGGGTTAATGATATCATATATGACACAAAAAATCATTTCAATATCTATGGGTCTAACAACCATATTTTTGCCAACTAGGGGTACTTGAGCGCCTGTATGGCTCCAGTCAGGCCTAAATTTGCTGATTAACTCATTACCAGACAGTAAAGTTTTAGACCAGTCCAAATTGAAATGAGTTACAGGCAGCAATCTGAAGTTTATTAAATTTTAGTTTTTTTTTTTTTTAACTTTCTGGGTAGAAACATTGTGTAAAATGAAGATGTTACAAGCAATTTCTTCATTTTACACAATTTTTCACAATCATTTTTCTTGATGGGCTTCAAAAAGCATCACTATGTGGGAATGGGTTAACAAATTCAAAATCTATCAAACTTTCTTCATGATAATCACGAAAAACTTAGAAAAACACAAGAAATCTGCAAGTCATAACACATTGATTATACCCCCATAAGCACTACCAAGTTATCTACAGTGAAAATGAAATTCTCCCTCAATGGAACATATTTCGTAAGCACCATATAGCACACCTAGTTGAACCAAAGAAAACAATTTTCAAAAGAATGCTGTTAATAGTTGTTGAAAATTGCAACAAATAAAACATATCCTAAACCAGGCAATCTTCAAAATGAAACTAAGTCGTAAAACAGGAAGTGGATAACTTGAAAGCCTAATTTAAGTAAGTACCATGTAGGACCCCATAGTTGAACCTCCATACCAAGTTTCAAGTCAACAATATCAGTAGAATTGAAAGAATTTTCAGAAAAAAATGAATGAATGAAGTTTGAATAAAATCCGTCCAATAGTTGCCAAGAAATTGAGCGGACAAGAAAAAGCTACAGACAGACGGAACGACCAACTGACAAGCTGACTCCTATATACCCGCTAAACATAGTTTTAGGAGGTATGATTAAATTAAAAATAAGTATCATAAAGGTAAGAAAACATTGTGAAGAAAACAACAATTGCTTTGATTTTTCCTGTTATTATGATTCTTTCCTAAATATTATTCTTTTGAGGCTTTCTGAATTTGTCTGATGATGGTTAAATGAAGTCTATTAGCTACTTACCTAAATCGACACTAGCTTTGGAAGGCCGAGAACTAAAGGGTGCATTTTTATAAATTGCATCTAAGATCTTCTCTTTGACTTGTGAAACTGTATCACAGTCTAAAACTTTGACAGGATGTGAACTCTTGCCAAACTGGTCTAAATCTTGCACATATATTGTCTGAAATGAAAGGCAATAAATAATTTAACAAAACTTTGTTTGTCTTCAAGCAAATTAACAGATTACAAAATAATCACACATTTTGTTGCATTGAAGGGGGTGTGAAAAAGCAGAATAGTGTGGAAATGAGTTAAATTTCAACAAGTCTGCAGCTTCTTTCAATATGGTCCATTCTAAATAATTTTTGAGAGGGAACAGGTTAACCCATTCCTAAAAAGTCATAAAAGCAGTTGAACAAATAGAGATTTTCAATTTTCAAAGAGCTTTGGCCTTCATAGAAATTTACTTATTACCGTTATTTTGATGGGGAAGAATCCTTTCATTTAGTCTCTAAAGTTAAGTTTAACTCTTTCCTGTATAATCACTGGTTTTTATGTCCATGTAATTAATACTTAGGAAAATGTTTTGATAAAAGAAGAAATTGCTTGATACAGGCAATTTCTTCTTTTATCACAATATTTTCTACCAAATAGAATGGTTTCCTTTCAAATTGCAATCATTTTTTGTCGTCTGCAACATGTTTCAAATTAGGCCAGTCTAAAATTTCGAGAAACAGGAAAGTGTTAAACACATCTGATTAACCCATAACTAGATGACAAATTGTTAACCCATTCCCACTAAGTGACGCATTTAGACGCCCCTAAGGAAAAAAGTTATGGAAAACATTAAGGGAAATGGAGAAATTGCTTATTTCAAGCAATTTCTTCATTTTCCACAATGTTTCCTACCCAGAAATGTGAAGAAATTAAAAGTTTCTTTCACTTAAAATTATCGTCTGCAACTCCTGTCAATTTGGACCAGTCTAAAATTTTATTATCTGGTAATGGGTTAAACTGGTCCAAATTCAAAGATATTACTGATGACAATTTAACGTTGATGTGATTTTAAAAATTTTCATCTTTTAGGGCAGAAGGCATTTTGGTTAATGAAGAAATTGTTTGTCATAGTAGGGGGAATAGGTTAACTAGAGGCATAAATTCTTTTAGTTGACATTCACAGAAGCAGTCCCTGTTCTACATGTGCCATCTCTGGGCCTTTGGAATAGTGATGTGTTCATTAAGAGCAAATAGAAAATGAATTCTTACCAGAGGTTTATAATCTATTTGTTGACGTATTAGTTTATCCTCACTCAGTGAGTATCTTGCCTCTGAAGTAACACTGTCCACTGGACCTTTAGATGTCTGCTGTTTTATGGCTTGGTATAACATGAACAACGGTTCCCCAGCACACTCCTGCAATATACGGATAACAGAAAATCAAAGCTCATTTTTATGGTAATCATTAGTTTTTAACCCATTCCCACTCAAGCCCTCCTTTTTACGCCCCTCAAGAAAAAAAATTAGGAAAACATTGTGGAAAATGAAGAAATTGCTTGTTTCAAGCAATTTCTTCATCATCCACAATGTTTTCTATCCCAATAGGCGAAAAAATTTAAAATTCCATTAACTTGAAATTGTCGTCTGCAGCTTCTTTCAATTTGGACCAGTCTAAAATATTGCTGTGTTGGAATGGGTTAAAGGCCCCTATGGCACTTGTAGGAACAAAATTTTTCACCAAAGGGAATCCTGAAATCTTCATCAAAATTGTTTACAGACCTTTTATCTATATCTTCAGAATAGGTCATAAGCCGGCTGTGGAAAGCTTTACTGAAAAGAAAATAAATTTTAAAACTATTTTATGTTGCCAACATAAAACAATTTTGAAATTTATTTTTGTTTCCTGTTCAGGAAAGCCTTTAATAGATCTCTTGGGCTGAAATATGGTATAAACAGTACACTAAAAAAGACCTCGACTCACCCTTAAAAATTTGTACAATAAAAATGTGAACCAGTTTGTTAACATCTTTTCTGCTACGGACTCCGTACGCCGTAACAATAATTTTGGATGATTTCTGCCCTCCACTGCCTTCTCTATGAGCTCAGCTAGTAATGTTTTTAGTATTCTGAAATGGGAAAATTAAAAATTTATCATTTTACAAATCTTTAAGGGGTTTAAAAATTTCTCACAATGCTTTCTAGATTTAAGGGCAAAGTTTTTCAAAATTTCATCAACTAGAAATTGTCCTCTGCAACTTCTTTCAATTGGACTAGTCTAAATTTTTTCATCTGGTTATGGATTAAATGAACAAGCATTATTTTATCAATATAATCTGATATTGCTTAATACAATATTTTGCAAATATCATAACATTTATTACCCTTTTTTCAAATTCATCAACTTAAAATTACAACCTCAACCCATTCTCACACAACAAAATTATGGACTAGTCCAAATTCAAAGACTTTGAAAACGACAATTTAAAGTTGTTAGAATTTCTTGAGAAGAAATAATTGATGATAATGAAGAATTTGATTGCAACAAATAATTTCTTCATTTTCCGCAATGATTTCCAAGTATTTTTCTGAAGGGGCACAAAAAAACGTATTTGTGTGGGAAAAGGTTAAGTTTGGACCCATCCAAAATTTAGTCGTTTGGTAATGGATTACTCCTTGTCATGCTGATCACAGAATATTCTTACTTTGAAAATGGTTTTGGCAGGTGTATAGACTAAGATCAGCCTGCACAGATGTGCAGTCTGTTCTTAACCTACACTACATGCTTATTGTTGTTGTTTTGAGAGAAATCTTTGGTCACAATATCAATCTAATTATGTCAAAGTTTTCAAATGTAGTGAAAAGAGGAAAAATATTCAGCAGAACAAGGGTTGTTATAATTCAAAGCAATGAATACCTCCCCCTGTTTTGATAAAGAAGCATTGATATACTTACTCTGTTGCATATTCCATTCTAGATTGTAAGGCCACTGATATAAGGGACGCCACATTTACTCGATCTCTCATGCTAAATTTTTTATTCGATTCTAGTGTACGGATAAATATGAGCAAAAATGTCTTGTTGCAGATCAGCTGCATGAACAAACGTAAGCCATGCTCCACTTGTTCCCGTCTAGCTGATTCAACTTCAAGATCTTTGATAACAGGATGTGAGTCCTCGTCTTGAGGGAATAAAACACGCATACAGTATGTTCTGTAGTCCCAAAATGGGATGGCTATCTGACCAAAATGATCGTTGGTTAACTCTGTCATGTCTGTTTGTAGCTCAGCAAAGGCTGAAAGATAGAGTAGAGAAAGTTTACCCTCTGCCATACAATTTTAGACTGGTCTTATTTAAAAAAAATTACAGATGACATATCAAAGAGCTTGTAAATTGAAAATTAAGGATGTTTTGGTTAGAAAATAGAAAACAGTAAGAAAAGGAGAATTTGCTTATAACAGGCAAATTCTTCTTTTATCAAAGTTTTTTCCACATTTATTTTTTTATTGCATGTAAAAATAGGGATCATGTGGCAATGGATTGAGAGTTAGACTTTTAAAGTTTTGATTGATAGTTTCCCGAACACATTCCAAAAACAACAAATATTTAGACAGGGCAAGATTGAGAAAAGTTGCAGACAGTAATTTCAATTCGACAAAAATTCAATTCTTTGTCCATTTTGGGTAGAAAAATTTGTGAGAAATTAAGAAATTGCTTATTACTAGCATTTTCTTCATTCATCGCAATGTTTTCCAAAGCTTTTTTGAGGGGTGTCAAAAATAGTTATTTTGTGGGAATGTGTTAACTATGCAGTTAACTATTTCGCATGTTATCCTCATTATAAACAGCTTATGCCATATGATATCGAAGTGGAACTATTCGTCTGAGTAAGTAGGTGGAGCCAGCAATCTGTCAATTAAAACAAGTTTTTTACCTTCTTTACATTCTTTAGCGACCTTGACCTCAAGGTTGTCCATCTGTATCTGCCATTTCTTCTTTATGCTTGTATTTTCTCTTGACTTGATACACCACAAAACAACAAAGATCAGTACAATCAGAATCAAAACCCCTCCAGCAGCCCCTAGTCCAATAATTACAGGGAATGGTAATGTCTCTGGACTCTCATATCGGAGATAACCAATAAGTTTGGTGAGATTCCTTCCAACTTGGACCTGAAACAAGATATTGTCACTAAGCATTCAATACCTTGTAAATAAAGCAGGTCAAAATAAATATACAACATCTTGTTTTGACATCTCCATAATTTGTTTGGAAGAAAACTATTTATGATTGAAAACAGTTGCAGACAACAAGCTGAATTTCACATTTTTTTTAGATATTCTTTTTGTCTTTCATGCATGGCAAATCAATAAATTGCAATGGAAATACACAGACTTGGCATAGTGACAACTATGTCTCCCTCGCCTCTAGTGGGCTTAAAAGAGAGAATATTCTTCATCTAGATTAAGCCTGTGTAAATGTAAAACATTTTGACCTAGTTCAGCTAGCACAAATCCAGCAGTCACATATCAGGGTCACATATGAAGTACATTCAGTTCAATTCACTTACCACAACTTCTGGATATCGGTTCCCTTTTTTAGATCCAGGTTGTGTTTTAGGAGGTTTACAAGTAATCTGGTTTCCGTCTTTATCAATGGATGTCACATTACATAATTCTGTTCCTACATGGACTATCACATCACTTGTGTTAAAACCAAGATTTAAATTCTTCCCCTGAAAAATAGTCAAGCCAAATATTCTAAAATGATTACAAATGAGCCAAGTTGCAAATTTTGCAAATATTTTTGGGTGATGTTTCATCTGTTATCAGAAACAAAATTCTAAGTTGGTCCAAATTCAAAGAAGTTGCAAACAACAATTTGTTGACAACCACTTGACCTTAGATTTTGGTCAAAATCTTTCAATATATTCCAACAATAGACCTGACCAATTACCGCAGGACGAAATCTGGACCTTATTTAGAGAAGTTGTAGATGTCAATTCAAACTGATAGAATTTTAAATATCTCTTGTCTTTCTAGGTAAAAAACACTTTGTTTTCCATAACTCTTTTCTTACGGATAATATAATTAATGTTGGAGTCAACATTTGCTTCCAATAAAAATTATTAATTTGGTGGGTCAATCAAATTTTAACTAGCAGCAGGAATTAACAAATTCTTACTTACATTTATAGTGAGGTAATTGTCTGTTTTACTCTGGTACAATCTTTCCATATTTCCTGTAAACTCCTCAAACACGGGGTCTGGATAGATGGTAAAATATTCTTGGTTATCACTCCGATCAATGTAGACATTGTCCAATTGAAATCCATAGCCAAACTCTTTCCCTTTGATACCAGTCACAGTTCCATTAGATATACGCGGGGAGTAACATGTTATTGTGCTTGTACTAGGTCTTGGAATTGTACAGTCCTGAAATAAAAAGAACAAGATGCATTTGTGAAAAACGATTCTCCCATCACCCACCCAACCAATTCTTTTTTTAAAATTTCTGACCTTGATAGATAACCTTTGTATTTGACATTGTTCTTTGTATGAGCAAATACAATTGGATGAGAGCTATTGTCAAACTTAATACAAATATTACATCTTGACTCAGATGAAAGACTGATTAGTAAGGATTTTTGGTTAAGTTTTGATAAGAATTTTAGGAGTAAAGTGTTAAGATTTTGACTTTAGTCTTGAACATATTACCTTTACTAAATGTGCATCATTGATAGGTTCCTATAAACAAATTATAAATTTTGTATCTTGAATAGTATGGAAGAAATGGGATATATTTGTTGAGTTAAGATAGGAGTTTAAGGGTAAAAAGTAAAGATCCTGATCTTGAGCACATAGTTGCTTATGATTGACAGCATGAATCTTGAAACCAAGATGGGTTTGAGAAACACAATGCTCCCCCCAGCCTTTTTTCAGATATGTGACTTCTGTAAGCGAACTTGACCTTGATAGATCATACTGCCCCGTATGCAGCTGATGCCTGGCAATTCAAGGAATCTACATCCCAAGAATATGCCATGTATCTTAATTAGTGTTTGCAAGAAAAATGTTAACAGTAAAGTTTACAAACTCCTTTCCTTAATAAATGACCCTGACCTTGGTAGATGATCCTGAACCTACAACCAACTGATGCCTATCAATGCAAGGAATCTATATTTTTTTTTCAAATGTTGTTTTATCTAAGCTAATTCAATATGGGATTGAGTGAAAATAGGTTAAGTTAGCTAGCAATAAAGAGGTTACCTACAAATAACAAGAGTACCGCCCACAGGTGCCAACGCTTGGCTGCAGGTGCTGGATAATGCAAAAATTCTAAGTTGAAAAAGGGACATAACTCTTACAAAAATGCTTTGAGTTATCCCCCTTGATAGTCTAGATAGCTCTTGTGATGGTCAAGACACATGCCAAGTTTCATTAAGATATCTTCAATAACAGCAGAGATATGACCACGGTTAAAGTTTGTCATGCCAACGCACATGACGCCAAGGTGATAACAATACCTTGGGTTTTCTCCAAAAACAGCCGAACTAATAATATGTACCAACTTATCTCTATTCAAACAAAAATTCAATAATCTATAAGGTCAGTTCTCTTAACCCATTACTAGACGACAAAAGTTTTGACTTGTCAAAATTTAAAGGTACTGCAGATGACAATTTTTAGTTGATGGATTTTTTTTTGTCTCATAAGATAGAAAGCATTGTTGAAAATGAATTACCACAATTTTTTTCTATCATTTTATCACATTTACGCAGTAATTCTAACCATGAAATATTTTACCATCTTTTAGGGATATCAAACCTCTTAAACTAACAAAAAGCACAAAAAATTGATCTCCATACCCCAATATAATCCGAATTGGATCGTCGTCTTCTTGAGACTTTAGGCTTAAGGATCATGTATGCTGTTTGAACCGAGTCTAAGTATTCTCCCTTCACAAGTATCTTTATTCCCCCACTGACGATAGCTCGTAAAGGTTTTACAGATGTTATTTCTGGGTTACTGGTATATTCGAACATGAAACCTGCGTCAACAACTTGGTTATCAAATGTGGCTCTTATTCTCTCTGGGAATGAACATTCTTCCTCCTCATCATCACAAGTTTGATCCGACATGCCCGTTGTACAAACAATAAGGCTGCTGCTACGCCTGTAAAATTACAATTAAATATGGTAAAACTTTTGATAAGTAAGATACTTACTGGTCAAGCAAAAAGTGTTTGCTTTAGAAATGAATACTTACTCCATTACACCATGAGAAAAGTTTAGACTGTTCCAAATTGAGTTGCAGACGTCAAATTATTTTTTATAAAATTACAGATTTTTTCAACTTTGCAAGTAGAAAACATTGTATAAAATGAAGAAATTGCTTGTTGCTTGTTTTCCTAGGGAGGTGTCAAAAAGCATCATCGAGTGGGAATGGGTTAACTGGCAATTACCAGATGACCTCATTGTTCATAACCTAGAAAGTAAATGACTTCTCTCTCACCCTACCCTCTAATAGGATCCATCACCTTGATTTTAACAACTTTTTTACACAAAGATTTGAAAGATAACTGCATAAAAAGATATCATATTTTTTGTTCATTACAAAAGTGAAGAAATCTTGGCAAAAACTCATTTCTATATTCTTTATAAAATTACCAGATAACCCATAACCAGACAACAAAATTTTAGACTGGTCCAAAATCAAAGATGTTGCAGACAACATTTCAAAATGCACTCAAATTGGAATAAGTTGTGCTATAAAAAGGTAGAACACATTGCAAGAAAAGGAAAAAATGCAAACAAGTGTGATTATGTGGTCATGGAAAAGGGATGATCAATGAAAAATCGTGTAATGTCATACATTTACATTCTAAGAGTTTTGTACTATGGTCCATTTGAAAGCATGGGGTTTAATGTCACTTTTAACAGTATTTCAGTCATATCGCAGCAGCTGGAGCTCCTAACAATGGATTCCTAGTATTTCTCACACCAGTACTACCACTACATCCTTTCCTAGCCTCGAGCTGCTATCCCACTTAGGTTTACAATTATCCACCCATAGGTGAGAGTCAAATGTTGGGGTGGGGATCGAACCCATGACATCCCTTGATTGAAGATTAGGAGTCTGATGTGCTACCGACTGCGTTATGACTGTGGCCCATTTGAAAGAAATTACAGACATTTATAGTGAGTGTAAAGTGAGAGTAAGTACAAAATAGGGTATAAACATTGTAAGAAAAGCACCCATTTTTCAAATCTTAGACTGGTTCACATGAAAGAAGTTGCAGATGACAATTAAAAATTTGGTGCAATTTGAAAACTAACCAACCTACTAGTTAGAAAATATTGTGGATAAAGAAGAAATTGCTTTTCACAAGCAATTTCTTCTTTTTCCACAATGTTTTCTCAAGTATAAAATCACAGGGATTGTACAGGAAAGGGTTAAATAGTTACCTATTCCCACAGTGTTTCCTAAATATAATTCTTTTGGAGTGTAAAAATGAGGGATTGTTTGAAAAAGTATTGATAAAGCAAAATGGGCCATTGTCAATTCTCCATTGTACATGATCGGAATATTCAAAGTCTATGAAATAAACTTTAACCTTGAATTATATGTTATAAGCTATCTTTTTTTCTATTTCCCTGCCACTTTATTTTCAAGTCTCATTAATTTTTTTTAACAAGCCAAATTTTGGCTGTGAAATAACTGGAACTTGATCCTGAAAGGTGATAATCTTAAACATAAGGTCAAACTCAAAGAAAACTGTTACATGCACCATTTATAAAAAGCACACTTTTTACAGAGCACAAAAATCAAAGCTATCAAAACCATTGTGGGAGACGAAGAAAATGCAATGAACTATCATTTTCTACCCTTCCCATAATGCAATATTTGTCTTCAACTTCTCTCAGTTTTGACCAATCTAAATTTTGTAGTCTGGTAATGGTTTAAATAACAATCTGAAGGCTACACACACTTACTCTAGAACAGAACATGGATAACGTCCAATTTTGATGATGACATTTGTACCAGCATCCAGGTCCTGACCTTGAATCGTAACCCTGGTACCTCCTGACAGCGGCCCTCGAGTTGGATAAATACTTCTCAAGATAGGATCCTGAAATAGTAACAATACGACTAATTTACCCATTCCAACACAGTGACTCTTTTGATGCCTCTCAAGAAAAGCATTATGGAAAATATTGTGTAAAATGAAGAAATTGCTTGTTACAAGCAATTTCTTCATTTTCCACAATGTTTTCTACCCAGAAAGTTGAAACAAGAGCACTGCCTATGGGTGCCTACGCTCGGGCTGTAGGTTGCTGGATAGTGGATAAAATGCATCTTGAGTTATCACCCTTGAAAGTATAGGTCCCTCTTTTGATAGTGAACAAGTGTGCCAAGTTTCAAGTGAATGCCTTTAGTAGAACCAGAGATATCAGAAAATTTCAAAATTTATGCACAACGACAACAAGGACAACAACACCAAAGCTAAAGCAGGACCACGGGTTTTCTCTGAAAACAGCTGAACTAAATATCTAAAATTTCATCAACTTTCAATTGTCGTCTGCAAGCCTTTCAAATTGCACAAATCTAAAATTTTGGTGTGGTTATTGGTTAAATGATGTCTAAGAATGGTATATAATTGACCGACTGCCACTGACAATCAGAGCTTTGGTTTGGCAACTTAACCCATTCCCACACAATGGCACTTTTGATGCCCCTCAAGAGAAATAATTGGGAAAAAGTTGTGCAAAAAGGTGCCAAATTGTCACAAGATACGCCCGTCACACTGCTTAATATTAACGGGGTTTGCATAGAACAGAGGTTATTTTGAATGAATATTTTTTGTCAAACAAAGTATGAAAAACAACAAAGGACAATAACTCAAAATATACGCTAGGTAGAGTTATGGTTCTTATACACTGCACTCCCACTTGATGAGCTCTATCCATCCATGAAGTTTCATGATTCTAGCTATTATACTTTGAGAGATATACTCCAGACAAGATTCAAGTATGAAAAACAACAAAGGGCAATAACTCAAAAAATAGGCTAGGTAAATTTATGGTTCTTGTACACTGCACTCCCACTTGGTAAGCTCTATCCATCCATGAAATTTCATGATTCTAACTATTTTACCTTTAGAGATATACTCCGGACAAGATTCAAGTATGAAAAACAACAAAGGGCAATAATTCAAAAAGTAGGCCAGGTAGAGTTATGGTTCTTGTGCATTGCACTCCCCCTTGGTGAGATCTATACACCAATGAAGTTTCATGATCCTAGCTATAATACTTTTAGAGATAAACTCCGGACAAGATTCAAGTATGAAAAACAACAAAGGGCAATAACTCAAAAAATAGGCCAGGTAGAGTTATGGTTCTTGTGCACTGCACTCCCCCTTGGTGAGATGTATACAACCATGAAGTTTCATGATTCTAGCTCTTATACTTTGAGAGATATACTCCGGACAAGATTCATGTATGAAAAACAACAAAGGGCAATAACTCAAAAAGTAGACCAGGTGAGTTATGGTTCTTGTGCACTGCACTCCCACTTGGTAAGCTCTATCCATCCATGAAATTTCATGATTCTAGCTATTTTACTTTTAGAGATGTACTCCGGACAAGATTCAAGTATGAAAAACAACAAAGGGCAATAACTCAAAAAGTAGGCCAGGTAGAGTTATGGTTATTGAGCACTGCACTCTGTATTGATGAGAAGAATATAACTGCCAAGTTTAAAGTCAATCGGACTTACGGTGACAGAGTTATGCTCCAGACAAAGAAGTGGACACCGCCCGGACAACAGGACGACCGGACACCACGGGTGATCCCATAATACGTCCCGTCTTCGACGGCCGTATAAAAAGAAGAAATTGCTTGTAAAAAGCAATTTCTTCATTTTACACAATGTTTTCTACCAAGAAAGTTGAAAAATCTACATTTTCACAAATTTTAACCAAGTACCCATAAATTTCATAAAATAACACTTCACTTTTTAACCCTTTCAAGTTTTTTTTTGAAATTCTAGACTGGTTCAAATTGAAAGAGGTTTCAGTCAATTATAAAAATTGGATGCAATTTGAAATGAAACCACCCAATTTTTTTAAAATGTTAAGACTGGTCTAAACTGAAAGAGGTTGCAGACAATGAAAATTGACTGTAATTTGATATGAAACCATGATACAATGAAAATATCGTGAGAAAAGAAGAATTTGCTTGTTACGAGCATTTTTTTCCACAATGTTTTCTCAAGTATAAAATCACAGTAACTTAAAATCCTGGGTTTGTATAGGAAAGGGTTAAATAGATTTTCTTGTCTGAAGCAAGTGGGCATGGCCTTCAATTGGTCCATTGTTAGTTTGTTTATATAGTGCTTAAGGTCACTTTGAGCAATTATTATGAGTAAATCAATTTACTTACTTCCTTGATGTCATCAGTACTATGCTTGACCTCTGTATATTTTACCAAAGAACATGTGTCACACTGGTTCTCTGTGATACCCAATGGCACCAATATTTTACCACTCATACCGTAATTTGTCCATATATTCGGACACTCCATATATTCGGACACCGTTAATTATTTCATGAAATAATTAATTTTGTGCCTCTAATTTCGGACAAATGGTGTCTGGAATTGACCTTGAGCTGTGACCTTGAACTTGAAGCTATCCAAAAAATTCTTTCAAATGGCACATCTACTTAGATAGAGAATAATTGTGCCAAGTAATTTTGAAATCCATCCATAAATGTAGGAGAAATTGTCCGGACAAATTCAGACAGACTGACTAACTACCACACTAACCCACATAGTGACAACTATTTCTCGCTCGGACCAAGTGGGCTCAACAAAAACCATGGCAAGAAAATTGCTGTTAAATATACCACACATATGGTACAGTGTGAAACAGTTGTAATTGCCTATATTTTTATAGGCAGTTACAACTGTTTCACGCTGAACCATCGATGTGTGAAGTTCTGTAGGGCTATAGCAGAGTATGTGTCACCAACTCTTACTTTTACATACATATTTATTGTTATAACAATAGAAATACTATTGTCCAATTATACCTATATATACTCACCACATATGTAAAGTTCTGAGGGGCTATAGCAGAGTATGTGTCACCAACTCTAACTTCTACATAGACAGGCTTTATATGATAACCATGGCCAGAATATTGTCCAGTAATACATACTATCCTGCAAGTAAAATGTTATCCAATCATTTAGGTGAATTAAAACAAGAAGATAGCATGTTTTGTTTCCATTGAGGTAGGAACTTTTTTATCATCCACAATTTTTCTACCCTTAAAGACAATAAAATGTTTTACATTATCTGGAATTCAAAATATACAGGAGAGCATGTATTTATTGCTAATTGTACATATCAGCCTCATGGTTGTCCATTTTGAGTCAGATTCGTTAAATGATCAACTTTCAAAAGGATTTTCGACACGCATGAAGATCTTCCAGCACTGTTGGTCCTTTGATTTCAAAGCTATTCTGTGATGGATTTTAATTCAGCATGACAAGGGTTACATTGTTATTGGCAACTCATTTCCATTTAGACCAAATTAAAATTTTGTCATCCAAGTTAATATTCTAATAAGGCACAGAACAAGGTTTTTTGCTACATTTTTTAATTCATTACTTCTATCAGAACAGCAACCAGAGTTTGAAATGGATTTCAACCATTTGGAATTTTTTTAAAGGGAACAACCTACTCAATAGAGATCATAATTTTAGCAATTTGAATAGAGGATCATGAGCTGTTGCTACATTTACATTATCAAGCTTCAGACCTTCTTGTTCAGAAGGAACTTTTCATAAATTTTATTTAAGTTTTTCAGTTTAGTTACCATGGTAACAGTTCTTGGTATCAGTGGATTTTAATTTGTTAGCAAATTTTAAAGGGGACCATCTATGGAGCATTCCTACCAACTACCTGACACGCGATCACAAAAAACTCACCTTGAGCACTACGTTCTGAGATGAAATACAAGTAAACAACCTTCCAAAAAAATATATCCTACTTTCAACTTACTTTTGAGGTAATTCACACAAATCTTCTTGGGGGTTACAAGTAACTCCACCCACTTTTATGAAGCCATTGATGTCCTCAAATTTGATTCCAAGGTTCACTCCTGTGATTGTCAAACTTGTACCTCCTTTTGTGGGTCCCTTAACTGGTTCAATCTGCAAAATTTGGATTTGAACTTAGGGTGCAATTTTTTTCAAACTATTATTATATATTATCTTGTGAATTTTGATTCAAAAGTAGTCTTACAATTTTTTACCATTTCCTTGGTTGAATGAGCAAATTCGTAGTTTCCACAAAGTCTTTCTGCAAGGCGTCGATCAGGTTAGCCTAACCAGAGTAAACCACATTTCCAACTAGACAAACATTCTTAATAATTTTCAGGTTGATTGAACATAAATTCTAACTTCCACAGGTTCTACATGAATTTTCTAAGTAATAATCTCACTTTTTACCCAAAGAGACCAAATTTGTTGGTGATTTTACTAAGACAATATTATTATCTAGACTAATATTCAGGTTACTAGGGCAAAAAAATGTAGCTTCCATAGTGTCTACAATGCTTTCCAAAGAGTCTTTCTTCGGAGTCAATAAAAAGCAGGATTGGTTGGGAATTGCTTAACCCTTTCCCGTTCAAATACGGGATTTTACGTTCCTGTGATTTTTTACTCAAGAAAACATTGTGGAAAAAGAAGAAATTGCTTGAAACAAGCAATTTCTCCTTTTTCCACAATATTTTCTACCACATAGGATGGTTTCATTTCAAATGGCATCCAGTTTTCATTCTTGTCTGCAACCTCTTTCAATTTGGACTCGTCTAAAATTTCCAAAAACAGGAAAGGGTTAAGCATACAACCCATTACCACACAATCTAGCTGTTTGATGCTCTGGAGAAATATGGTCATAGTAAACTTTGTGGGAAAACAATGTTTTCTAACTTATTTTGCACTTGTTTTCCAACTTAAGCCCATTTTGGATGTAGTCTGCCAATTCCTTGAATTTGGACAAGTTTACAATTTTGAGGTCTGGTATAGAGTTAAAAAGCAAGAACTAACCTTGGTTATTTTTACATTTGAACAGATTCCATCTCTTTGTAGCCAGTTTTGCTGACACTGTCCGACAATGGTACACTGCCCGTCACACCAGCCACATTGTAAGGCGCTATCTAGTGATAGACATTCTCCACAAGTCCCTGCCATTGCCTCGCATTTGTACATTATTACTGAAATATGAAAGAAGTATTTTGTGTATTAAATGTTGGTTTTCTACTTATTTGTGTTTAGTTTGATTGAGATAAAAATTTCTTCATTTTCCACAATGCTTTCTAAAACTTTTATACATGGGGTGTTGAAGAGTGTTATTGTGTGGAAATGGGTTAACCCTTTCCTGATCAAACCTGGGATTTTACATCTATGTAATTTAATCTTGAGAAAACATTGTGGAAAAAGAAGAAATTGCTTGTAATAAGCAATTTCTCCTTTTTCAAACAATATTTTCTACCACATAGGATGGTTTCATTTCAAATTGCATCCAATACTCATTGTTGTCTGCAACCTCTTTCAATTTGGACCAGTCTAAAATTTAAAAAATCAAAGTACTGAAAAGTATTGTAAGCTAGCAAAGCATTATTTTGTACAGTATTCTTCTCTGTCAAATGTTATGATGATAAAAAAACGAGGTTAAAGTAACAAAGGAGTTAACCATTCCAACGCAATCCCTCCTTTTTTTGCTCCTCAAGAAAATAGTTGTTAAATACAATGTGGAAAATGAAGAAATTGCTTGTTACAAGCAATTTCTTCATTTTCCTTATTGTTTTCTATTTAAAGAGATAAATATTTTAGAATTTTCAACAATTTGAAATTGTCGTCTGCAACTTCTTTGAAGACTCTGATCAGAGTCATTTAGAACAAGATGTGCTCAAGTCAGCTAAAATTTAGTGGTTAAGCCTCCCGTGGCAGTTTGCACTTGTTGAACTTTGAGACGACCCAAAATTTTGCTAGCTGAAAACAGGAACCCTCTGATGCTTTGCTAGCTAAAAACAGGAAAGGGTTAAGTGTCTTGATCATGGACACATCCCAGTGATGGTGGGACTTGAAGCTGTGACCACTGGGTCACCCAGTCAACACTCTTACAACTCAGCAACCAATGTAGTATTTTCTTATTCACAGTTCAAGCTGTTTGTATAAGAGTTTAACCCATTTAAGACTGCAAAACTTTTAGACTGCTCCAAATTGAGAGCAGTTGCAGATGACAATTTAAATTTTATGTTTATGAAATTTTAGATATTTCATCTTTCTAGGTAGAAAACATTGTTGAAAATGAAGAAATTGCTTGTTGCAAGCAATTTCTTCCTTTTTCACAATAATTTCCCATTTATTTTTCTAAAGGGATGTCAAAAAGCGTCATTGTATGGGAATGGGACATGATTATTCAATACTTTTCCCATTATATTATAGCTTCATTCACTTATTCCTTTGTTTTCATTTGATAACTACAGCAAAATAAATTGAGATTCCTAAAACGTATTAGGAACACAACAAGAGGCCCAGTGGGCCTTAACGGTCACCTGAGTAAAAGAGCACCAAGACAAGTGATTTTGTTTGAAAGAATTAGAAAAAGGTTTGGTTGAAATCCCCTCAGTAGTTCTTGAGAAGAAGATGAAGATGTTTAAAAGTCACCAAAAATGACCCCCTTTTCGTCCCCATTTTAGGCACCCCTGACCTCCAGCCTTTTAATTTTCACAAATCTGTATAATCAGTACCCAATGATGCTTTTCACCAAGTTAGTTTGAAATTGGCTTAGTACTTCATCAGAAGAAGGTAAAAATGTGAATTTTTTAACATGATGAACTTTGACCTCTGGGTGTGGCCCCATACATGACCCCAGGGACATGAATTTCACAAATTATAATAAACCTGTCCTAGTTGTCATGCACACAGAATATTTAAGCTCTGGCATTAATGGTTTATTAGAAGAAGATTTTTAAAGAAGTACCAAAAATTACCCCTTTTTGGCCCCTATTTGGGCCCCTTTGACCCACAGAACCCCTATTTTCACAAACTTGAATTGGCATCCCCCAATGATGCTTTCTACAAAGTTTGGTTGAAATCCGCCCAGTTGTTCTTGAGAAGAAGATAAAATATTTAAAAGTTACCAAAAATTACCCCCTTTTGGTCCCCATTTTAGGGCCCCCTGACCCCCCAGCCTTTTTATTTTCACAAATCCGAATAACCATTACCAAATGATGCTTTTCACCAAGTTTGTTTGAAATTGGCTTTGTACTTCATCAGAAGAAGATGAAAATGTGAATTTTTTAACATGATGAACTTTGACCTCTGGGTGTGGCCCCATAAATGACCCCAGGGGCATGAATTTCACATTTTATAATATACCTGTCCTAGTTGTCATGCACACAAAATATTTAAGCTCTGGCATTAACGGTTTATTAGAAGAAGATTTTTAAATAAGTACCAAAAATTACCCCTTTTTGGCCCCTATTTGGGCCCCTATGACCCCCAGAACCCCTATTTTCACAAACTTGAATTGGCATCCCCCAATGATGCTTTCTACCAAGTTTGGTTGAAATCCGCCCAGTAATTCTTGAGAAGAAGATGAAAATGTTTAAAAGTTAACGGACGACGGACGACGCACGACGATGGACAAACGATGATTGCAATAGGTCACCATGACGATTCAACCCATTACCATATAGCATAATTTTAGAAAAGTCCACATTGAAATAAATTGCACACAAAAATTTAAAGTTTAAGAAGATCTATAAATTCAAACAAGAGGGCCAGAATGGCCCTAAAATCGCTCACCTGACTAATGTAAGATGATTCAAAATTGAAATTGGCCAAATGGTTACTGAGGAGAAGATGATTAAAGATTTCAAAGTCAAAAACTGCCCTACCCTTCCAAGCCCTTATTTGGTCATCAATCAAAATTCTAGAACAACTTTTGAAAAGGGTCACTCAAGGATTATTCATACCAAATTTGGTTGAAATTGGCCCAATAGTTACTGAGGAGAAGATGTTTAAAGATTTCAAAGTCAAAAACTGCCACGCCCATATTTGGGCGCGAAACCAATTTCTGCAAACAACTTTTGAAAAGGGTCACCCAAAGAACATTCATGCCAAGTTTGGTTGAAATTGATCCAATGCTTACTGAGGAGAAGATGTTTAAAGATTTCAAAGTCAAAAAAGTGCCTGACCCTGCCACGCCCATATTTGGGCATTAATCAAAATTCCAGGAACAACTTTTGAAAAGGGTCATCAAAGGAACATTCATGCAAAGTTTGGTAGAAATTGACCCAACTGTTACAGAGGAGAAGATGTTTAAAGATTTCAAAGTTAAAAAAACTGCCACGCCCATATTTGGGCATAAATCAAAATTCTGCGAACAACTTTTGAAAAGGGTCACCAAAGGAACATTCATACCAAATTTGGTTGTAATCGGCTCAATAGTTACTGAGGAGAAGATGTTTAAAGATTTCAAAGTCAAAAACTGCAACGCCTATATTTGGGCGTGAAACGAAATTCTGCGAACAACTTTTGAAAAGGGTCACCCAAGGAACATTCATACCAAGTTTGGTTGAAATTGGCCCAATGGTTCCTGAGGTGAAGATGTTTAAAGATTTCAAAGTCAAAAACTGCCACGCCCTGCCACGCCCATATTTGGGCATAAATCAAAATTCTGCGAACAACTTTTAAAAAGGGTCATCCAAGGAACATTCATGCCAAGTTTGGATGAAATTGGTCCAATGGTTACTGAAAAGATGTTTAAAGATTTCTAAGTCAAAAACTGCCATGCCCTGCTACGCCCATATTTGGGAATAAATCAAAATTCCACGAACAACTTTTGAAAAGGGTCATCCAAGGAACATTCATGCCAAGTTTGGTTGAAATTGGCCCAATGGTTACTGAGGAGAAGATGTTTAAAGATTTCTAAGTCAAAAACTGCCACGCCCTGCCACGCCCATATTTGGGCGTAAATCAAAATTCCACGAACAACTTTTGAAAAGGGTCACCCAAGGAACATTCATGCCAAATTTGGTTGAAATTGGCCCAATGGTTACTGAGGAGAAGATGTTTAAAGATTCATAAGTCAAAAACTGCCACGCCCTGCCACGCCCATATTTGGGCATAAATCAAAATTCCACGAACAACTTTTGAAAAGGGTGACCCAAGGAACATTCATACCAAATTTGGTTGAAATTGGCCCAATGGTTACTGAGGAGAAGATGTTTAAAGATTTCTAAGTTAAAAACTGCCACGCCCTGCCACGCCCATATTTGGGGGTCAATCAAAAATCCGCGAACAACTTTTGAGAAGGGTCACCCAAGGAACATTCCTACCAAGTTTGGTTGAATTCCGCCCAGTGGTTACTGAGGAGAAGATGTTTAAAGAATTGTTGACGACTTCTGACGCACGACGCACGACGGACAAAAGGTGATACCAAAAGCTCACCTTGAGCACGTTGTGCTCAGGTGAGCTAAAAATGTGTAAGGAGTAGAAAACAGTGTTGGAAATGAAGCAATTGCTTGTTACAAGCAATTCCTTTATTTTCCATACTGTTTTCCAAGGCTTTATCCCTTCTAGGGTGTGTGTGTGTGTGTAAAAAGCATATCAAAAGTGTATTTTATTTTATTGCATTTCTCAAGATTTCAGAAAAGTGTATTTTACAGAAACCACTTATCTGCTTTGACATTTAATTTAGTCCTTAACCGATTACCACACAACAGATTTTGAGACAGGTCAAAGTTGCAGATGACATTTTTCAGTTGGTATCTTTTAAAAATCTTGGTTTTCTTTTTTTATTTTTGTAGAAAACATTGTGTGGCTAATACACAAATTGCCTGTAACAAGCAATTTCTCCATTTTCGACAATGTTTTCTACAGCTTTTTCTTCAGGGGTATAAAATAAAACAGCTATGTACTGAAATGGGTAATCCTGAGGAATATTAAAGTACAATGACTCAGTGTGAAACAATTGTAATTGCCTATAAACATTTAGGCGCTTACAACTGTTTCGCGCTGAACCATCGACTAGTTCTCATCATGAAGAACATGTATTTCAATTAACAATAAAATCCTTCCCAAAATATTAGTTTTTGGTCTGAATCGGACCTCATGCACATTCTAAGAAACACACAGATTAGAGTTTAATTTTAATCTTATGCTTTTCCCCTTTCTGAAGGCATAGAAACTTCTTTTCAGTTAACCCTTTCCTGCACAATCCCTTGTTTTAAATCCATGTGATTTTACACTTGAGAAAATATTGTGGGAAAAGAATAAATTTCTTGTTACAAGCAATTTTTTCTTTTACCGTAATATTTTCTAACCTATAGGTTGCTTACATTTCAAATTACACCCACTTTTGAATGTTGTCTGCAACTTATTCCAAATTGGACCAGTTAGAATTTTTTAAAAACAGGAAAGGGTTAACCCATAACAAGACAGGAAACATTTTGACTGCTCCAAATTGATAGGATTTACTACATTTTAAAGTTGATAAGTTTTTAGTGTTTTTTTTTTAGTCTTTTGTGGAAGAAAACATTGTGGGAAATGAAGAAACAGCTTGTCACAAGCAATTTCTTTATTTTTCAAAATGTTTTCTAAATTGATTTTGTTAAGGGTTTTAAAAAATTGTCATTTTATGGTAATACATTGACACATATATTGATACAGTATGATTTCAACAATAGTAGTGTGGGTACAAAATATATTTCAGAGAGTTATTTCTTTTGAAACTTTAGACTGAAACAAACTGAAAGAGTGTTCAGGTGACTTTTTTGAATTGATAATTAACTGTTAAACAGAGTAGAGCATTTGAGAAAAGAGGAAATGACTTTTGGTGAACTATATTCTATATCTTTTTTCATCTGGATGCTTTTTCAAAGCTTTAATGTCTAGATATGTCAATATCTAGGACTGAATGTATGGAAATGGGTTAACACTGGGGATTCATGAAACATCTTTTATCCATTACCATGCATTGAGGCTTTTTGACAATGTTTTCTACCCTGAAAGTTGAAAAATTCCAAAATCCAAACTTAAAATGATTGTCTGCAACTCCTTTCAAAATGGATCAGTCTTAAAATTTTCGTAGGTGGGGGTATAATTCATTGATATCTCGTGATGCTAGAAATTTAAGTTAATAATCAGCACAACCTGATACAGCAAGAGCATAAAGATGAATCTTTCAAAAATAGGAACATTCATGACAGAATTCACACAAAATGTCCCTTGACCTATACTTTGGTTTTCCGAAGATTATCAGAAAAATATCTTGAGGCTTGAGTAGAAATGTACTTTCAATGTAAGTTTATAAACAAGATGTGTTTGTGAAACACTATGCCCCCGAAATGGGAATTCTTTAGAAACGGGTAAAGGGTTAAAATTTTGACCTTGACCTTGATGAAATGACCTTCCCCAATTGCGCCTTGTTGAGACCTATCTACATACCACATATTAGCATTGTAACTTAATCAGGGTTGAAGTTATAGGAAAATGTTTAGTTGGCAGGTTAAGTTTTGCAGACAGACAGATGGACAGACGGATAGACAGACAGACGGACACCGGTAAAACAATATGCCCCCCATCTTATCGATGTGGGGGCATAAAAATTATTTTTGTAGATGTGACCCATCTAAGGAAAAAAAATATATCTAGATCCAGCAGAAGCCAAACAGGGCTGGAATTTCTATCAAACTGAAAGTAAGTCTACAGTCTTCAAGTTCTACATTCAACAAGATGTTTTTGTGAGACACAATGCCCCATTAGCACCCCTTTTTTTATCTGATATGTGACCTTGATAAGTGACCTTTACAAATGACCTTAACAATACAACCAACTGATGCTGATTACTGTTCGTAACCTAAATCCCAAATAGGGGCCATGGATCTTGAACAGTGTTTGAATAACAGCAAAATGTTCAAGAAATTAAGTTAAGACCTTGATAAGTGACCTTGATCTTGATAGATGACCTTGATCATACAACCAACTGATGCCTATGAATGCACGGAACCTATGTCTCAAATATGAGCTGTGTATCTTAAATGGTATTTGAATAACAGCAAAATATTAAGTTTTTGCATTAAGTTTACTCCTCGCAGATAGACACACATAAAAATCTTTTTAGCACGTTTGAGAAAAATTAGCACTTGTAGTGAACTTTAAGAGAATAATAAGGAACTTGGCCCCTTTTCCCTTGACATTGGGCAAAACGTCCCAATATTCAAAAAGGGATCTTCTCCATATAATCATTTTCAGCAAGCTTGAGAAGTATTAACCAAAAATTTAAATCTGTAGGGTAGTAACACTACCTTTTTGACCATGTAAGTCGGATGGACATTCAAGGATCTCAAAAAACTCACAATAAGAATAATAGCTCAGGTGATTGAGAACCAAGTGCTCCCTGAGCCCATTCCCACATAATGACGCTTTTTTATGCCCCTCGAGAAATACAATTAGGAAGACATTGTATAACAAGATGTGCTTGTGAAACACAATGCCCCCGCAACAGGACTAAAGTTTGACCTTTGCATGTGATCTTGACCTTATCATATGACCTTGACACAAGGAGATGCGTATTACGGAGATGTATCATCATGTCCAATTTGAGCATTGCATCTTGAATAGGCTGGTAGTAATTGGCAATTTTAAGTTTTTTGATAAGTTTGCAGACAGATGGAAAGACAGACAGACAAACAACAGTAAAACACTGTGTCCCCAATCTTTCGATGCAGGGGCATAAAAAGAAGGAATTGCTTGTGACAAGCGATTTCTTCATTTTCACAATGTTTTCTATTTCTTAAACTTTACATTGTTGTCTGCAATTTCTTTTTCGACCAGTCTAAAATTTATCACTTCATTCTCCATTCTAAAACCTTGGTTTAACAGTTAAAAACAACAGGTTGTCTAAAAATGAATAAGAATAAATGATCACAGAAAAGGTAACCCAGATCCCAAGGATATAACAAAATGCCCTAAAAAAGTGAAAAATCCTTATAAACCATAAGAAAACCTAATTATCCCCAATCAGCAAACCCAAAGCTAAAGGCACAGCATCATTGCAAAACTTACCAAGAGGCCCTACACAAAGGTTTGAAATGAAATCAAAATGTTATACACAATCCAGACACCTTAATCTGAGGGGTGTTTACAGATGATTTTGTCCCCCTGCTTTTCATTCTATTATTTATTTTTGACTATATTCGCTTGAGCATCTGTATCGCTACACCGGTCTGGATAGAATCTGACCATTCTTGTGAAATTTAATTGAAATCCATCCACTAGTTTCTGAGAAGAAGATTTTCAAAGTTTCCACTATATATCATAACCATTAGCCCCAAACCATAACAGACATGTTTTTTATCCAGTAAAACTCTATGGAGGAATCTAATAAAGGGTGACCCAAAGATCATTCCTGTAAAATTTGGTTGAAATCTGTGCACAACCTTCTGAGAAGAAGATTTAACAAGGTGCCAAATTGTCACAAGATACGCCCGTCACACTGCTTAATATTAACTGGGGGGTTTGAATAGAACTGAGGTTATTTTGAATGAATATTTTTTGTCAAACAAAGTATGAAAAACAACAAAGGGCAATAACTCAAAATATACGCTAGGTAGAGTTATGGTTCTTGTACACTGCACTCCCACTTGGTGAGCTCTATCCATCCATGAAGTTTCATGATTCTAGCTATTATACTTTTAGAGATATACTCCGGACAAGATTCAAGTATGAAAAACAACAAAGGGCAATAACTCAAAATATACGCTAGGTAGAGTAATGGTTCATGAACACTGCACTACCACTTGGTGAGCTCTATCCATCCATGAAGTTTCATGATTCTGGCTATTATACTTTTAGAGATATACTCCGGACAAGATTCAAGTATGATAAACAACAAAGGGCAATCACTCAAAAAATAGGCTAGATAGAGTTATGGTTCTTGTACACTGCACTCCCACTTGGTGAGCTCTATCCATCCAATAAATTTCATGATTCTAGCTATTATACTTTTAGAGATATACTCCGGCAAGATTCAAGTATGAAAAACAACAAAGGGCAATAACTCAGAATATACACTAGGTAGAGTTATGGTTCATGAACACTGCACTACCACTTGGTGAGCTCTATCCATCCATGAAGTTTCATGATTCTGGCTATTATACTTTTAGAGATATACTCCGGACAAGATTCACGTGTGATAAATAACAAAGGGCAATAACTCAAAAAATAGGCTAGATAGAGTTATGGTTCTTGTACACTGCACTCCCACTAGGTGAGCTCTATCCATCCAATAAATTTCATGATTCTAGCTATTATACTTTTAGAGATATACTCCGGCAAGATTCAAGTATGAAAAACAACAAAGGGCAATAACTCAAAATATACGCTAGGTAGAGTTATGGTTCTTGTACACTGCATTCTGACTTGGTGAGCTCTATCCATCCAATAAATTTCATGATTCTAGCTATTATACTTTTAGAGATATACTATGGACAAGATTCATGTGTGATAAATAACAAAGGGCAATAACTCAAAAAATAGGCTAGATAGAGTTATGGTTCTTGTACAATGCACTCCCACTTGGTGAGCTCTATCCATCCAATAAATTTCATGATTCTAGCTATTATACTTTTAGAGATATACTCCGGACAAGATTCAAGTATGAAAAACAACAAAGGGCAATAACTCAAAATATACGCTAGGTAGAGTTATGGTTCTTGTACACTGCATTCTGACTTGGTGAGCTCTATCCATCCAATACATTTCATGATTCTAGCTATTATACTTTTAGAGATATACTCCGGACAAGATTCAAGTATGAAAAACAACAAAGGGCAATAACTCAAAATATACGCTAGGTAGAGTTATGGTTCTTGTACACTGCATTCTGACTTGGTGAGCTCTATCCATCCAATAAATTTCATGATTCTAGCTATTATACTTTTAGAGATATACTATGGACAAGATTCAAGTATGAAAAACAACAAAGGGCAATAACTCAAAATATACGCTAGGTAGAGTTATGGTTCTTGTGCACTGCACTCTCCCTTGGTGAGATCTAAACACCCATGAAGTTTCGTGATCCTAGCTATAATACTTTTAGAGATATACTCCGGACAAGATTCAAGTATGAAAAACAACAAAGGGCAATAACTCAAAAAATAGGCCAGGTAGAGTTATGGTTCTTGTGCACTGCACTCTCCCTTGGTGAGATCAAAACACCCATGAAGTTTCGTGATCCTAGCTATAATACTTTTAGAGATATACTCCGGACAAGATTCAAGTATGAAAAACAACAAAGGGCAATAACTCAAAAAATAGGCCAGGTAGAGTTATGGTTCTTGTGCACTGCACTCTCCCTTGGTGAGATCAAAACACCCATGAAGTTTCGTGATCCTAGCTATAATACTTTTAGAGATATACTCCGGACAAGATTCAAGTATGAAAAACAACAAAGGGCAATAACTCAAAAAATAGGCCAGGTAGAGTTATGGTTCTTGTGCACTGCACACCGTATTGATGAGAAGAATATAACTGCCAAGTTTAAAGTCAATCGGACTTACGGTGACAGAGTTATGCTCTGGACAAAGAAGTGGACACCGCCCGGACGACCGGACGACCGGACACCACGGGTGATCCCATAATACATCCTGTCTTCGACGGGCGTATAAAAAGTAACAGCTTACAGACAGACAGATGCAGGTCAGACACAACACCGTGACAATAGCCTTCTAGCTTTCACAATTTTACGGGGGACATATTTTTATTTTTTTAAAACTCAAAAATTTGCAACAATGTTAATTCTAAGCAGATAACTGTTAAGCTGCCACCACAGATAAATAGGCAAAATAAAAGTTGTCAAGTAATTCCACTCCTAAAAGTTTTGTCCTACTATCTTGACCAAATTATTAGTCCTTACTTATCTAATTCAGTTTGATTATCTCATTACGAGATGATAAATTTAAGACTTTTCCAATTGAAAGAAGCTGCAGTAGACAAATTTAAATACAATTTTAAAAAATCTTTGTCTTATAGCTTAGAAAACACAGAGCTGAATTATGGACATATAAGAAATTGCTTGTTAAAAGCGATTTCTTCAAATTCCATGATGGTTTTCATAGCTTATTTCTTGAAGGTCGTAAAAAAGCAAGATTGTGTGGGAATGGTTTAATAATTTCAATACAACCACCATTTAACCCTCCCATGTATAAAGTTTTCAAAAACCTTTAGTATTGCTATAAAGCAAAAATAAAATTTCCTTTCAAGAATCGATTTCATCTTTTTCAATTTTTTCATTTTTTTTTTTATACAATTTCATACTTGTTTTAGCAAATATATATTGGCTTTACTTCCTTCTTTCAAATACAAAATGTCTAGAATATCTAAAACATTGTCATCAGCAAAAGGTCTTACCAGGATACAGGTCTAGATTATCAAATTAGTATATGATTCAAGTAAGATTGACAATTACCTTGTATGTTTTCTGGGTTGTCTAGTGGCTTATTGCGTGCATACACACTAAATGGAACATTCATTCTCCCAACATTTTCCGTGTATCTAAACTGCAAGAGAAAATTATATACAGTAAAAATAAAAACTGCCTCTATCTAAAGGGAGAAGTAAACACTGGTCACTAAAAAGAGCCGCTTAATTCTTGACCCCTTTCCACAGAATGATACTTTTTGATGCCCAAGAAATCAAGAGGCCATTTTTCTTTCAATAGTCAAAATTAAATGTTAAGGCTAAGGCATAATCATACTTCATACATATATAGGCTTTGCACATGGACATCCAAAACTAAAAATTTAAGCAACGCTCATTTCGCTATTGTGAAAGAGGACCACCTAAAGAGTATTTCTGCCATATTTGGTTCAAATTGGTCCAATAGCTTGGGAGGAGAAGTTGATTAACTTTCTTCTTTTTTAAAAATTTCACAAGATCCTATTCAATTTTGTAACCATATCAACCAGACTTTTCAACAGATTTCTGTTCTTTTAGCTATTGTGAAAGAGGACCACCTATTGAACAATTCAGCCATATTTGGTTCAAATTGGCCCATGGATTTGGGAGATGTCGTTTAAAAATCCTTCTTTGCATCTATATAGAACTGCACCCTGGGCTCTGCCACTGGAGACCTGAGGGTACTGATTTTAGCTATTTTGGAAGAGGTCAATATACTGATGTTTCACCCAAAATATCAAGGCTCTAGGCCTTCTGGATCAGGCAACATGTCATGGCATGGAAACAGGAGTTTTCAATTTGGTCCCAATAAGCTTAATGGTTTTGGAGAAGATATCCTTAAAGATTCTTCTTTGTTTCTATATAGAACCCCCCCCCTTCCAGGACCAGAGGGTAATGATTCTATTTATTTTGAAAATAGGTCATTTATTGATGATTCATGCTAAGTATCAAGGCAGATGGACAGACAGACAGACAGCAGGAGAATCAATGCTGCCATTATTGACCAATTTCAGGTTTTTTTTTAAATTTCCAAATTTCCGTTTCAGGATTGCCCAAGTGAAGCATTCAGGATGTATTTCTATAATCTTTGACGTTGATTTACGTCCTGCTCTGATATTTCAGATGTTTTTTTCTGATTTTTGTTGACGTAATATACATAGATGTTCGCTTATTGACAGCACTGAAGAATGTTTACTTACTAATACAGGTTCACAGGTTACTTCAGTTATACTGGAGTCAACATTGGAATTTTTTATTCCAACTTCCTTTGATGGATTCATACTAAAGAAACATTTGATAGGCGTCTGGAATGATTTAAGGTTGACAACTTTTACTGCAATTTCTTTTGTCGTCCCGGAAGGAACAAAAATTTTCCCTTCATCTGTGAAACCTTCAAGTTCAATCCTTGGGCATGCCATTGGTCCTTCTGGAATTTCACCAGACTGAAAATAGACAAGTAGAGGATACTTCATAATTCGGCAATCAAAATGTTGTAACCTCATCTTTATTCAAGCTGTAGTTATGACAATTTGATCGCCCACCAACAAATTATTAGTTTCAGGGTTAGAATGATTTACCTTTCTTTGAGAGAACAACAAAAGCTATATAGTCCTGAGTGTCTAAGCATTGTGAGAAAAGAGAAAATGCTTGATTAATTTAAATCCTCCTTTTCTTACATTTTAAAGCATTGTGTTTAAAGCAATTCCTCCTTTTTTACATTTTCTACCATATATCTTAATCTTGAATTTGAATATTCTTTGAAATGTCATCTGCAACCTCTTTGAATTTGGACCAGTCAAAAAGTGTTGTTGTTTTTTTGTCTGGTAAATGTTTAAATGACACAAACTTGCAGAGTAAGCTGTAATTCTTAACCCATTTCCACACTGCAAAATTTTAGACTGGTCTAAATTGAGAGAAGTTGTAGATGAAAGTTTTAAGTTGATGGAATTTCAAAATTCTTTGTCTTTTAGGGTAGAAAAACATTGTGGACAATGAAGAAATTACTTGTTACTGGAAATTTCTTCATTTCAAAATTTTTTCGTGAGGGGCAAAAAAAGGGAGAATTGTGTGGGAATGGGTTAACCCTTGTTATTGCTGAACCTGGAGTATTCCTTTCATGGCAGGAGGTATAGAAAAAGATCAGCCTGCACATAAGTGCAGTCTGATCTTAGTCTACACCACCTATTTGTCCCTTTCAAACTAGTGTTGGCTATAAAATTGACTTTCAAAGGAAATATTGACCCAAACTTAGTGCTTCCAGTGCTTTCAGCCCATCTGATCTTAAAGCAATCTGCAGTGGATTTTATTCAGCATGAAAAGGGGTACAATGAAAAAATATTCAAAGCGGTTATCAATCCCTTTCCAATCACACATAATAACTAGATGGTTGTCCCAGGACAACTGCTGTCGAGCCTGCAAAGTTTTGTAGGTATCATGCTCCAGACAAACACAATTTTAGTGTTTGACCTTGAGCTGTGACCTTGAACTTGAAGCTATCAAAAAAATTCTTTCAAATGGCACATCTACTCATGATAGAGAATAATTGTGCTAATTAATTTGGAAATCCATCCATAACTGTAGGAAAAATGCTCTGGACAAGCACAATTTTAGTGTTTGACCTTGAACTAGAGCTTCCCCCAAAAAAATCTTTCAAATGGCACATCTACTCATGATGGAGAATAATTGTGCAGATTTATTTTAAAATTCATCCATAATTGTAGGAGAAATGCTCCAGACAAGCATAATTTTGGTGTTTGACCTTTAGCTGTGACCTTGAACTTGAAGCTATCAAAAAAATTCTTTCAAATGGCACATCTACTTATGATGGAGAATAATTGTGCCAATTTATTTTGAAATCCATCCAAAAATGTAGGAGTTATTGTCCGGACAAATTCGGACGGACTAACGGACTAACACACTAATGCACTTACGCACAGAGACCTTCTTGTCATAGTGACAGCCATGTCTCGCTCACCGCATGCGGATTTGACAAAAATCAATAAAGCCAAGCTATTTTGAAATCCACCAATTCATTTTGGAGTTATGCTCTGGAATTCAAATCTATCAGTTGACCATTAACTGTGACCTTGTCCTTTTAGCTATCCAAACATTTTTTTCAAATGGAATATCTCACTGTGATTGTGAGTATTATGTCATGTTATTTTGAAATCCATAAATAATTGCTGAAGATAAATGTTATAATGCAGGCAAATTCAGATGGGCAGAATGCATTTGATAATGAACAACCAACAAACGGTAGATGTAACAATGTAGGGCCTACCACTAGTTGGCTTGACAAAAATTGTTTACCCTGATACAGGGTCACAAAAACTTACATATTGTCCATGAACCAGTTCATTTTTATTACAGCTCTCCGTTGTATCGTATCTACACAGATGATTGTTGATACACCATGTGCATGGAAAATCTGTCAATGTGCAGCGTGTACATCTGAAATTGAAAGAAATTTTTTTATGTGTATTAATTTCCAATCAAATATATACTATGGATAAACTATTAGGCACTAATTTGTGTTGCTCCATTGGCCTGAATCTGATTCAATACATCTTTTTCATGAACTTTAAAAAAACCCAGTTTGTTCATAGACTACAAAGTTTCCTTCCCTTATAAACAAAGATCTTTTTTAATACATTCCCACACATTGATACTTTTTTACATCCCTAAAGAAAAATGCTTGGAAAAACATTGTGGAAAATGAAGAAATTGCTTGTTACAAGCAATTTCTTCATTATCCACAATGTTTTCTACCTCAAAATGCAAAGATTCTTTAAATATCATCGTTTTGAAATTGTCCTCTGCAACTTCTATTAATTTTGACAAGTCTGAATTTTCATTGTGTTGTAATGGGTTAATCTCATAAACTTTCACAAGTCATATGTAGCTTATTCAGTCCAGAAAGACCAGCCTAGTCCTTGGCGTACCAAGATCACAATCAAACAAACTTTGCCTTGCTTATAACTGAAAGATTATATTCAAATTGGTTTTAACCCTTTCCAGTTTTTTTCTAATTTTAGACAGGTCAGAATCGAAAGACTTTGCAGACGACAATAAAAATGTAATTTGAAATGACACCATCCTATGTGGTAGAAAGTATTGTGGGAAAAGAAGAACTTGCTTGTTACAAGCGATTTCTTCTTTTTCCACAATATTTTCTTAAGTATTAAATCAAAGCAACGAAAAATCCCAGGTTTAAACAGGAAAGGGTCAAATCCTGTAAAAACCAATAATTCAAACAAATCTTGAATTTCTTTAATTATTCTTAAATTCTAAACTTAACTCTTTCTTTTTGGCTAAACCCAAAATATTCCTATTTTGACTGAATCATATATAAAGATCTGCCTACACATACATGCTGTCTGATCTTAGTCTACACCACCTGTTTAAACTCAGAGTTGTCTATAAAAGTAAAAAGGAAATATTAACCCACAATCAGGCCTTTCAGTGCCTTCATTTTTTTTTATCTTGTTACAATTTTTATAAAATGGATTTACTTCTTTCAACACTTTATATTAGAAAGCAAGGGTGAAATGAAGTTTGAAAGCTCATGTTTTATTATTTTATCACATTATCAATAGCTGGATTGGTCTGGGATTTTTTTTACAAATCCATTACAATCATGATTTTTTTTTTCAATTCCCATCTCAATTGTAATCAGCGATTGAAAACCCTTGATAGTGTCACTACAGGCAGATTAATTCCCAAGACCCTTTTTTCATTTTGCAGGACAGAGAAACTTGTCAGTCTAGTATGGACTATGATGCTGAATGTCGACATTATGACTTTAACCCATTAGCAGACAACAAAGTTGTAACCCTTTCCTAATTTTTGACCTGTCCAAATTCAAAGGTTTTGCAGACAAAAGTCTATTTTCAATTTAAGTAGAAAATTATCTATTCAAAAGAAACAGGCAATTTTTTCCTTTTCTACAATATTTTCTAAATTATAAATTCACAGGGATGTAAAAACAGGGAATTGAATAGAAAGGACTAAACTATTCCAATTTTCAAGATGTTGCTGACAACAATTCCTAATTGATAAAATTCAAAAATTCTTTGTGTAGTAGGAAAGAAAATATTGAAGGAAATTGATAAATTGCTAGTTACAAACAATATTTTCATTTTCGACAATATTTTGCAAATATTTACTTTGAGGGGTGTAAAAAGGCAGGGTCTTGTAGGAATAGATTAATTGCATATTCATTTACCTAAAACCACACACTATCATATTTAGATGCAATGAACATCTTGGTAAAAAGAAGAAAATTCTGCTTATACCTTTTTTTAAAATTTCAAATGTAGCACACTTTCCTTCAATAACTATGTTGACTTCAAATTCTTTGATTTTGTATCAGTCATAGATTTTATCATCAGATAATGGGCTAGATGGGCACCAGGATACAGGCAAATTCTTCTTGTCTAGTTTTAACATTCTTAACCCATTACAAGACTGCAAATTTTAAGCCTAGTCCATATTGAGAGAAATTGCTGATGATAATTCAAAACTTATGAAATTTTAGATTTTATCAACTTTTGGGTAGAAAACATTGAAAAAATGAAAAAAATTGCTTGTTACAAGCAATTTCTTCATTTTTCACAATGTTTTCCCTGTTGTTTTTCTTGAGGGGTGTCAAAAAGCATCATTATTTGGGAATGCATGTACTGACATATTGTTTGAGGTATTGTACATAGCCTCAGTTTGAAATTGTGTAACAATACTGTCTTAATTGCAGATACCCAAAACATGCAATCCTAACCCATGTCATAATGGACAAAATCATCTGAAGATTGCATTAAAATGAAATGGTTGAAAGCACTGAAAGCAACTGCTTGTGGGTCAGTGTTTATTTTGTTGATTATTTCATTAACAACTCTGGCTGAAATTATCAGACAGGTTGAGTACACTAAGATCAGTCTGAAATCATATGCAGACTGATCTTAAGTCTATACCCCCTGCTAAAACATAAATATAGGTTCACTTAGGTAAATACTTTTCCCCATTTCCAAATTTATTTCTTTATAATTTTATTTTTAGTTTCGTCTATGAAAATCGGGCGTTCTGATTTGTAAAAAAAAAATTATTCATAACTTCATGAACAAAAGTTTGAGCACGCAGCAATTTTGTATGCTTCCACACAAAATAGTCCCATACAAAAAGGTATCAATAGATGTAGGGTTTTTGCTGCTTTCTTCACTTGATACTATTAGATTATAAGATATGAAGATAATGTTTTTTGTTTTCATGGAGGTAAGAACTGAAACACCTAATCACACTTATGTATGAATCCACTTCTCGTATTCGTACAGTGTGATTAGTTTTTTCGGTTCATACCTCCATGAAAACAAAAAATATTCTCTTCAACTCTTAAATGAATGGAACATATGTTAACTCTGAACTAACATTGTATAGCACATTCAGTTTTAGATTACATATGACACCATACATTAAGCTGTCAAAGCATAAGGATTGAATAAATACTGAGCCATTACTCCCAATTAATACATGGTGAGGGATAAAAAAAAATCTGTCAAATGTGACAATACCTTGTCTAAACCCATAAATATGCTTTTCACATTTCATATGTTACAATTTATTCTAACCCATTACCAGATGACAAATTCTTAGACTGGTAAGGAGTCGCAGAAAACAATTTAAAGTTTATGAAATTTTAGATTCTTTTTTAACTTTCTGACTTTCAGGACCTCTTATTTATTCATCCCTTACCAGACAGCATTATTTCAGACCTGTCCAAATGAAAGGAATTGCAGATGACAATTTGAATTTATGAAAATTCAGACTTTTTCAACTTTCTGGGTAGAAAACATTGTAGAAAATGAAGAAATTGCTTGTAAAAAGCAATTTCTTTCATTTTACAAAATGTTATTCCAATTGTTTTTCTTGATAAGCATCTAAAAGCGTTATTGTGTGGGATTGGGTTAAATATGGGCGTTTGAAACTCATATTTTCAGGCAAGAAGTAGCTGAAACTGAACAGGACAGGTGTCTTTGAAACGAAAAAACACCAAAGCGTTTTTTATCTTTTTTTTCAATTTCTATAAGAGTGCATAATAATAATAATAATAAAGTCTTTATTTAAAGAGGCAACACAGTTGGGCTAACCCAGTCTTCCCTGTGGGCCTCTAAAAATATTTACATAGTCATACATTTATAGATATACAGCAAAAAAAAAAAAAAAGATAACCAGCAAATATACTTACGACATATGAACATTGCAATCAAATATGGTGAAATCTGTGGACACAAAATCTCTGTCCCCAATTTGTACAGTCAGTTTCATGACAATGTGGTCTGCAAAAAAACAACAATACATACATGAGTAATCAAAAACTTGTTACTATTCAAGTTGCAGGTCGATAACCAATGAGAATCAAGACAAAAAAACCAAGTTCAACTACATGTACATATATTTTTTCAAAGTGATGAAATTGTAATCAAAATTTTTTCAGCACCTAATGCTCTCTTTAATTTTACTTGGGAAGCATGCATTTTAACTTTTTGGATCAGCAAATTGCAGGTTTAACCCTTTCCCGTACAAACCCAGGTCTTTACGTTGCTATGATTTATACTTAAGAAATCATTGTTGAAAAAGAAGAAATTGCTTGCAACAAGCAATTTCTTCTTTTTCCACAATATTTTCTACCCTACTGAATAGTTTTTTTTTTAATTAAATGCAATTTAAATTTCCGTCTGCAAAACCTTTGAATTTGGAGTGGTCCAAAATTTTGCAAAACAGGAAAGGGTTAATTGAGATACTGTTTTAACCCATTCCAACTCAACAAAATTTTAGCTTTTTGTTTTGTTTGTTTGAATGGGGTTTTACGCCGCTTTCAACAATCTTTCAGTTATATCGCGGCGGCTGGAGCACCTAACAATTGAATCCTGGTATTTCTCACACCAGTACTACCATTACATCCTTTCCTAGCCTCCAGCTGCTATCCCACATAGGTCTACGATTATCGACCCATTGGTGAGAGACAAATAGTCGGAAAGGATGAGTGCCGCCGTCGGGGATCGAATTGGGACAACAAAATTTTAGCCTGGTCCAAATTGAAAGGAGCTGCAGACGATATTTTGAAGTTGGTTGAATTTAAATTTTCTTTGTCTTTTTGGATAGAAAACATTGTGGATAATGAAGAAATTGCTTGATACAAGCAATTTCTTCATTTTCCACAATGTTTTCCAAAGCTTTTTTCTTGAGGGGCGAAAAAGGAGGGCTTATGTGGGAATGGGTTAAATGTCTATACAATGTATAGACACTTAGAACAAAACCGTAATAAACTCTCGAAATGCTTTTACTGCAAAGAAAGTCAGTTACAAGACAGGTTCTTAAGCCCATCACTTCTATTTCTTCAAAAGTCAATTTTTAAAGTTCAAAAGGTACAATCACTTCAAAATCATGGAATTCTTTTAACCCTTGTTATGCTGAACACCAAAACTATCCAGTTTTGGCAGGAGGTATAAGGAAAGATCAGCCTGCATATAAATGCAATCTGATCTTAGTATACACTACCTGCATGTCCTTTTCAAGTATTGGTTCTTCATAAAGTTAGTTTTTTTTTTAAAAAATATTGATCCATTGACACATTTGCAAACAAGCAAGGATTCAGATCAGTCTTCAGTCAGATCAGAGTCTACATGATATGCTCTATAGCTAGCCATTGTCTAGTGCAATCCCTTTTTTACACCCCTGAAGAAAAAAGCCATGGAAAATATTGTTGAAAATGAAGATATTGCTTATTTACTACCATAAAAGTCTATGATTTTCAAAATTTCAACTGCAAATTGTTGTCTGAGACTTCTTTGAAATTGGACCAGTCTAAAAGTTTGTTGTGTGATAATGGGTTTATATCAGCCAATATTTTCACAAGCACAATGTGGATGTCCAGGCTAAACAATGTCTGCACTAAACCCAAGAGTAGATGAAAAAGTCTAGACTTGTCCAAACTGAAAGAAACTGCAGATGAAAATTTTTAGTGGATGAGTCTTTTTTTTTTTCTTTTTTTCCTTCTTGGGTAGAAAACATTGTGGATAATGAAGAAATTCCTTGCCACAAGCAATTTCTTCATTTGCCACCATGTTTTCCAATGCTTTTTTTTTAAAGGGTGTCAAAAAATTGGAACAAATGGTCAGTTTTGGATATAGAGATAGATAGACAGACATATAGGGACACCCATAAAACAATATGCTCTAAAGGTTATTCTTCACTTCTCCTAGAAAAAGAGACCTCTCAACCTCCCCCTGATTTATGGTCGACAATGTTAACTAAAATAGTAGTGTTAAATTTCCATGATATAATCAAACAACCCCAGACAAAAAATACAATGTAATTTCCTGTCTGTCCCTATCTAAGACTTCATTTTGTTCAACGCTTTCCTACAAAACATGCTGGCATAAAATTTCATCAACTCTAAGGAGAATGCACAGCTTATTCAGTATATATTTTTGTTGCATTGAATTTGCTGCATCAAAGAATAATGCAAGTTTTTATTGGCAGAGAGCACTGTGCACACTATGTAGACCTTCCATTGGATGAGTCAATCTTTTATTATCTACCAAAGAGTTGAACCAATTAACACATAGCAAAGTTTAAGACTTGTCTAAATTGAAAGCTGTTGTAGACAACAATTTCATTTTGGTGAAACTTAAAAAATCTTTTTTCTTTTAGGGTAAAAAACACTGTGGACAATGAAGACATAACTTGCTACAAGCAATTTATTCACTGTTCACTATGTTTTCCAAAGATTTTTTCTTGAGGGTTGAAAAAAAGCAGATAGTTTGGAAATGGGTTTTAACCAAGTTTCTCTACGCTTTGGGAAGCATTGTGAAAAATGAAAAAAAAAAATACTTGCCCACTTTTTTCTGCAAACTGTGTCGAAGATTTTTTAAATTTCACCTACTAAAATTTGAAGACTACTAATTCAGCCTAAATTTCACACTTTCATGCTTTTTGACACCCTGAAGTAATGTTATCATGTAACAAATTGTTAGAAAAGAAGAAATTCCTTATAACAAGCAATTTATTCATTTCTCACAATATTTTCTACCTTATTTGGTACTTATTTTTCAGTTTTAAGTTAATTTGGAAACTTTTTTCAATTTGGACTAGTCTATAAATTTGGAATTTGTTGCATGTAATAGGTTAACCCATTCCAACTCAAGCCCTCCTTTTTAGGCCCCACAAGAAAAAAGCTTTGGAAAACTTTGTGGAAAATGAAGAAATTGCTTGTAACAAGCAATTTCTTCATTATCCACAATGTTTTCTATCCCAAAAGTAAAAAAAAAAATTAAAATTCCATCAACTTGAAATTGTCGTCTGCAGCTTCTTTCAATTTGGACAAGTCTAAAATTTTCTTGTGTTGGAATAGGTTAAGAGCAGGAGATTGCATGTCCTTGAATCATTTTTTTCTTTTTTTGCTCTCACTCATCACACAAGTGTTTAATTTCACTTCACAGCCACAAAAAACACATTCCCTTTATAAACCTTTCACCAATTACCACACAATGATGCTTCCTGAAGACACCCTGAAGAATTATGATCATGGAAAACTTTGTGGAAAAAGGAGATACAAGCAAATGTTTGAGTTGTCTAGCAAACTCATCATACTACTTCTCTTCTTCTAAACAATTGTAAGATTAACCCTTGTCATGCTGAATAAAATCATTTCCAGAATTGCATTAAAATCAAAGGGCTAACAGCACTAGTTGTTGGTAAAAATTTATTTCCAAATATAATTCTATAAACAACTCTTGCTTAACAAGGACAAACAAGTGAGAAACCTTTCACATTAACAGCTAGATAAATAGTTCTACCCATGAATTTGCACTTTACAATGCATAGGTCAAGTTGTCAAACAGTAACATGTTAAGGAGCAATAGATTTTTAAAGATTTTTTTTCATATCTCTGATTCTGATTACCCCACCCTGCCACGCCCCCATTTGTTTAAAAAAATAAAGTTTGATGAATAAGTTTTGAAAAGGAGTATTCTTGGTAAGTCTGGGACATATCAGTCAAGCAATTTTGGAGGAGGAAATTTTAAAAGAATTATTTCATAATATCTCTATGTTTAATAAGCCCTGCCATGCCCCCCTTTTTTTTGGGGAAATTAAAATTTCAGGAACAGGTTTTGAAAAGGGTCATCTGTTGAGTTTAACCCATTCCAACTCAATCCCTCCTTTTTACGCCCCTCAATAAAACAGTTTTAGAAAACATTGTGGAAAATGAAGAAATTGCTTGTTAAAAGCAATTTCTTCATTATCCACATTGTTTTCTATCCCAAAAGATGAAAAAAATTAAAATTTCATCAACTTCAAATTGTCGTCTACAGCTTCTTTCAATTTGGACCAGTCTAAAAAAAATTTATGTTGGAATGGGTTAATCCTATGTGGTAAAGTGTTTTAGAAGATGTTTAAAGACAATGCACGACTGATGATACACAATGGACACTGAAAGATCTTTAAATCTCCCCTTGAGCATAATGTGCACAGGTGAGTTAACTGGAGGCTTTTGATTGATTGAATGGGGTTAAATGCCACTTTAATAGTATTTCAGTTATATTGCGGCAGCTTGAGCATCTAACAATGGATTCCTGGTATTTCTCACACCAGTACTACCACATCCTCTCCTAGCCTCCAGCTGCTATCCCACTTAGGTTTACGATTATCCAACCATTGACGACAAATGACAGAAAGAATATGTGCCGCCACCGGGGAACTAACTGGAGGCATTTGAACGCCTTATTCATCATATCATCTCTGCGAAATTTGGTAGAAAATCATCCTGCAGTTTGCAAGAAAAAGATTTTCAAAATTTCAAAGTATACCATCTATAGACATAAGCCACCCCCCACCCCCTTACAAGAGGGCCGTTGGCCCTGGGGCTCTCACCTGAGATAAAGGCTTTTTCTTTCAACAGTCTAATTTCATGTTAAGGTTAGGATTATGATACAAGTGGGCCACACTTACATAAGACAATGAACCTGGGGATCCAAAAGTCTAAATTACAAATTCCAAGGCTTTAGTGCTGATTTGAAAGAAGGAAAAAACTTTTTCCTACCTCTGGATCCATGGGTTATAATTTCAGAAATAAGAAAGAAGTCTGTGAACTGATGCTTCATGCCTATAACCCTACCCTGGCTCTGCCCCTGGAGACCCGAGGATCATGATTTAAGCTATTTTGTAAGAGATCAATAAATTGATACTTCATGCAAGATGTCAAGGCTCTACGCCTTCTAGGTCAGGAGAAGATTTTCAAAGATTATTTTGAAATTTCACTTTTGCTGCCATGGCAACCAGAGTTGTTAACGAATTTCAATTCTTTTAACTATTTTTAAGGGGGACCACTTAAGGAACATTTCTGCCATATTTGGTTCAAATCAGCCATGTGGTTTGGAAGGAGATGTCATTTAAAAAATCATTCTTTATTTCTTTATAAACCCCAACCCCCTGGGGCTCTGCCCTTGGGATCCGAGGATCATGATTTTAGCTATTTTGAAAGAGGTTAATATACTGATGCTTCTTGCAAAATATCAAGGCTCTAAGCCTACTGGGTAAGGAGGAGAAGACTTTTAAAGATTATTTCAGGTGAGCTAAAAAAGCAATAATATTCATCTGAGCCACATTTTATGAATGAATCTGACAAAGAGCCACCCAAGGATCATTTCTGTGAAATTTAATTGCATTAAGTTCATTACTTTCTGAGGAGAATATTTCTTAAGTAAATGCTTATGGACGCACGCGAGGAAAGACAGATACAACACCATGACAATAGCTTGCTAGTCTTCAGCAAGTGGAGCTAAAAATTAATTTCTTCATTATCCATAGTGTTCTCTACCTAGAATAACAACACTTTGAAAATTTCATCATTTTGAAATTGAATTACATTATTTCTTTCATTTCGACTTGTCTAAAATGTTATCATCTGGTAATGGAAAGACCATTTGTGAAGTACAGAGGAAAGCTTACTCTTTTGAGCTGTCATGGAAGCCTACCAAAGCTTTGTGAATCATAAATGGTATATGATACAAGCTGAGGGAACATGAAGCACAATGCAATACTCAGCATGCAAACAATCAATCACTTTATGACAACTGCTACAGACACCAAGATTTCTTCTTCAAAATCAATAACCAAAAACTATTATATGTGTTATATGATAAACTGGTATCCAAGATAGACTTAAACAGAAAACACCATGTCAACTGAGGCAAGCAAAAAAGTCACAGAAACGTGCTATATTGCTTTTTGAACATTCTAGTACAATCTAAATATTTCGTCTTTGTAGCAATTCAATAAAGGAATCATTACTCAAATTTCTTTAATGATTAAAATGACAGCGCACTAAAGAGAATTCTTCGTAACGCAGTTTTATCTACTCTTTAAAGTTATGCAGTCAGTTTGGAGTAGCCTCACTAGTTATTGTTTTTAAACCTGTTACTGGATGACCAAAATTTTAGACTGGTCCAAATTAAATGAAGTTGCAGATGATAACTTTTCATTGATGAAATTTTAAAAATCCTTTTCTATTTAAGTAGAGAAAAAATTGGTGAAAATGCATATTCAAGGATCAGGGATAGACCATAAAAGACCATCAATGTGACCGAATCTTCAGTTAGTGCCTTTAAATGTCATAATTTGCATCAAATACTGGGCAAATTAGGATACAATATTAGTACTAAAGATTGGACCCCAAATCTACAAAAAAAACCTAGAGGCACTTGAGGGCATGTATCAACATTCTTTGAAGGGATTAAATAAAGAGTCATCTAAGGATCATTTCTATAAAATTTGTTTAATATTCATTAATTAGTTTCCGAGGAGAAGATTTTCAAAGAAAAAGTTTATGGATGGACGGACGGACGCATGCATGACCACAATCATGACAGACAAATCCATGATAATAGTCCCAGTTGCCTTCCAACAGTTATGCTAAAAATCAATCCCCATACACCATGACCAACTGGCGATCCTATGCAAGATGACTCTGGTCAATAAAAGCCAACTTGAATTTCCATCACACATAATCAGGCCTTTTTTCATATTCATTCTGAAAATTACAGATGTTTCTGTTTAAATGGGAGACTTCGTTTTCAGTTTAATACAGGTAATCAGTCTAAGAGAGCAGAAGATTTAGATATTGAAAACAGTACTTTTCCAGTTAATTTCATTAACACATTCCCACACAATGATGCTTTTTGACAGCCCCCAAGAAAAACACTTGGGAAAACATTATGGATAATGAAGAAATTGCTTGTTACAAGCAATTTCTTCAATATCCACTATGTTTTCTATCCCAAAAGACAAAAAAAAAGAAAAAAAAAATCCATCAACTTGTAATAGTTGTCTGCAACTTCTTTCAATTTGGACCAGTCTTAAATTTTCTTATGTTGTAATGGGTTAAGAAACTATCAACACACTTCCTTACCTTTTCCAGTTGGAATGGGTGGAAGCTGATTGGGTTGAGGTGCTTGACATTTTATTATGTTCTCTCTCTGAAAGCCCAGTGGTTCATCTGTGGTCAATATATCCATACCATAGCCTCTGAATCTACACTGATAGTTTTCTGTAAATCTTGGGAGGCTGGATACATTTAGCTCCAACTGTAATAAATGGAAACAAGATGCATTTGTTAAACACCATACCCCTTTAACATCCTTTTTTCCGGAATCCGTTACCTTGATAAGTAACTTTCACCTTAATTGATGATGCTGATATACAACCAAGTGGTGCCTATCAATGCAGAGAACTTATATCCTAAATATCAGCCAATGTATCTGCAACAGTGTTTGAATATGAGCAAAATGCTAAGTTTATTAGTCACATTTACCTTGATCAGTAACCTTAACCTTGATGGATGATGCAACCAACTGATGCCTATCAATACAATGAACCTATAGCCAAAAAAAGAGCCATGTATCTTAAGCGATGTTTATATAATGGTAACTGTTAATGTTACAACTTGCAGATGGACGGACATTGGTAAAACAATATGCCCCAATCTTATCGATGAGGAGGCATAAAAAGTCTTTTACAATCTTTTATCAATTGATTCCTTAATTTTTTCACAGTCCATGGATTTACATTGTCATAAAGGATGTAAATAAAGATGTTCTCATTCGTAAGACCAACAATTTTATCATTCTTAAATAAATTTTGAACACTTCAAACTTTAGTAAAAAAAAAACCCAAACAATATTTCAATAATTTAAAGTCAAGGCTACTAGATCATAAGTAGATCTTGAATCTCTTTGGCTGACTAATCAAACAGCTTTTAGATATACTAATGATCTAGTTGAAAAGTCATGAAATTCTGGATAAGCAACATTCCCACACAACAAAATTTTAGACTGGTCTAAATTGAAAGGAGTTGCAGACAACAAATTAAAGTTTATAAAATTTTAGATTTTTTCAACTTTCTGGATAGAAAAAATTGGGGAAAATGAATTAATTGCTTGTCAATTTCTTCACAGGCAATTTCTTCATTTCGTACAATGTTTTCCCGACTGTTTTTCTTGAAGGACGTCAAAAGCCTCATCGTTTAGGAATAGGTTAAAACAAAATAAACAACTCAGATTTGCAGTAGAATTTGAAACATTAATTTCACTATCTTGACTTACATCAGTGACTCGGCTGTCTCCTTTCTGTATTTTATCAGGGCTAACACTCTCTATCTTTGTACACGATGTTCTCTTGTATGGTAGCCATCGCAAGTCTTTGTCGTAATCTGTGCATTCTTTTCGCAATGAACATCTAAAAATAGAGAGTTGTACATTTCACATGGACTTGTAGCCCATTTATCAAAAAGGGATTAATGGTAAACTTTGTGAAACATGTGTGTGATATACCAATATTTCACCCATTACCAGACAACACAATTCTATTCTGGTCCATATTGAAAGGAATTGAAGACGATGATTTAAATTTTGAAATTCTACATTTTTTTCAAATTTCTGGATAGAAAACATTGTGTAAAATGAAGAAAAGGCTTGTAACAAGCAATTTCTTTGTTTTACACAATGTTTTTCGAATAAGTTTTCTTGCTGGGGCATCAAAAAGCATCACTGTGTTGGATTTGGCTAAAGCCAATTAGTGGTAAAAGGAAAATATTAGCTACATGCATTTCCTTTTAATCCATTTATGTACAGACTGTATATTATATAATTCATCTTCCTTTCGTAACATCAAAATATCTGGATGATCATAATTTGGCTGTCTTTGAGAGATTGATTGAATAGGGTTTAAAGCCACTATCGACTGTATTTCCATGGATTCAAGGTATTTCTCACACCAGTACTACCACTACATCCTTTCCGAGTCGCTAGCTGCTCATCCCACAAAGGTTACGATTATGCACCCATTGATGGGAGACTAATGTAAAAAAGGATATTCAACATGGCTGGGGATCAAACTCCGAACCACATGATTAGGAGTCTTATGTGCAACCATTGTGCTATGGCTTAGATAGCCTTAAAGATCTGGAAAATGCATATCTTACAAAGCATAGATAAAAGTACCAGGAAAACTGAATTATAACACAATGGACTAAGCATTTTGTCACTAAAGTAGCACACCTTGAACTTTGTGACCCGAAAACAATAGGGCACTCTCTTGGATAAATGACAACAATTGTACGACTTCTCATGGTTGTAGGTCTATTCGTTCTAGAGTTAGAGCACGAAAACAGAAAGTCTATGGATAGACAGATAGATGGATGAACAGACAGACACAGACATAGTGAAACCAATATCCTCTTCTCCCCCCTTCGTAGAAAGGGATGTATAATAACATGGTTTTAGGGTAATAATAATTATTCACCAAAACTCTGTGTAGAATACCCTGAAAACAAAGATTCAGTTGACAGGAAGAAAATCTACAAAGACAGCCCTATTTCCTATCAAGTCTGTTTTGTAATGCTAAGCAAAGTTGCTTTACTAGTTAATTTCCCAAGTGGCTCTCTGTTATTTAGACTTATATAATTCTATTGATAACAGGCACCGATTTCAGACTACTTCAACTACTTCTCTATTTATGGAATCTTAAAGAAGATATTCAATTATACACACTAGGCGATCACTGGCTCCCTCTCTTTATGGAGAGCAGCAGAAAAAGGAAATTGATTGACCCATTTCCACTCAAAGACACTTTTAGAAGCCCCCAAGAAAATAAGCTTCTGAAAACATCATGGAAAATGAAGAAATTGCTTGTTTCAATTTCTTAATTATCCACGATGTTTTCTACCCCAACAGACAAAGATTTCAAAAATTTCATCAACTAAAGATTATCATCTGCAATATCTTTGCACTTGGACCAGTCTAAAATTTTGTCCTCTGGTAATGGGTTAAAATAACTCTGATAAAAGGCTATGGACTGGCACTGATCAAAAAAAAGAATAGAAAAGAATAAATCTTAAGAACATTTAGACATCTCATTTATTTACAAATCATTTCCCCAAAAAGAATTTACCACAAAGAGATGATTATACTTTATAATCATAGTCATTATTTCAGTGTGAGTGAAAAAACACTAATTTTAAGCTATTTTGTCAAGGGCAGACAATTCCAAACGTCTTAAGAAATTGAGAATGAAAATGAAATGTAGGAGTTGCGCACACAGAAAACACAGCAGTTTTAACCTTTTTGCTAAGTCAAGGGCAGATAATTCCAATACAACATGGGGAAACAGAAAGAATATTCTCGTACACTAGATGAGACAAATTACTAGACATCATGGACATTCATTGTTGCAAATTTAGTGCGTTCAAGGAGGGAAAAAAATGCTGACTGACTGACAAACAGATGGTTGGGTGACTGGGGCAATTACATCACACAACCCTTCAATTGTATACAAATATGCCTCGGAAGTAATTTCTCCTTTTCTCAAAATGTTTCCGAAAGCTTTATTTCTGTAGGGCATAAATAGAAGGGATATATGAAGAAATGGGTCAAAACAGCTCAGCTCCCTAGAGATCCTCAGCTGTCAAAGCTATGACAAGGCAATCATTTTCATCTTAGTGGATCTCTACAGTTTTAATTAGAAACTTGAGATCCTCTCTGAACACTGGTTCAAATGACAACCTCTTTTAATATTGCACCATTTTTATTGGTAATGCAGGTTTTGTTTTTTTCCTTTAATGATTATTATGAAAATGTGTTTGCAGACAGGAAAATGAAAGCTATCACAAATTGCGCTCTATTCTTTTAAAGAAGCTCGTTGTGCAGTTTTTTTCTTTGATACTACAATGTTTTCATGTCTTAACCCATTCCCACACGGTTAGATTTTAGACCGGTCCAAATTGGAAGAAGTTGTAGACAAGAAGTTTAAGTTTATGAAATCTTTTAAATCTTTGTCTTCTTGGGTAGAAAACATTGTGGATAATGGAGAAATTGCTTTAAACAAGCAATTTATTCATTTCCCACGATGTTTTCCAGAACTATTTTCTTGAGGGGCATAAAAAGGAGGGATTAATTGGGAATGGGTTTACCAATCACCACACAATAAAAATACAGACTGGTCCCAAATGAAAGAATTTGCAGACCACATTTTCAAGTGGATAGAATTTCTTTGTGGAAAATGAAGACGCTGCTTATAGCGCAATTTCTTCATTATCAATAATGTTTTCTAACCCAAAAGGCTAAAATTTTAAAGATTTCATCAACTTAAAATTGTCATATGCAACTTCTTTGAATTTGGACTGGTCTAAAATTTGATCATGTGATATCAATGCTGTCCAAAATTACAGATGTTGACAAGTAATGTGCAACATTTCATTTCAAGGTTATTTTTGAGCAGCAATCATTGAACAAGGTATAATACATCAACAACAATACAACATAATTAGATCTTCTCCACCATAACCATTAACCCATTCCATCTCAAGCCCTCCTTTTTACGCCCTTCAAGAAAAAAAGCTTTGGAAAACATTGTGGAAAATGAAGAAATTGCTTGTATCAAGCAATTTCTTCATTATCCACAATATTTTCTATCCAAGAAGGTGAAAGAATTTAAAATTCCATCAACTTGAAATTGTTGTCTGCATCTTCTTTCAATTTGGACCAGTCTAAAATTTTGTCAAGTGGGAATGGGTTAAAAAGACTTTTGTATAGTGGTATAGACACATTTGTCAATTTAAGTGCAGACATCTAAATCTAACAAAGGTCTTTATCTACAGGCTTAAAACAGATGCATTGAGAAAGCTTCACAGTTTTGAGAAAATTGGAGCCAAAACTGAAATTACAGTTATCCTCCCGATCCACAGGTTATCCTTAATCCTTACTAATATACATCTGCAAGGACCAGTGAGTCCTTCTGCTAAACATGATGCAAACAAACAAGTCGTAATCAGACGTCTAGAGAATAGGGGATAACAGCGTTCTAATATCTTGATTGCTCAACAAAACCCTATGTTGTGGATACTCATTCGAATCGTCTAGTTGAGATGTTTCAAATGAGTACCTACAACATAGGGATAATGGCAGTATTAGTGAAATATTTAAAACTAAAATACGAATTACGCCCTATATCTGTAGCTCTGATTATAATCAAATTGTCTCAAGTTGTTAACAATTGTTCAAATTTTGAGATGCAACATCCAAACAGTCTTTGTTGATTACATCATGATAGTGGTAGAGTAACTAATATTTGGATAGTACCAAATTTATATCGGATGCCAATAAAAATTGTATCAGCTTTTTCATTCATTAATACTGGTAAGGCCTGAGCACAACTAATATTTGAATGGTAACAAAGGATTGCATGCCATACCAAGTCATTTTATTATTTGAAGTAAGGCCTTTGCACACCTAACTAATATTTAAATAGTAACCAATTTTAACCCATTACAAAATTACAAAATTTTAGACTGGTCCAAATTGAAAGAAGTTGCAGAGGAAAACTTACAGTTGATGGAATTTTGAAACAAGAGCACCGCCTACGGGTGCCTACGCTCGGCTATTGGGTGCTGGATAGTGGACAAAATACATCTAGAGTTTTCCCCCTTGATAGTATAGGTTGCTCTTTTGATAGTGAACAAGTGTGCCAAATTTCAAGTGAATGCCTTTAGTAGAACCAGAGATATCACAAAATGTCAAAGTTATCGCACAACAACAACGACGATGAAACCAAGGCTACAGCAATACCTCCTGTTTTCTCCTAAAACAGCCGAGCTAAAAATCTTGTGGCATTGTTTAGTGAATTTTTGAAGCAATTTCCTCGTTTTCCAAAAAATCGTTTTCTAAAGCAGCCTCTTAAAGCAGTATTGAGTGAGAATGGGTTAAGATCTAAAAAATCTGTTAGGTGACATGAGATACCTGATTGCAGAAGTTTGCTTTGCAAAGTAGGGGGACACTATGGGGAGTAATCTTCATAAGCAACATTGAGGATTATTTAAGCCTTGTAATGCTGAACCCAGAATATTCCTGTTTAGGAAGGTGGTATAGGCAAAGATCAGCCTACATATAAGTGTAGTCTGATCTTGGTCTACACCTCCTGCTTGTCCCCTTTCATCCAGAAATTTTTAACTAATCAATTTCTAAAAGGAATATTGACCCTCATCAAGACCTTGCAGTTCTCTCAGTCCTTTGATATAACCCATTCCCACACAACAGAATTTTAGTCTGGCCAAAATTGAAATAAGTTGCAGACAACAAATTAAAGTTTATGAAACTTTGGACTTTTTTTAAATTTCTGGATTGAAACATTGTGGAAAATGAAGAAATTGCTTGTGACAATATTTTCCAAAGCTTTTTTCCTTAGGGGCGTCTAAAAGTGTCACTGAGTGGAAAATCTATAAGGGAAATTAATTCAGCATGATAGGGGTTAACAAAGGTAAGTACATACCTTTTATGAGCAATTCATGTTCATAAGTCTGGTTAATTGTAAGCTTTACATAAGTCTGGTTAATTGTAAGCTTTGAAAATATTGAGGTAAACCCTTTTTGCAGGATATTTAGACAAAGACCAGCCTGCACATAAGTCTACACCTCCTGGTTGCTCCATGTAAGCCAGAGAAATAGTGAAACTCAATAAGGCCCTCAAGTGCTGTTGGTCCTTTGATTTCAATGCAATTCTGTATTTCATTTTAATTCAGCATGACAAGACTGAAGGTTTAATAAGGTTTAATGACTCTTTCAAAGGTGTTTTATTTTTATAAAGGTTTATTGTTTTTGTTCATTTTTTTAATATATATATTGGTTATATTACTGGTTCACCTATCAAAGATTTTTCCATTTCTCAGACTTTTACAACGAACTACCTAAAATTGATAAAGGGTTTTGCAGACAAATACTATAGAATATTTCATAAGATGTACACAAAGCCATCCTATAGAGTGAGATAGAGAGACAGGGAAGATTAAAATCAATGATTAGAGAAGTTTGGTAGGAAGTGATGGATGGTCTCTGTAATGGAAACAGTCAAAGATAAGCCATTAGAGCTCAAGATAGTCAGGCAATGTTTGTATCCCTAGTAGAAAATCCTAATACCTTAACCAAATGCTATATTGTAGGTACTCATCATAATTGCCTCTATGAAACAATTTTAATGAGTAAACCACAATGTAGGGCTGAGATGAGAATTTCTTTATGGCTGTAATCCTGAAAGCTCTAGAGCCATTTTCAGTTGGATGGTGAGCCACATGAATTATGTACAACTCCAATGGGGTCAAGGCAAAATAGAAGTTAGCTTAAACCTAACATTGAAGGTAATGAATACCCAAAAATGCCTCCATGTCACAGAAAGGAAGTTTGTAACTTGAATATAGCTCTGTTTGATACCCGTGCAAGCCTGTCTGTAAAGATTGAATCGATGAAATATTACATAATTATTAGGTATGAAAAAGAGTAGTATGTCAAAAATCTGGTAATTAATGCTAATCAATTCAGCAAGGGCACCATCAAAAAGAAAACCTGAAACTTTGAGCAAAATTTTTGAGTCCATTCTCAGTTGTTGATCCATTCATTCAACAATTGCGAACTACTTTATCCGTCAAGAATTTTCATAAAAAGGTAATGCCTGTGAAAAGTATATGGACTGTTAACAAAATACAAAAAGCACATCTCTTTCTGGTACCAAATTTACTTGAAAATTTGTATCAAATCCATCAAGTAGATGCTGAGAAAATAATCAGACAAGAATTTTCATCAAAGGACCATAACTCTCTAAAAGGAAATGTATCATATTAGTAAAGTATGATATGTACATTTATCTTTATTACTGAGTCTATCTGTGATGTTTGAATCAAATTCATTCATTAGTTGTAGAGAATAATCAGTGAACAAGATTTTTTATCAAAGGGACATAACTCTGCAAAAAAGAAATATGTGTAGATCACTATAACAGGATATGTACATAACTGCTTGATACTGAGTCTGCCTGTGAAGTTTGAATCAAATTCATTCAAAACTTTTAGAGAAAATGAGCTGACAAGACCTTGACTACCAATGAATATCTACCATACTGCTATAAAGTCATTTAAATCAGGCCAGAAATTATATAGATCTTAAGGACTTAAATTTGATAATGTGTCAAGCCAATGACATATACTTGTTGCTATTCAAGTATTTGTATGTCTTCCATGAATCAGCATTAGATCAAATATCAATTTATTCCTCTATTTTTCACCATTTCAAATATCTTAATTATAGGCCCCAAGTGTCAAGACATGACAATTTCATTGCCAGTCACTGACCAGTTATTCATTCCAGCTCATATTTGAGTATGATTCCATATATTTGGCAAGCATGTATCATTTATGAATAAATAACACCACTTTCTATGAATGTTCCGATACAAGGAAATGACTCAACATGTTTTCAATGAAAAATTGTCCTGGATTGGAACAGTTCTTGGCATTTTCTATGGCCATATCTATCACAAATAGGATCTACAATAAATGGGATTTTTGATAATGGTTACCCTTATGGGTTTGACAATAATTTCACTTCTGTTTTTTCTCTTAACCTATTAACAGAGGACCAAATTTTAGACTGGTCAAAATTCAAAGATGTAGTAGACGACAAAATTTAGTTATCAAATTTTGGATCTTTTTTTACTTTTTGGGTAGAAAATATCGTGGATAATGAAAAATTGCTTGTGACAAAGAATCTCTCCATTGTCCGCAATATTTCAAAAGCTTTTTTCTTGGGGGCGTCAAAACATGTAGGATGGGTTAAACTGAAGTTACTTTTCATTTGGTACCTTGTAGGTAGATCTATGACTATTTTTTTTTCAACCCTTTCCTGTACAAACCTTGGATTTTACGTTGCTGTGATTTTTAACTGGAGAAAACATTGTGGAAAAAGAAGAAAATGCTTTTCACAAGCAATTTCTTCTTTTTCCACAATATTTTCTACCCTGCTGAATGGTTATTTTTCAAATTAAATCCTCTTTAGATTTTCCACTGCAAAGCCTTTGAATTTGGACATGTCGAAAGTTTTGTAAAACAGGAAAAGGTTAAAAAAAAATATTATGTCGACAGTCAGATGATAAAAGACCTTCTGGGAAGTGCGACAAGTACTGAATCTGGTCAGGCAGTGCAAGGTCAAAACTTTTCACTTCTGGCAGATTTTCTGAACAAAGAATGTTCATTCTGTCCCACACTTACTGATTGACTGAATGGGGTTTAAGACCACTTATAACCCATTACTACACAACAAAATTTGTGACTGGTCCAAATTCAAAGAAGTTGTAGCTGTCAATTTACAGTTGATGTAATTTTCAAGTCCTTTGTATTTTAGGGTAGAAAACAATGTTGACGATAAAGAAGCAATTTCTTCTCAGCCTATTTTCTTGAGGTGCATAAAAAAGGGGACATTGTGTGGGAATGGGTCAACAGCATTTCACTCATATCGGCTGGAGCAACTTTATCACCATGGTTTCCTTGTATGTTTCAAACCAGTATTACCACAATTTTATTTTGAGCTGCCAGCTGCTCATCCACTTAGGTGACAAGAATCGGAAAGGGTAATTGCTACCGTTTGGGATCAAACATAAGACCAAATTATTAGGAGTCCTATGTGCTACCAAATGTGCTACGGCCTAGGTTCAACCTATTTACAACTCAGTCCAACATTTTAATGTGCTAAAGAAAACAGCTTTAGAAAACATTGTGTAAAATGAAGAAATTGCTTGTTACAAGCAATTTCTTCACTGTCCACAATGCTTTCTACATCAAAAGAAAAAAGAAATTTAAAATTTCACCACCTATAAATGTTAGACTGCAACTTTTTCAATTTGGACCAGTCTACAATTTTTTTGCCTGGTAATGGATTAAGCAGCCATTACAATGTATTTGAATCTACAGAGGATTCGAATGTATTTTGATGACCTCATACAAAGCAGAGATAGCAACAGGCAATTGAACTCTTAAAACCATGGTCAGGGCTTCATCCTATAAGACAATAATTGGCTCTTGGGATGGTTGTCAGTTCTCCAAATAGTCTGATTGAACTACTGACAGATACATTTGTACCAGATTAAATGCTTGTCAGAATGTAGTTGTTCTTTAAAAATTTCTGATAGCATGATTTTCAGTTTGTTTCACATATTCATTTGCTGAAAGTTCAGATAGCAATCTTGGCTGGAGTTGTAATTGGCTTTAAATTCTAAGTTTTCAATAAAGTCAAGCAAATTCTAAGTTCCTAAACCTTTACCTATTCCCACACCTTCCTGTTTTTTTATCGAAACAAGGAATTAAACTTTGAAAAATATTGTGGATAATAAAGAAATAGCTTGTTACAAGCATTTTTTTCATTTTTGACAATGTTTTCCAAGACTTTTTTCGTGTGCACAAAAAGTGTCAATGTTTGGGAATGGATTAAGCTTGTGGCCTGATATACCTTATATTAGGAATGACTAGGGCCTTAATTTAGGGTGAATTGTGAGACAGTTCTTAAAGTCTTTACATTGTATAGACACTTAAAACAGTATTACAATTAACCCTCAAAATGTGACAAGGAAGGAACACAAGCATGCACATTTTGCAGTGACCCTGATCTATCTTTTGATGATAGATATTATGAATAAGCTTATTCAAAACCATCTGGGTGGTAAATTATTGTTTGTCTTTAACTCAAGTGATTATTTCCTTAATTAATCAGCCACAAACAATGCTATTGACTAGACATTGGTATTCCAATTATTTGAAACCTCAGATAGACTGATTAACACTGTCAGTTATATCCTGCTATTGTATTTTTATATTTAAGAAATGAAGAGAATATTTTATGCATTCATTGAGGTACAAACCTAAAAACTTAATCACACTGTATGAATATGATTCACACATTAGTGTAATTAATCCATTACCAGATGACAAAATTTTTTAAAAGTCCAAATTGAAAGAAGTTGCAGGTAACAATTTCAAATTGATGGAATTAAAAGAATCTTTGTCTTTTGTGGTAGAAAACAATGTGTAACAAGAAATTTCTTTGTTTCCATAATTTTTTCCACTGCTTTTTTTCTTGTCCAAAAGCAGAATTGTGTGGGAATGGGTTAAAGTTTAAATGAAAACAAAAAATATTCTCTTCATATCTCATGATCTTATAATTTAACCCATTCCAACTCAATCCCTTACGCCCCTCGAGAATAAAGCTTTGGAAAACATTGTGGAAAATGAAGAAATTGCTTGCATCAAGCAATTTCTTCATTATCCACAATGTTTTCTACCCAAAATGACGAAAAAATTCAAAATTCTATCAACTTGAAATTGTCTTCTGCAGCTTCTTTCAATTTGGACCAGTCTAAAATTCCACTGTGTTGGAATGGGTTAAATGAAAACAAAAATAGTCTCTTCAAATCGTATAATTCAATGCCAACAAGCAAAACAAAACAAATATTTTACTATTTTTGAGTTGAATACTTTGTGCGCAAACTGGAAACATGAAACAAAAATCCAGCCAATCAAAATACTTGAAACTTCATAGATGAGACTAAAAATTAAATAATTTTCTTCAAAATACAGCAAGAATGTCAAAGTGGCCTTCATTGATCTATTTTCACATTTAGTGAGTGTTTTGTATATTTTCTTGCTCATTTGCTATTTAAATTATATTTCATCAAAAAGTGTTTTCATGGGCAGTAACATGTTGGAAACAAGATGTGTCTTTTAACCCAATCCCACACAATCCTACTTTTTTGTGCCCCTCAAAAAAATCTTGGGGAAAATACTGTGAAAAGTGATAAAATTAATTGTTACAAGCAATTTCTTCATTTTTGACATGTTTTCTACATGTTTATAGACACAAGATTCTCAAAATTTTATCAACTAGAATTTGATATCCACAACTTTTTTCAATTTTGACCAGTCTACAATTGATTTGTGTGTTAATGGGTTAATGACCCTGTAATGGCACATAGCTTTTGTGTAATGACCTTGATTTTAGTTCTGTCCTTCATCATTTCAAGTTTTCCATTCTGAAAGGCTTTTTCCTCAGATGGATGTAGTAAGGTGCCGTGCAGCTTTTAACCCATTATTACACAATCTGACCTTTTTACGCCCCTCAAGAAAAACATTGTTGACAATGAAGAAATTGCTTGTAACAAGCAACTTCTTCAATGACAATAATGTTTTCTACCCTCAAAGGCAACAATTTTTTTTATTTTCATCGACTTGAAATTGCTGCAACATCATTCATCTTGGACTAGTCTAATATTTTGCTGTGTAGTAATAGGTTGAATACCTGAGTAATTTCTTTCGGTAAATGTGTACCCTAGTAACCAAGACCAATAAAATCCAGCTTTTCAACGCACCCCCCCCCCAAAAAAAAAGCTTTGGATAAAAATGTTGACAATGAAAAAATTGCTTATTACAAGCAATTACTTCAATGTTCACAATGTTGTATATCCATAAAGACAAAAGGTTTTCTTAATTCCACCATCTTGAAATTGTCATCTGCAACTTCTTACAATTTGGACCAGTCTAAATTTTTTGTCGTATATTAATGGCTTAATTTTTGGACAAAGAGGTAAAGAGTAAATACAAGACCTACAAATTCCGATTGTGAACTTTTTAATGAACCTGCAAAAATCTAACAACCAAAATGATCTGATAGCCCTGATTATATTTCTAGTTTGACACCTATTGTATTACTCAACTACCGGTTGATTTTTTTTGTATGCATAATTTATGTATGAATATTCTCTAACAGACATCAAAATAGATATAACTTCATATGGGACTCTGTTAAATTAGAAGAAAATTAACCCTTGTCATGCTGTATAAATTACCTTACTGAACTGCTGTCAAATCAAAGGGCTGAAAACACCAATAGAACTAGTTGTTCAGAAATCAATATTTCTTTAGAAAATCAACTTCATAAACAACTCCGTCAGGAAAAGTACAAGCAGGGGGTGCAGACTAAGATCAGCCTGCACATAAGTGCAGTCTGATCTTAGTCTACACCTCCTGCCAAAACCAGAATATTCCGGGTTCAGCATGACAAGGGTTAAGATATGTCTATTTAACGTCTATCAGCCAATATGCCTCAAGCAATCATTTCTGGTAAATTCGGTGCACATTCTTACATAATGGGATAAATCTGAAACTTCCTATGCCTAACAATGAAAGAAATTCATATGAGGCATTGAAGAAATACGGAACTTCAACTAAAGCTTTAAATTTAATGCTAATTTCAAACGGATATATGATTTCTTGCAAGCTTTTTAAATTCTTATCATGACAGCAGTTGCTAAAACATAGTGTAGTGCTAGGATTTGCTTCGACAAAGACCTTCAATCATAACTAATGTCAAGACAACAAGACAACACAATTTTGATAAATATTTAAATGCATAACAATTCTTTTTACATTGTTTTGTTATTGAGATGTTTTAATGCTAAGCTGTCAACATCTTAACCCTCAATACATATAAATCAACTCTAAATTCTCAATATATAAATTAGTGCGTTTCCCTTTCCAACATTTGTTTCCCATCAATGGGTGGATAATTGTTAACCTATGTGGGATTAGCAGTGAGAGGCTCGGAAAGGATGTAGTGGTAGTACTGGTGTGAGAAATACTAGAAATCTATGGTTAGGTACTCCAGCCGCCATGATACGACTGAAATAGTTGTAAAGTGGCGTTAAGCCCAAATCAAACCCGAACCCCAAATATATATTTTATTTGTTAACTGTCAATATATATTTCAGCGCTATAAACGGTTACCCTCAATATATATATTATGTTGAGGCTCTAATACTTTAGAGCTAAACCCTGAATATATACTCTTAACCATAAGCTGTAATTCCTCAGTATATGCAGTAGTACTACACCCTCAATACATCTTTAGTTCTAAACTGTCAATATATATTTTAGTGCAAAACCCTTGATATATAGTTATGCTCTTAAGCCTAGATATATATTTCAGCTCTAAACCCTTAAGTATATCTTTGGCTCTGGACTGTCAATATATATTTTGCTCTAAACCATCAATATAATAGTAAGGCTACACCTTCAATATATTATTAGCTCTAAACCATCAATATATCTTTAAGCGATAAACCACATTAAAAGAGATCCTTACGAAGAGGGAAAACAGAAATTGATACTATATAATTAAGAACACCTACACACTGGTTTGAAATTGTTCATTGATTCGTCAAGGCATGTGGCTATATTTCCTTTTCTGTCCGTGTCAATGTGATTAATTAAAAGCAGTTGGCTGTCAGTCAAACTGGTCTAGGACAAGGTTTCTCTGAATGTCTTGGCAATTTATGGTTCAAACTGGCAGAAATAAAGATTTGATAGATAAAGTTCAGATAGGATAAAACTACCAAGTATATCTTTTCTTCAATGAAGCTTTTAGTAATGTGCTGTTTTATCCATAAAAGTATTTATGGTCTTATGGGGCTTATGTATTTTTCTCTGAAATTTTAGCAGATTTTAAGTCTTTCAAGACAAGAAAACATTCTTAACCCTTGTCATACTGAATAAAATCCAACAAAGATCTGAAGTAAAATCAAAGGGCTTTAACCCTTGTCATGCTGTATAAATTACCTTACTGAATTGCTGTCAAATCAAAGGGCTGAGAGTACTGATAGATATTTTTGTCCAAAAATCAATATTTCTTTTAGAAATCGACCTCATAAACAACTCAAGAAGGAAAAGTATGAGCAGGAGGTGTAGACTAAGATCAGCCTGCACAAACGTGCAGTCTGATCTTAGTCTACACCTCCTGTCAAAACCGGAATATTCCGGGATCAGCATGACAAGGGTTAAGAACTAGAAGTACTAGTTGCGGGTCAATATTTCATTTGAAAATAAATTTCTTATTCAATAGTAGTTTGGAAGGGACAAACTGCTGGTGTAAACTACGATAAGGACTGCACTTATGTGCAGGCCAATCTTTGCCAATACCTCCTGCCAAAACAGGAATCTTCTGGGTTCAGCATGACAAGGGTTAAAAGTCAGTCTAGATATTGGGCTTTACAAACATGATGAATATTGAATTTCTAAAACATGATTTATGAAGACAAATGGGTAACCCATTCCCACACAATAATATTTTAGACTAGCCAAATTCAAAGAAGTTGCAGATAACAATTTGAAGTTGTCTTATGGGGTAGAAAACATTGTGGGTAATTATGAAATTGCTTGTAACATTGTAAGATTTCATATTGAGGAGCATATCAAAGCATTAATGTGTAGGAATGGGACAAGGTCCACAATTCTTTAATTTTCCAAGAATCTTGCCAAAGTATTCAAATTCATTTTTGTTACTTAAAGAAGCACAGTATGTATGATGTAAATTCTGTATTTTTCTTTTTATTTGCTTATGCTCATGGTAATGATGCAAAATATAGGTAAGGAACTTTTGTTCTCTACCCTATTATAACCAAGCATTTTGTTATTTCTACTTTCAGTATGTGTATTTCTGTACTTTAAGGATAATACTTGAAGTAACCGATCATTTTCAGAAATTGTGTAGAGGAAATATTGCTTAACCCTCTCCTGGTTAATCCCTGGTTTTTACGTTCCTGTGATTTTGTAATTGAGAAAATAATTTTGGAAAAAGAAGAAATTGCTTGTATCAAGCAATTTCTTCTTTTTCCCAAAATATTTTCTACCCTAATAAATGGTTATTTTTCAAATATAATCAATTTTAAATTTTCGTCTGCAAAACCTTTGAATTGGGACAGGTCTAAAATTTGGCAAAACAGGAAAGGGTTAAATGGAGAGAATTTTTTTTTTTCAAATTTACCTATATCAATTTCATGGCAATTTTCATAGGATGATGTTTACTGATGTATAGAAAGTTTATGTCTCAGACAACAACTTAAAGTTACTGAAATTTTGTATTTTTGTCTCTCTGGGTAGTAAACATTGCTAAAAATAGAAAAATTGCTTGTAACAAGCAATTTTTTCACTTTTACACAATATTTTTACAAGCTTTTTTTATCGAGGGACACCAAAAGCTTCAGTCAATATTAGGAGGATGCTTAATTTTTGGAAATGCAGCAAATGCTTTCCATGTTGACCTTTAAAAAAAAAACAACAACCTAGCTTGTCTGGTACAGATAATGAACAATACCTTGCCAATATTCCAGGACAGTGAACATATTGATTTCTGATTTAAAAGAGATAATTATTAAGTTGTTTATGGCTTCATAAACATCATTATCCCCTCCATTGGAAAGCAAGAAATACAACTTGGTAATTATGCTTTCTCTTTTAATCTGTCTTAAGAACTGAACTTCAGAATTTAGTATCTTTGACAATATCTTCTCTGTTTCCAATCTTTTGTTCTGCAGATAATGATCGATTGTATGGAATTTAAGGCTATTTTAATCAGCATTAAAGTATATCCAGGCAGTTGGTGTACCTAACCATAGTTTCCTGTCGCTTCTCACAAATATAGCTGCAACAGTTTTTCCTGAGCAATCAGCCACTCCTCCTATTTATTTTTCACAAATTTGTGTCAGAAAAATGATGCATATAACAAACCTTCCAAAAGCCTAAGATCACCTCCTTTGGTCCAAGGTAATATTTATATAAAGTTCTATGGTCCTATGTCATTTAAAATATGGAGCAAGAGGGCCATGGTGGTCCTAAATCCCTCACCTTGATCATCTGCTGTTTAAAAATGCAACTGGAGCCAAGTAATTATAACCAGTTTCACAAGGATTGAGCCGCAATTGTGACCTCTATAGCGTAAACAAAGAAATTATCTCAAAGATCTATTTCCTGTGATTTCCAAATGCACCTTCCCATATTCAATAGGGTTCACCCTCATCACCTGGCAATTATTTTGGCCAAGTTTCATGAAGATTGGGCCAAAATTGTGGCCTGTACAGTGTAAACAAAGAAATTATCTCAAAGGCCTATTTTCCAGTGTTTTCCATTTGACAAGTCCCATTATCGGTAGATTTAATCCTTATGACCTAACAATTATTTTGGCAAAGTTTCATGAAGATTGAGTGAAAACTGTGGCCTCTGGAGTGTAAACACTTCAATTGTTGGTGCCGCACGACAGAAACAGACATTCAGTAATCACAAGAACTAGATCAACCTACCAAAGCTTTGATGAATAATGTATAATTCGCCCCCCTTTTTGGCTGGCAGAGAAAGAATCAGACTTGAAATTTTTATAGACATGAGTCTCAGTAGCTAAAGCTTCATTGAGAATATTTATTTGATGTTATATTTCTAACTTTATAAATCTTGCCATCCTACGCAGGATTGCTTTAAAATCAAAGGACTGGCAGTACTGAAAGATCTTATTGAGGGTCATTATTTCTTATGAAAATTAATTATTTAAAGGACTCTGACTTACAGGGGACAAACAGGAGGTGGAGACTAAGATCAGACCGCACTTATGTGCAGGCTGATCTTTGTCTATACTTCCTGCCAAAGCAGGAATATTCAGGGTTCAGCTTGACAAGGGTTTAAGAGTTCTAAAAAGTAGTAAGGTAAAAAGTTATTACTTGTTTTCTAGTGAACACCATCCACAGTATGGGTCATTGGCTCCAAGACAGTCAGCACATGTGGTATACTGAGAACATTCATATAGTTTGATCTTCATCAGCTGTAAATAGAGAGAACAGGTACATCATTTTTTCTATTTCATTTGATTAACCCTTCAACAGTTTGACTGGAATATCTTTGCAAAGTCTGTAATTGACTGATTGCCTCTATCATTCCAAAAAGTCAATTTACCAATCGGCATTCATTCAGACCAGGAGTGAAATGTTGACCTCAGATAATTATTTGATATATTTTTGTTATTAGTAATATGGGAAAAATGTCCCTAAATTGACTGACTGCTGCTGTAAATCAAAGAATTAATTGACCAATCAAAGCATTCATTTAGACCGGAAGTAAACCTTGAACATGAAGCATTTTTGTTTGTTTGGTGACTTACTGTCATTTTAAGCTACATATTATTCAAGCAATTACTTAGTTACCTGTGTAGGTTGCCAACCAACCTTTTTTAACCTTTTTGTTACATGGTTCTTGCCATAAATTTTGTTATTCAACTCATTTGCAGATGATGACATGATGTTATAGTAAACTCAGATTTAACCCTTGTCTTAATGAATGAAATACTTAAAATCAAGGGGCTGAAATCCCTGAAAGTACTTGTTGTTGGTCATTATATTTGTAAACAAGAGCCCCGCCTACCGGTGCCTACGCTCGGCTGTTGGGTGCTGGAGCAATTTTTCTTTTTCAACAATGTTTTCAAAATAATAAAATCAAAGGGAAAACCAGGGATTGAACAGGAAAGGGTTAAAAAGGACAAACAGGTAGTGCAGATTTAGATCGGACTGTACTACAACAAAGAAGAAAATCAACCTGAATATTGACCATTTAATTCTGATTTGTAGAAAACATAGTAATATGAAGAATTTGTTTGTTTAAACCTATTTTTTTTTTTTCATTGTCTACAATGTTTTCAAGGCTATTTTTTTTTGGGGGGTGAGGTGGGGTTAAAAAAGTGGACATGGGTTTTTGAGCGGATATATCATTGGAAAGAAAAGCATCTAAACACCCAGTAAAAGCATATTGAAAATAAACATTAGATAAATGTTTGTAAGAGTTTTCTGATCAAACACAAGAAATCAGATCTTCTAGTACTTTGATTTTACAATCTTCATTTTCGTAGCCTCCACAAATCAAATTGATTAAATTGAATAAAATTCCAATAACTCTAGGTTCTCTTTATTGCTTATTTCTCTCATTCATCAGTGATGTTGTAAGATGCAATCTGCAACAATTTATTACAGAACATCCAAAAAAACATCAAAAATTCAATTTTATTACACTTCATTTCCCTAATAAATGATCAGTCATTTTTCTCTTTTGAAATATGATACAGAAAATTTCCTTCAGCAAAATAGTATATAGTAATATATAAATTGCACTGTGCTATAGGTGGTATCACCAGGGGTGTGGAATTGTCAAACATGGGCTTTTCTACTTGTAGACACATGCATTTTCAATGTCACTTGTCCGGGGATAAGTAGATACTAATGCAAATCTTGAAACGGTGTAAAATAGATCTCAAAGGTAACGCATTATATATTTGAAAATTAGGATTACAATGAAGGGTGGAAGAAATTGTTATTAACCCATTCCCACACAACAAAAATTTTAGACCATTCCAAATTCAAAGAAGTTCAGACTACAACTTTAAGTTGATGAAATCTTTAATATCTTTGCCTTTTGGATGGAAATCATTGTGGATAATGAAGAAATCGCTTGTAAAAATCATTTTCTTCATTTTCACAATGTTTTCCAAAGCTATATATTGAGAAGGCATTTAAAAGCGTCACTGTGTGGGAATAGGTTAATGAAGAAAACACTGGGATCCAACAATATTTTCTCAAAATTTATCTTTTTGCAGATATATTCATTTGGTTCAGGACAAATCAATCTAACTTGTCCATGCATGGACAATAGGAGAAAATCCAGATTTCAACACTGGTGATCACGTAGATAAGAACTGCAATTTATATTTTCTCCTCTTTCTCAATTGAACAAACTGAAGTGTTTGATTTCTTCTAACCAATGGATGAATAATAAGAATTCATTTTAGTGGAATGAGCATTTGGTGGATTGGATAGAATGATGGGGGTTATACTTCTGAGAGAAATGACAGGCATTTAACCCATTACAAGACAGCAAAATATTTGACTGGTCCAATTGAAAGGAGCTGCAGACATGAATTTTAAGTTGATGCAATTTTAGATTTTTCCAACTATCTTGGTAGAAAACATTGTGCAAAATGAAGTATTTGCATGTTGCAAAAAATGTCTTCATTTTACACAATGTTTTCTAAATTTAATTTCTTGAGGGGTATCAAAAAGTATCATAGTGTGCGAATGTGTTAAGCCCTGTAATGTCACAACTGTCTACAATATAACATCAATAATGTTGAAAGTAGCATTAAACTTCATTCTATCTATCAATTTTGTATTAGTCATTATTTGCACTAATAACTTGTAGAATGCAAATTGCAGTATTTTACAAACCTCTGGGAAAAAAACATCGAACTTATAATGTGCAAAAAACTTTAACAAATTTAGCAGATGACCAAACCTTATAATACAAAAGGATGCAGACAATATTTCAAATTGCCCTAATTTGGAAAATAAGTACCAAATAGGGAAGAAAAGATTGTTAAAATTTCTCCTTGTTCCACAAAGTTTTCCATGATCGTATGTTTTCTGTGCATCAGAAAGTGTGATTGTGTGGTAACGGGTTAATTCCAAATTGCTCATGATCTTTGCAGGAGAGAGTAATTTAGATTTAGACCAACAATGTTTTAATTCTATTATTCTAACCCTTGTCATGCTCAGGGTTTTTCCTTGACTTTCAAAACAGGGGGTCATTTTGCCACATTATGACCCCTATCAAATAAGATAAAGAAGGCTGTCTAGATATTTTGGGGGTCATTTCTGAAAAATGGGGGTCCAAATTCAAAGAAGGAGAGGGTCAGGGAAAACCCTGCATGATGCTGTATAATTTACCTTACTGAAATGCCTTCAATTCAAAGGACTGAAAGCACTGATAGAACTTTTTGTTAAAAAATCAATATTTCTTTTAGAAACCAACCTCATAAACAACTCTGGCAAGAAAACTACGTGCAAGAGGTGTAGACTAAGATCAGCCTGCACATAAGTGCAGTCTGATCTTAGTCTACACCTCCTGCCAAAACCGGAATATTCCTGGTTCAGCATGACAAGGGTTAATTATGACAAGTATGTGGACTTAATTCTAATTTTTTAATGCTGTACTTTAAATGAGAGACATCTTCTTTTGTTGTTGCAGTTTTTGTTGTTACCCTTTCCGACATACTCCAATTTGTACATGATCCTTGATAAAAGATGGGCAAAATGTAATTGAAAACAAAGGCTTTGCTTGTGTCAAGCAATTTCCTAATTCCACTGTGTTTTCTTCAGATGCCAATGCTCGACTGTTCACTTGAGAGTGGTTAAAACTTCAAAGTTGAAGAAGGGGCATAATTAATTCAAAAAAGCATCTAGAGTTATATTCCCTGTTGATTCTGAGTTTTAAGTGAATTGTGTTCAGTAGTTACCAGGGATATTACAAACTGTCAAAGCTTTTGGAAAACGACAATGCTGATGCAGATTTGGACACAGAAAACGACAAGACCAAAGTGATACCTTAGTTTTCTTGAAAACTACTTATCAATGAACCAAACCAAAAGTCTTCTGGAACTTTCCAAACCTTGGGAAAAGGTTTGAGAACAATCAATACTTTAAAACAAATGTCAAATGATTGTACTGAAGTAAATATTTCTCAACCATGAGTAACAGTGCTTTCAGCACTTTCATTTGGAGTACCGGTATAATTATACAGACAGTTAACTTCAGAAAAAGTGATACTACAGCTTGAATATGCTGTAGTTACACGGTTAAGGAAGAAAACTTACAATATCTGATGATGAATGACGAATGATACAAAAGGTTTCCTACAAGACGAGGATACACCATACAAAATCATTCTTTCGGATAATTGCCCAATTCTATAATTTCCAATCCATCATATTGGACATTCATAAAGCCAAGTATAATTGGGACCGTTTCTGATAGAAAACTTTTTTAAAGATTATTCAAATGGCCACATTTTACTTTCTCTAGAAATTTCTGCATGATAAATATCAGAGATGAAATCTTCCCCAAATCCATCATTTATCGAGACAATTTCATAAAAGATAGACTAGTTTCTGTCTATTTCTGCTAGTGGCATGGGAATATGAGCATGCCTGACAATTACTTTAAGTCTATACAATAGATTTTCTGTTTAAATCCAGTGTCTCCTGTTCAAAAAAGAGGCATGGGAGTAATGAATCTTAACCCTTTCCTGTTTTTTGAAACTTTAGATTGGTCCAAATTGAAAGAGGTTGCAGACGAAAATGAAAATTGGATACACTTTGAAATGAAACCATCCAGCATCGTAGAAAACATTGTGGGGGAAAAGGAGAAATTGATTGTCACAAGCAATTTCTTCTTTTTCAACAATGTTTTTTTGAGTATAAAATCACACGGACGTTAAATCCCTGGTTTGTACAGGAAAGGATTAAAGGCTCTATGGCTCTCCTAGAGACAACATTAAATCTTTGTTGCAATTGTTTATAAGGTTTTCCACCCAAGGAGACAAAAGATTTTTCCTCTTTTCCCACAAAGATTTTCACCCCAGAAGACAAAAGATTTTGAAATTTCATCAACTATAATTGGTCGTCTGCATCTTCTTTGAATTTTGGCTAGTCTAAAATTTTGTTGTCTGGTAATTTGGACTGTCATGCACCCTCAACACTGACTTATATTCCTTGCCATATTGATCTGTGACCTTGAACTTTGAGATAATGACTTGAATTTTGTTTCTTGCACATTTAGGGTTGGATTAAGCTGAACAAGTGTATGAGATTTTGTCAAACAATATCACAGATTTGGTCTGGGAAGAAATGACAGTGGAGGGAAAGACAAAGAGTGCTGAAAAGAACAATATGTTCGACAGTGTGAGAATAAATTTGGTTACAGATATTGCAACTAAAGCAGAAATTATATGTCTAAGAAGCAATACATAAATGTTGAATAAATATCGCATGACAGAAAAACAGCTGAATAAGCCATTTCTACGATTACACATTTTACCATGCAATATGATTGAAATTTATTCTGATCACAATTGAAATATGGAATATCATGATCCTGATAAGAGAGCAATATGCAGACTTAAGTTAAAATAAAACTTTAAACAATAATCAGTTCTTAAATGTGCATTTAATTTCAAAAATGTATTCAAGTTGTGTAAGATTTAAAAATTTCGGACCACATTATCAGAATTCATGAGACATTATTTTAGAAGAAAAAAGGTGAAAGGAGGGGTAATTAGATGAGCCCATGCATGACATTTCCAACCATTACACATGTGCACAAAGTGAAGACTCAGATCAGCCTGTGCATCCGCACAGTCTGATCAGAGTCTTCACTCTGTGCTCTGTAGATAGGTAGATACTGACCCAAAGCGTCTTTAAACAATTAGCGAATATTCTAATTGCCCCAAATGGCTGTCCAGGGTGCTCAATGTGTGTGAGTCATGCACTTGCGAAATGGTTGGAAATGTCATGCATAGGCTCAAATATCATTATTTATATCAAAATCATATTTTGCAGTTCTTCTTTATCATATGATAACTGTTCTTGAACATTATTCAAATACCATTCAACAATACAAATGAACTTATCTCAGAGATGTTGAACCCATTACCATTGAATCCCCATTTTTTACGCCCCTCAAGAAAAGAACTATTGAAAATGTTGTGGAAAAGAAGAAATTGCTTGAATCAAGCAAATTTTCTTAATTTTACACAATATTTACTATCTCTGAAGACAAAAGATTTTGTAATTTCATCAACCTAAATTTGTTGTTTACCAATTCTTTGATTTTGGATCAGACTAAAATTTCATCATCTGGTAATGGATCAAATAATTGTTGGTGGGTGACCAAAATTTTGCAATTTTTTATGATTTGGTCATTCAATCAATATACAAAGATGTTTTAAGCATCTATTAATATATAAGGGGCTTACAATATAGCTTTTCTCTGAAACCACTAGATTTCTCAAAGAAGAAAATATATTGTTATGCACCAGCCCTGAAGTCTTACAAAATAGCAACATACATAAAACATGTGTGAATATTTATTCATTCCTTGACATTTTGAATCAATAACAAGTGATATTTCTGTCATAATAATGATTCTCAAAAACAATAAAATATTCATCACTATTCCACAACTCTTTTAGGAACAGAATGTAGAACAAAATAAGCCTGACTTTATGTTATTAGCGACTCATTAGGCAAGGGGGGGGGGCTTAATTTCTACCCTTAATTTCTAACACTGAAGGCAACTCATTTTAGATTTAATTTTTAGCAAATTTAGTTTAGAGGAAGCTATTTTCTTTAATCCAACAAATATTCTCAGTATAGCAGTAGCAGTTATTTCTTAATGTTACTATTTGATCTCCACCTGTAATGAGCCCAATCAATCCAAAGCAATTTTATCAAATTTAAGTATTTCCCCTAATACGCTACTCCTATTACTATACCATACTTTGAAATAAGCCCTGCCCATAAAAGTGATATTTTTAGAACAATCATTATTTCTTATGAAATCAGATAGAGGTAAAGATTACTTGCAACAAATCCCCTTCTAATGAAAAGTTTCCACCTCAGTGCAGATGCTGAGCTGGCAGAGCCTTACAAGGGGTGATGCTCTTCAATAAAAGTATATACGATGTACATCATAGTTGACAATGGTCAAGATTTAGTGAGAGCTGTATAAAGATTTATTTGCAACAAATTAATTTTTTCAGAAGTCTCTGCTGGTTGAGTGCCTAATGAAAACATCACCTAAGTAGGGTCAGAGCAAGAAAAAAATTACTATTGTACTATTTCTTAATAAGTTATCTTTGCACAGTTTTATTAGGCATGAAATTCCTCTTTCTTTGCCATTTAGAATCAATGAAAAGGTTAAAAAAAACGCTCAAATGATATTAGTAGGATTTAGCCTGGTAGACCAAAGGTTTAGTTGGTCTTCAGTTTTCCCCCAATTTTGCTCGATAATGTCAAATGATACGTTATGCATTATTAACCACTGTTGGCGGTGGAAGGAGATTGCGTTATATGCCTGATTTAGTATTGTCACATAGACTGTAAAGGCTAACAATGGCCATTAGAATTCCCTGCGACAAGTTGGAGCTAATTTGTCGCCAAAACTCCTATAGCATAATGCAACATGGTGTCGCGTTCCTTCTAAGCTCTCTTCTAAATAACCAGTTTTTTCACCCATGCTCATTTCTTCTTATTTATAAATCTGTTCAGCTACAGAATTATTCTAATAAATTTGTTCACTTTTGAGAAGGAATATATTTGATATCCTGAAATATTTTCCCTATCACAAAGTTTCAAGGGCAGTTCTGCTTAGTGTTTGTCATGACTTTCAGTTTTTGTCACATAGCTCTTTTAAAAATTAATAAATTGTCTCAATCAGAGATAAAATTGCAGGGTTACAATCTAAAATTAGAAAAGTTCACAATTTTTAAATAGTGATCCTTACACATTTTAAGTAGTACAGTAACCTATTTTTTTGCCAAAGTATGTATTCATGAGTGTGTTTATTTAAAATCAAAGCAGCATGTCGAAATGATGCAACTGTCATTACACCTTTAAACTTGTCCAACCAAAGGGACATTACTCTAATAGGCTGGACTTGTATTACAAGAGATTCCATCCATAGATATGAATTGTTGTGTGGTCGGAATGGAAACTGAAGGCACTCCAAAATCTGGTGTTCCAGAAAGCGTGTAAAATCCATTATCTACCAGTGACAGTGTCCCTTTTAAACTGTCAATTTGAAGCTAATAATGCTTCATAAATGGATAAAATAGAAAATATAACCTAGTCAGCACTTTGTCTAGTAGAAACTTGTTTGCATTTTTAGGAAAAGAATGTTATGATAGGTTGTTGCAAAACTTAACCACTACAACAATTTCAGACTTTTCTAATTAAGTCCATTCCCACTCTGTGACACTTTTAGAAGCCCCTAAGGAAAACAGCTTTGGAAAACATTGTGTAAAATGAAGAAATTGCTTGAACCAAACAATTTCTTCATTTTCCACCATATTTTCTACAGGAGAAAGTTGAATAAATGTAATATTTCAAAAACTTTAAATTGTCGTCTGCTACTCCTTTCAATTTGGACTAGTCTAAAATTCTGCTGTCTGTTAATTGGTTAATTGAAGTTGCAGACAACGGTATTTAGATAAACTTTTCATTTCAACTTAAGTTTGTGTTTTTGTGAAAAGTTGCTCATAATTTCTCCTATGGTACATGTATTGCAAATCCAAACCGCAAGCAAAAATTTAACCCTTATCATGCTGAATAAAATTCTCTTTAGAACTGCATTAAAATTAGAGGGCTGACTGTACTGGATGCAAATATAGTCGGTTAATAACTCTTTTGAAAATGTACTTTGTAAACAATTCTGGTTTAAAAAGGATAAGCATGAGGTGTAGACTAAGATCAGACAGCACCTATGTGCAGGCTGATCCTTGTCTTTACCTCCCACCAAAACAGGAATATTCTGGGTCCAGCATGACAAGGGTTAAGAATTAAGTTAGAATGGGCAATATTGTTTCAAGTTTTAACCCTTGTCATGCTGATCCCAGAATATTCCTGCTTTGACAATGGCTTTGGCAGGTGTTTAGACTAAGATTAGCCTGCTCAGATGTGCAGTCTGATCTTAGCCTACACTACCTGCTCATGTTGTTGTTTTGATAGAAATCTTTGAATCAAAGGTTGATCTATTAATGTCAAAGTTGTGAAAAGAGGAAAAATTTTCAGCAGGACAAGGGTTAAGTGGCACCATGAATTTACAAAATTTTACAACACATTTATAATCTGTAAGTTTATAACTTTCTGAACAACACAAGAAAATATGTTATAGAAAAATTTGTTTTCTCACATAATTACAAATCAAGATGGAGACTAATTTTGTCAAAAGATACTTGAAATTAATTGATAATAAATTATTGTTCAAGTAGTCGTCAAAAGCACCAGTATAAACATGTTAACCCTTGTCATGCTGAATAAATATCCTAGGAATTGCATTATAACAAAATGACTGAAAGCTGGGTCTATATGTCTTCTGGATATTGATTTTCATGGACACTTTGGCTTAAAGGTTACGTAGACTAAGATCAGCCTGCAGCTATATGCAGGCTGATCTTCGTCTATAACTTTCTCCTGCCAAAACAGTAATATTCTAGGTTCAGTGCGACTTCCAACCAAAAGTAAAGACTCTGATTAGCCTTTGCATCAACACAGTTTGATCAGTCTTGACATTGTGCTCTTAAACCTTGTCATACTGAATTTTAAATCATCTACTAAATTGCATTAAAATCAAGGGCTGAAAGTACTTGCATCACTTAATATGGATTAAATTTCATCGTTAACTTAGATATTAAAACAACTCTAGCTTAAAAAAGACTTGCAGGTGGTGGAGACAAAGATCAGCTTGCACATATTTGCAGGCTGATCTTTGTCTAACCTCCTTCCAAAACAGGAATATTCCGGGTTCAGGATGACAAGGGTTAAGATACATACTAACTCAATGCTTCTCTAGGTGATTGGTAAATATTCAAAACGCCCCGAGTGTTTTCCCGGCTGCTCGGTGTCTGCACTTTATGCACAATGTAAAATGTTTGGGAAAGTCACAGATAGGCCTAAAATCTATAGTCCTTCAAAAAATTGTTTGTATCAGCAGTTCTTAAGTGCATGTTACACTCTATAAATAAGAATTACATATCTTTTTCTCCAATACAATCAGAGCCATTTGTCTGTGCAAATATATATGAATTACTCAAACTTTCCCAGGGGTTTTGTGAATGGCATATACTCATGACAAGTTTACAAATTCAGGTTCAATTTTAAAGCTTTCATTACATAGCATAAATTCAGAATAAGCTGACAGCTAACAATTTGTTAACCCTTTCCTGTACAATCCAAGATTATATGTATCTGTATTTTAATGCTTGAGAAAACATTGAGAAAGAAAAAAAGAAATCACTTATTACAAGCAATTTCTTCCTTTCCCACAATATTTTCTACCACATAGGATGGTTTCATTTCATATTGCATCAATTTTTCATGTTTGTCTGTAATCTCTTCCATTTTGGATCAGTCTAAAATTTCTAAACACAGGAAAGGGTTAAGAATTTAGTAAATGTAATATTGTATCCTTTATCTTAGTAACATGTTTCTCATTTTGGTATCTAAAAGAAAACAATCATTAAGTCCGGTAAAAAATATTACCCGTTAACCAGTTACCAGACAACAAAATTCTTGACTGGTCGAAATTCAAAGAAGTTGCAGACAACAATTTACAGCTTACGATATTTTTTAAAACTTTCTTGATAGAAAACACTGTGTAAAATGAAGAAATTTCTTGTTACAAGCATTTTTACACAAAGTTTTCCAAATTGTTTTTCTTGGAGGGCGTCCAATGGTGTCACTGTTGTGTGGCAATGGGTTAAAATACCCTATTTTTTCAAATAAACCCTTCCTGGAGCATTATATGCTAAAGATTTCCTTGACTTGTAACCGCTATCCGCAACTTTTTTAAATTTGGCTGGTCTAAAATATTTTTGTGTTATTGGGTTAAGCTTATTTCGTCATAAATTATGTTTTAGAAATTCTATATTGATATTGTTTCTTCATAATCCACAATGTAAGACAAAAATTTTAAAAATTTTATCGACTTGAAATTGACATCTGCATCTTCTTTGAAATTGGACTGGTCTAAAGTTTTATTGTGGGGTAATGGGTTAACTGGTTCTCCATAGCATCCTATTTACCAGACAATTCTTATAAGTACCAATAGTATAGGGATAGATGAACAATTGTTGAAATTTTTATGTTTGCAATTAACCCATTCCCATGCAACAAAATTTTAGACTGGTCCAAATTTAAAGATGCTGCATATAGGAATTTCAAGTTAAATGAATTTGATTTTTTTTAATCTTTTTGGGCAAAAAACATTGTGATCATTGCATTAATTGCTTGATACAAGCAATTTCTTCCATTTCTACAATGTTTTCCAAAGCTTTTTGCTTGAGGGTTGTAAAGAGGAGAATCGATTAAAATCATTTACTCTTGTAAACTTGGGATATAAACGAAATAATCTTTGGCATCATGGAGTCAAATCCATGTTCTTTACACAGATGCCCTTTTATTACAATATTATCTATGACTTCTCTGTTTAATTACTTCAGATAGTTTTATCATCTTGTTTTTGATTAGGGAAAATAAATTACCACTTCAAAAGCTAACTCAGAAGTTTATTAAGATTTGGCAAAGTTTGGCTCCTTCAAATGTAAACGTTTTCCCTAACATAAGAACCAAATTTTGTTTCCATGGTGTCTATAGATCACATTTAAACATGTAGGAAGTGATGGCAATTTTTTAATCTGTGATTTTATGAAATTCATTTCACTAACACAAATTCTTAACCCTCGTCATGCTGTATTAAAAAACCTTTTTTTAAATAATATTTTTTTAATTTCAAAGCTTATATAAACATATCCATAGTTCTGTATGAATCTTCATACAGTCCGATTTGATTTTTAGGTTCTTACCCTCAAGAAAACAATCAAAATGAAAGTATTTGCTTTGTTTCTTATAATTGAGTATAATCAACCCATTCCAACACAGCAAAATTTTAGACTGGTCCAAATTGAAAGAAGCTGCAGACAACAATTTGAAGTTGATGGAATTTTGATTTTTTTCGTCTTTTTGGATAGAAAAATTGTGGATAATGAAGAAATTGCTTGATACAAGCAATTTCTTCATTTTCCACAATTTTTTCCAAAGTTTTTTTTCTTGAGGGGCGTAAAATGGAGGGATTGAGTTGGAATGGGTTAAAGAATGACCATGAAAAGAAGTCAAACAAGAGCCCTGCCTATGAGTAACTGCATGACCCTAATGGCTGTAACATTGATAGTGGCTAACAAAAAAGTTGAAAAGGGGGCATAACTCATAATGAAATACATTTAGAGCTTGATAGTATAGTTGGCTCTTTTACTAGTGAACATTTAACATATATCCCAAGTTTCAAATGAACACCTTCAGTAATACCAGAGATATCAAAAAATGTCAAAGTTTAGCACAACAAGGTAGACGACTGCACAACTGGGTTTGTGTCAAAGATTCTACCAGTTATTTTGTGAAACTACCGCCACTTTGTGCTCAAGCATACAAAATTATTGTGAACCCAATCTATTTTTTCATCAAGGTATGAAACAAATTTTACAGGATAAATCTTAAATTGAAACTGTACAAGCAAGGTTCAGAGATTATACATCTTTTTTATACTTAATGAGTGCTCTAAATTAGCTGACGACCACTTAATTATACTTCATACAGAAAATCAGAAAAATGTCCGGAAAATCAGACTTTGATAAATTCACATCGAAGATTAGAGAAATACTGCCTGAAAATTAATCACCTGGATGTTTTTAAAGTCTCAAGATCAAGAGTTTGATAAGCAAAAATAATGTATACTCAGTTGCCAAAAATTGAAAAAATACTCTAGGGTAAAATTTGCTTCCTTGGCCACCACTGGAATTGTAAGCCAACTAGCCAGTTTGTCAATTTATGAATTATATCTTTGGAACACGCTCTATTCGTTCGAAAAACCAGGCCAGAATCAAATAGACATGGACATGTTACTAGAATTTGTGGAATCTCAATGTTGAGTCCATTATTTTAAACTAAATTTAGGCAGGGACTGATTTTCATCCAAAATGTAAAGGTCCATATTTGTGGCGGGTATAGAGCGAAAAAATTCCTGTTTTTGTGAAACTTCCTGAAATTGAAACTTAAAATTCCTGAAATTGGCCTTTAACCCTTGTCATATTGAACCCTGAACATTCATACTTTAGCAGGAGGTGTTAATAAAGATCAGCTTGCACATAAGTGCAAATGACTCTTTTAAACGCTCCTCAATAAGAAATATTTGAAAAAAATTGTGGAAAATGAAGAAATTGCTTGTTACAAGAAATTTCTACATAATTCACAATGTTTTCTACCTCAAAAGACAAATATTTTAAAAATTTTATATACTTAAAATTGTCGTCTGCAAGTTAATATAATTTGGACTGGTACATGTATAAAAGTTATCGTGTAGAAATGGGTTAAATGCAGTATGACAAAGGTTAATAAGAGCACTGCTTAACCCATTCCCACAAAGTGACGCTTTTTGGCGTCAAGCAATTTCTTCATTCTACACAATGTTTTTTATACAGAAAGTTGAAAAATTATTAAAAATCATAAATCTTAAATTGTTGTCTGCAGCCTCTTACAGTTTTGACCAGTCTAAAATTTTGCTGTGTTGGAATGGGTTGACTAAGAATTTTCTTAAAGTCAGAGCAGAATCTATCTTTAAGTCTGCTTAGGGAGGCTTAATTTGGAATTCTAAGATAATACTGATACACTTCCAATTCTCAAGACAAACTTTTATAATCTCAGGCCTATACACAACTTCAACGGCACAATCGACAATATCAAGAAAGGATCAAACACTCACACTCATTTTGATTCGTTTTTTTACTCGAACCATTAAATGAATGAAAACAGCAATGACTTTTACATGAGGCAATTTCATGCAATCCTGTATAATGCTTGATTTGATTTTCTCGGAAAATTATTATTTGTAAATCTTTCTTGATCCATGTCTTAGGAGGCTTTGATTAAATTTTGATCAATATAACAGAGAAACTTTATTCAAATTCATTGCAACCAAAACATTTAACCCTGAACAAAAATGTATCTTGTAGAACACAGGAAAGTTTGTTTGTTTGTTTGAATGGGGTTTTACGCCGCTTTCAACAATCTTTCAGTTATATCGCGGCGGCTGGAGCACCTAACAATGGAATCCTGGTATTTCTCACACCAGTACTACCATTACATCCTTTCCTAGCCTCCAGCTGCTATCCCACATAGATCTACGATTATCAACCCATTGGTGAGAGACAAATTGTCGGAAAGGATGAGTGCCGCCGTCGGGGATCGAACCCGGGACCTCTAGATTGACAGTCCGACGCGCTACCAACTGCGCTATGACGGCGGCCCCTAGAACACAGGAAAGGAAACAAGAGCTCTCGCAGCAAGTGGATGCCAACACTCAGATTAGCTGATTGACACTATGGTCATGTTCTCTACTAAGATACATAAGCATACTTTAACCCATTCCCACACAGTGACGCTTTTAAACGCCCCCTAATATGAAAGCTTTTGAAAACATTGTGGAGAATGAAGAAATTGCTTGTTACAAGCAATTTCTTCATTATCCACAATGTTTTTTAATCTAATAGACAAGGATTTCGAAGATTTCATCAACTAAAAATGTCATCTGCAACTTCTTTCAATTTGGACTGGTCTAAATTTTTATCGTGTGGGAATGGGTTAACCCATTAACAGACGGTAGAATTTGAGACTGATCCAAATTAAAAGAAATTGTTGCGAACAACTTTCAGTTGATGGAATTTTCAAAATCTCTGTCTTTAGGTAAGAAACATTGTTGATGATGAAGAAATTGCTTTTAACAAGCAATTTCTTCGTTTTCAAAGATTTGTTCTCATGGGCACAAAAATGCATCATTGTGTGGCAATGTCTACCCTAAATGACTACATTTTAGTCTGCTATATCTTTGAATGTGCACTGTAAGTCTCAAATTTTGTTGTCTGGTAATGTGTTATTAACCCATTCCAACACAAGAGAATTTTAGACTGGTCCAAATTGACAGAAGCTGCAGAAGACAATTTCAAGTTGATGGAATTTTATTTTTTTTTTCTTTTGGGATAGAAAACTTTGTTGATACTGAAGAAATTGCTTGTTACAAGCAATTTCTTCATTGTCCACAATGTTTTCCAAAGCTTTTTTCTTGTGGGGCGTAAAAGGAGGGCTTGAGTTGGAATGGGTTAATAGCTATCATATGAAAATTATTAAGTTCGAACAAAAATTTCTTCTATCTGAAGACCATTTTCCAATTCAAATGATTTTCAGAAAATTTCTGTGGCATAAAGGATTAATTTCATTTGGCAGACATACTGGAACCTGCACCATGATGCCAACTCAAAAAATAGTCTCAATTCAGAAACATAGTTCTGGCAAAAAGGGCTTTTGGGAGATTGAACATCCTGTAATTTTGACAGATTTACTGTAATGACAAACTGCAAAATAAATTTTCTGGAATTGAAACTGGAACCATAACTCAGATTGACTAACCAATGCCTGACATAACTCTTTCCTATAATTCCTATTAATTCAAGTGAATAAGTAGAATCTTGGATCAAGTGAAAATGCTCAATTTGCTCACAATTAATAAGCTATTTTTTCCTGGAATGAAAGGTTTAATTTTTCATATTATAAGAATGATGAATATGAACATAATTCGATGGTTCAGCGCAAAACAATTGTAACTGCCTATATGTTAGGCAGTTACAACTGTTTCGCACTGAACAATCAATATGGTTTTTATCCTTTTTCACCATGCACTCGTTGTCTCCCTTAGAACATTAAAGATGGTAACTCAAAAAGTGCATGACAATTTTTTTTTAATCTAATCGGACCATTCCTCAATTTGCCTAAACAATTCAGTCCAATGAAGAAAATTTCGAATATATATTCAAGAAACAGTATACTCATTCAATTTTGATTCAGGACGAATTGAATTAAACTCTATTGACGCCTTGCAAAAACTGCAATACTTGTTCAGTGGTCGAAATTCACACTAGTCCGAGGGTCAAAAACTAGTAAAATTTGTTTTAGGCTTGTAAAAGACCTGTAATGACTAGCAATGAAGGTGCATGTAAAATTCTTGTCTTTCAATTTTATCATTTTGGTGTTCTCTGTTAAAATATGAACTTCAACAAACCATTTAGCCTCAAAGATTTTCGGTTTCAAGTATGATCCGAGTATGATCACAGTTATTTGTTGTTTTTTTTCTATTTTATTTACATCTTAAAATGTGTATCATGTATGAAACATTTGATAGTTAAGTATACACTTGTGAATTTTCATTTTGGCCTGACTATCTTTTAATTTTCAATCCAAATTTCTATTACTGCTCATTATTTCAGTATTTTTGTTGCAAGTAACAAGATTTGGCACTAATGTAACACATTCCTAAAATATGATGCATTTTGACACCAAAAAGAAAAACAATTAGGAAAACAATGTTTAAAATGAAGAAATAGAAATAGAAATGAAGAAACAAAAATATCTGACCATCAGCTGCCAAAAGATAAAGTGTCAACCATTGTGGAAAGATCAAAACAGATAAGTGCCACTATGAATTCACATTTCAAGAATTTATGAATAAGAATAGCACATTTTTCCTAATTTAGGCTACTTATTTGTATATTTTAGTATTCTATTCCAGACAGAAACAATAAGGCAGCTTGTCTCTTCATTGTTGACCAATTATTCAAATTCATCCAAAGACACACAACTGAGTCCCTGAGAAGCAGCTTAAAGCTTCAGATAAGACAAAGTGGTAGCTATTGAAACTGATATTTCTCTTCCAAACCCTGAATGCTCTGGGTACACGTTAGAATAGACTTTTCAAGACAATTCTAATGTCTACCTACAACATGGGGTTAGGAGGACGATTCTTGTTGCAGAAAAAATATATGAATTTCAGTATCTTCTCTTATCCCAAGTTCCAATGAGGCTCTTGTCGCGTGACTAGAAGTCATATCGACTACGATTTATGACATCTGTTGGACCATTTTCCTATTACGTGATAGGTTATTTTCCTCTGATTCTGCAATTTTATCAAATCCATTACGAAAATGATGACCGAACTTCAATGTGAAACAAAACAACTCTCAATTTATGAAATATTTCCAACTAAACATTTAAGACATATATTTCTTTGCAAATATCTTTGGAAAGCATTGTTCTTTTAACAGGCAATTTTTACATGTCAACAATGTTTTCTATCCGAACAAGAACAATAAGCAATTACTCCATAGTCCACAGTGTTATTCAAAGGTTTGGCGTTAAAAAGCCGGATTGTGTGGGAATGGGTTAACTACCAAATTTCAACTTGTGGACACCTAAAAGGTTGCATACTGTTCTACAAACAGAATTTTGTTCACTTCCACACAATTAAGTAACTGTTCACCCAAAAAAGATCAAATTTCTAATTGGTCCAAGTTTAATTCAAGACAGACCTTCTGACAAAATTTCAGGATGCCTGAGCAAAAGTTGGGCTTTTAGATATTTCACAAGGTAAATGATGAGCAGGGACAACAGACAACAGACATTACACAATCACAAAAGCTCACCTTGAGCATATTTTGCTCAGGTAAGCTAAAAATCCAAGTCCAAAAATTGACAAAATCCTTACATATATGCATTTAAAGTTCAGTGTCTCCCTTTATAGCATGGATTTTTCTTGAGTCAGTGAACATGCATGCCAAGTTTCAAATAAATATCTTTATATATAATCTATAGAAATATGATCAAGGTGGCAACATCAAAATCTACACTCAGGTAATACAAAGGTGTATAAAATACCCAGAAATATTGTTCCAAAGCAGCCAAGCCAAAAATCTCAAACTTTCAAGCTAACTGCTGGTCCCATTCCATTTTGAATGAAATTCATAGAACATGTAGGCAAATGTGCTTGAATCTCTGGGCTTTTTTGTTTGAAATCCTGTTATTAATATAGATGAGATGATGATTTTAACCCTTGTCATGCTGTATGAAATTGCATTACAATCAAAGGACTGAAAACACTGATAGTACTTGTTGTTCAATAATCAATACTTCTTTTGAAAATCAATTTCATTAACAACCCTGGTAGGATAAGTACAAGCAGGAGGTGTAGACCAAGATCAGACTGCACTAATGTGCAGGCTGATCTTTGTCTATTCCTCCTGCCCAAACCGGAATATTCTGAGTACAGCATGAGAAGGGTTTACAATGCACATGCAGACATTTAAATGAACAACTTGGCATGACTGTATGTAGGGTGTATCACGACTGCGTTATTGAACAGTATCTTAGTTGTTTCAGAAGCTGCTGCACCTAATCATGTTTTATGTCATTTCTCAAACTAGTGTATGCAAACCAAGCAAATGTTGACTGAGACATCCTTTCATCCCCCCCCTTTTTTTTTTTAAATTTCAGACTGGTCCGTTTTGACATGTGATGTTGACAAGAATTTTAAGTTTTATGAAATTGTAACTTTTTCATCTTTCTGGAGAGAAAACATTGTGAAAAATGAAGAAATAGCTTGTTGCATGCAATTCCTTCATTTTACACAATGTTTTCCCAATTTTCTATTTAGAGGGATGTCATAAAATGTCATTGTGTGGGAATTGGTTAACACCATACATTTCATTTTTCATGTCACTTTGTTGAGATACACTATAGAATTTTAAATGTCTGAGTATTGTAGTGTTTGTAGGCTAAGAACCAATAAAGAGACAAGAAAATTGTCGTCCTAAATCTTGTATGACACTCAATGTGCTTTAGATTGGTCTATAACTCAAGGAATTGGAGTCTGGGGGTCTGAATATAATATCCTCCCTATTGCCAATATAATATCTAATATAGACAAGATATTTAGTCTGAGAACTCAAACAACAATTCCTTAACCCTTTTCAGTTCAATCCCTGGCTTTTACATCCCTGTGATTTTAAACTCGAGAAAACAATGAGGGAAAAGAAGAAATGGCTTGTAACAAGCCTTATCTTCTTTTCCAACAATATTTTCTAACCTGTAGGTTGGTCACTTTTCAAATTACACTCAACTTTAATTGTCATCTGCAACTTTTTTTCAAATTGGATAAGTCTAAAATTTTGAAAAACAGGAATGGGCTAACCCTTGTCATATTAACCCTTACCTGGATAAACCCGGGATTTTACGTCTCTGTGATTTTATACTTGAGAAAACATTGTGGAAAAAGGAGAAATTGCTTATAATAAGCAATTTCTCCTTTTCCCACAATGTTTTCTACTACATAGGATGGTTTTATTTTGAATTGCATCCAATTTTCATTGTCGTCTGCATCCTCTTTCAATTTGGACCAGTCCAAAAATTTCAAAAAACCAGGAAAGGGTTAATGAAATCCTCTGTGAAAAATGCTTTGAAAATAAAAGGCTGAAAGCACTGAAAGGCCTAATTGTTGGTCAATGTTCCTTTTGAAGATCAAACTATGGTTTAACCCATCCCAACTCAACCAAATTTTAGACTGTTCCAAATTGGAAGGAGCTGCAGACGACAATTTCAAGTTGATGGAATTTTAAATTCTTTGTCTTTTTGGATAGAAAACATTGTGGATAATGAAGAAATTGCTTGATCCAAGCAATTTCTTCATTTTCCACAATGTTTTCCAAAGCTTTTTCGTTGAGGGGCGTAAAAAGGAGGGATTGAGTGGGAATGGATTAAAGGAGAGAAACAGGAGGTTTAGACTGAGATCAGACTACAGTTATGTGCAGGCTGCTCTTATATTATTGTTCTTACTATTACCACTGCTATTGTATTATGGCTCCTGCCAATGGAAGAATATTCTTGATTCAGCATGGCATAGTTTAACCCTTGTCATGCTGAATACAAACCTCTACAGAAAAGCATTAAAATCAAAGCAGCGAAATCTCCAGAGGCACTAGTTACAGGTCAATATTTCCAATGAAAACTAATTTTATAATCAAGAGCTGTCAGCCGACAGCAACACTTTACTACTCTGAGTACTGGATAGTAACAGCTATTCAATTTCCACATAAGGCATAATACCTAAGTGGTGATAGAGATAAAAAAAATCTTTCAATTGAAATTTTAAGTCAAACAAGAATTTATAAATTCTGAAAGGGTTGAAACTCCACTATAATAAAGGTAATTTTAATGAATCTTTTCCTAGAAGATGATATAATGGTCACAAAAGGATGTGCCAAATTTCAAAGCAATAGCATTAGTAGAAAGAGGCTGACATTATTGTAATAAAATCATGTGCAAAGTTTCAAAGCAATCATAGCATTGGTAGAAAGAGAGTTATCAAAGACATATGACAGTTGCACGCAAGGTTTAACCAAGAATTTTTAAGTCGCAAAAGTGCTAAAACTAAACTATAATAAATGTAATTGTAATGAATCTTTGCCTAGAAGATGATGGTCACAAAAGGATGTGCAAAGTTTCAAAGCAATAGCATTGGTAGAACGAGAGAATTTTTAAGTCCAAAAAGGTTTAAATTCCACTAAAATGAATGTATTAGAGTATTGAATCTGTGCCTAGAGACTGATATCATTGCCGCAAAAACATGTGCAAAGTTTCAGAGCAATAGCATTAGTAGAAACTGAGATATGACATTTGCATGTAAGGTTCTACGAAACCATTATGCCGATGCTGACGATGAACGAAATAGCCCCTCTATTCTTTGAATGGTCGAGCTGTAAATGGAATTGTGTGGGTATAGATTAACCCATTCCCACTCAATGACGCTTCTGGACGCCCCTCAAGAATAACAACTTGGAAAACATTGTGTAAAATGAAGAAATTGCTTGTGACAAGCAATTTCTTCATTTTACAAAATATTTTCTACCCAAGAAGTTGGTAATTTCAAAAATTTCATAAATTTTAAAATCTTGTCTGCAACTCCTTTCAATTTGGACCAGTCGAAAACTTTGGCTTCTTGAAATAGGTTAAAATATGCCAACAGTTGCTCTATATCACAAAACATGTGGGAACTAAGTAATACAACTGCTTGATCAAGATACAATTTCAAATGAGTCAAATTCTCTCTCAAAAGATCATGCAGATATGACATAATTACTTTAGCATGTTTGTTTGGAACATAACAATAAGGTTTCTTTACACCAAGTTCTTTCATGTTTTCATGGTAAACAAACTCTGAATGTTGGCTGATAAGCAGAGAGATTGTGTCACATTTGCAATTCTATATAGTGCTTACTCTTATCCTTTTTCAGAAACAGAAGTAGCACCTAATGATCTTGAATATTGTCTTGAACTGATCTTGAACAACTTATATACATGTGTATTTTTCTAGATATACAGCTTTCATAAAATCAATACAGAAAAATGAAAATTCAAAGAGCCTTAATGAAAAATTCTGTTCTAGAATTTAACAAGAAATATTCTTAAACTAAATTTTACATTAAAAGCCAATTAACCCATTACATATCTCAAACTTTCTAGGGAAAAAAACAAAACAAAAAAAAAAAAACGATGTGAAAAGTGAAGAAATTGCTTGTAACAAGCAATATATCCCCAAAGCCCAATTCTTTTTCTTGAACTCTTACCTTGAGGGTTATTAAAATGACAGGATAGAGAGAAGGTTTTGGTTGACTGAATGGGTTTAACGCCACTTTAACAGTATTTTAGTCATATCACGGCGGCTGGAGCACCTAACAATGGATTCCTGGCATTTCTCACAACAGTACTCCCTATACATCCTTTCCTAGCCTCCTGCTGCTATCCCACATAGGTTTACCATTATCCACCCATTGGTGATAGACAAATGTCAGAAAGGATAATGTGCAGCCGCCGGGGATCGAACCCTTGACATCCCATGATTGAAGATTGGGAGTCTGATGCACAACCGACTGCACTATGACGGTGGCAGATAGAGAGATTGGTTAAGGTGTTCAAAAAGTTACATTTTTAGAGTGTTCACAAATTTTTAATTTACCAGAATATTTTGTACATTTTCAAACTAAACAATTTCTTAGAATGTTTACATGTTTAAGGCTATTTAATAGAATAGCTTTATTTTGATTTTGGAAAGGGTTTAGGAGCATGATGTCTGCATATTTTATTATCTAAATTCAGAAGTTTGATTACAATGTATAGGTTTCCTTATCTCATCAAGTTCGTCCTGTGTAATTGGGTGTGTGTGAGGTACTGATAAGCCACTGTAGGCTTTTAGTGATAAATCTCTGAAGAAAGACATCAAAACTGACCAGATGGAGAAGCATGTTGGAAGCCTCAGTTCCATGATAAAAGCTTGTAGTAACCCTTCTTTTCTAGATATAAAGCAATCTCACATTTTCCCCCAATCATATTTATAATATCAAAACATATACTTTCAATAGGTGTGATTGCTTGTTTGGAAGGAGATTTTTAACCCATTCCAACTCAAGCCCTCCTTTTTACGCCCCACAAGAAAAAAGCTTTGGAAAAAATTGTGGACAATGAAGAAATTGCTTGTAACAAGCAATTTCTTCATTATCCACAATGTTTTCTATCCCAAGAGACGAAAAAATTGAAATTCTATCAACTTGAAATTGTCGTCTGCAGCTTCTTTCAATTTGGACAAGTCTAAAATTTTCTTGTGATGGAATGGGTTAAAAGAATTGTTTTCATTTTGGGCTGAATTTGTAACCAAATTACGTGATAGGAACAATTTATTCCTCAAATATTCTTTTTTTTATATACCAGTATACATATATATATATTTAAAAAAAACACCTTAGTCACACATTACAAAATTTAACACTATTAATTAAAAGCAGACAACAATTTTTATTTGGTTTGATTCTTAGTTCTCTTTGTTTTCTGATGAAGAAAGATGATGAAAAATAAAGAAATTCAACTTCCTTGATTTTTTCCAAAGTTTTTTTTTTGGGGGGGGGGGGGGAAGGAGGGAGGGGGGGGGTATTATTACAATGACTAACCCTTGTCATTCTGAACCCAGAATATTCCTGTTTTGGCAGGAGCTATAGACAAAGATCATCCTGTGATTATGTGCGATTAATTTGTTCCTACATAATCCCTCTTTCTGACGCCCCTCAAGAAATAAAATTTAGAAAACATTGTGGCAAAGGAAGAAATTGCTTGTAAAACTTCTACCCCAAAAGATACTTTTAATACTTTTAATAATTGACTAGCTTGAAATTGTCATCTGCAATTTCTTTCAATTTGGGCAAGTCTGAAATTTTGTCAAATGGTAATTGGTTAAAGCTGAGAGCAACACATCTCAATATTTTTTTCTACCCTGCACTACAACACTGTCACTGTGTTGGTGGCATTAATTAGAATAATCTTTTAGACAATTAACTCCAACATGGTTATATACATAACTGTAATAAGCCCCATACCCTCCATTATGAACTCAGAATTTACTGACCTGCTATCATATACCAGATGGATTTGAAGCCCAAGGACAGGTGAAGATGCCTCACTTTTTACCTTCCTATCTTTAATATCAAGAATAATAGCTAACTTTCCATATATTTCCCTGCTTTGATTCTTATGAAGTCTGAAAGATTTCAGACCACTTAACCCAGTCTCAAACCGCAAAATTTAGGACTTGTTTAGATTGAAAGAAGTTGCAAATAACATTTCAAAGTGTGTATGATTAGAAAATTTATGACTTGATGTGGTAGAAAACATTGTATGAAAAGGAGAAATGGCTTGAGACAATCCCTGTGATTTTATCATTGAGAAAATATTGTGGAAAAAGAAGAAATTACTTGTTACAAGCAATTTCTTCCCTTTTCCACAATATTTTCTACCCTACTAAATGGTTGTTTTCCAAATTAAATCCACTTCAATTTTTCGTCTGCAAGTTATTTTCAATATAACTTTGAAACATTAGTTACCTTTTTGGTAAAAAGATTTTTAGAACTTCATCGACTAAAAATATTGTTTACAACTCTTTTTGAATTGGACCACTGTAAAATATTGTCATCTGGAAATGGTTTACTCATTTTGAAAGTTACGGCCATATTTGCCCAGACTGTTTCATCAGTCAGTCTGAAGATTTGATATCAGATAAACCAAGTGCATGAAATAGCATTTAAGTAATGCCCGACCTGCTTTCCCCTTTGATTGCACTTAAAATGCAAACAAACACTAGTCAAATATGCCCAAACAGTTTATCTTGCAATTACAAATCTGCTGCACTAGGTTTATATAACTGGTCACTCAAAAGAGGGCAATTTTCAGAAATTTTAGGAAGTATTTATTGACTGCTCTGAAATTAACCCTTGTCATGCTGTACCCAGAATATTCGGTTTTGGCAGTCTATTAGGTTTTGAATTTGGACAGGTCTAATTTCATTTAAAACAGGAAAGGGTTAATTCATGGCAAGGGACATAAAACTACAGCAAAGCAGGGGTTGGCAACCAAAATGTTATAATGTCTAAGTTTTCACCATCACTTCCAGATGATGTGTTTGGCCTTGTATCATGTATGATGACCACACATTACACACACAGCCAGATAAAATGGATTTTGATGATCATTTATTCTCTGAGCTAAATGTATTACATTCTATCATGTATGTCATCATGAAGCACATTCTAGAGATGGTTATGTATGAAAGACCGGTGGTGACATCATGTATTCACAGTTCACACTTCAAACTTCAAACATATTAAGTCTGAAGTGGGAAGTGTGAAATCTAGATTATGAGACCCGTGGTAACTTCTTAAATTCACAGTACATAATCAAACCAAATTAAATATGAAGTTTGAAGTGTAAAGTTGGAAGTATGAAGTGTGAAGTTGGAAGTTGGAACTGTGAATTTCGAAGTGTGAAGTTGGAAGTTTGAAGTGTGAAGTTGGAAGTGTGAAGTTGGAAGTGTGAAGTTGGAAGTGTGAAGTTGGAAGTATGAAGTGTGAAGTCTGAAGTTGGAAGTATGAAGTGTGAAGTTGGAAGTATGAAGTGTGAAGTTTGAAGTTTGAAGTGTGAAGTGTGAAATTGGAAGTATGAAGTTGGAAGTTTGAAGTTGGAAGTATGAAGTGTGAAGTTGGAAGTTGGAAGTATGAAGTCAGAAGTTGGAAGTGTGAAGTTGGAAGTATGAAGTGTGAAGTTGGATGTTTGAAGTGTGAAGTTGGAAGTATGAAGTGTGAAGTGTGAAGTTGGAAGTATGAAGTGTGAAGTGTGAAGTATGAAGTGTGAAGTTGGAAGTATGAAGTGTGAAGTTGGAAGTTTGAAGTGTGAAGTGTGAAATTGGAAGGTCCAACTTCACACTTCATACTTCCAAGTTCACACTTAAAACTTCCGACTTCATACTTACAACTTCACACTTCATACTTCCAACTTCACACTTCAATTTTCCGACTTCATACTTCCAACTTCACACCTCCAACTTCACACTTCATACTTCCAACTTCATACTTCCAACTTCACACTTCAAACTTCTGACTTCCAACTTCACACTTCATACTTCACACTTCAAACTTCCGACTTCATACTTCCAACTTCATACTTCCAACTATACACTTCAAACTTCCAACTTCACATTTCAAACTTCACACTTCATACTTCCAACTTCTCACTTCAAACTTCACACTTCAAACTTCTGACTTCATACTTCCAACTTCACACTTCCTACTTCATACTTCTTATTTCACACTTCAAACTTCCTACTTCATACTTCCAACTTCACACTTCAAACTTCCGACTTCATACTTCCAACTTCACACTTCAAACTTCGGACTTCATACTTCCAACTTCTCACTTCAAACTTCCGACTTTATACTTCCAACTTCATACTTCAAACTTCCGACTTCATACTTATAACTTCTCACTTCCAACTTCAAACTTCCGACTTCACACTTCAGAGTTACTATGTATGAAGTGTGAACTGTGAAGTCTTGATGTCACCACCGGTCTTTCGTAGGTTATGCTTAAAATTCTGTTCACTAAACCAGAAAAGCTTCCTATGTTTATTGTAGATGTGAGATTATTCCCAAACTATAAGCATTTGAATGATTTTATTCATTTACTTTATCTTGCAGATAGTAGTAACAACTTTTATTGACAAGTACTGCTACATTGAACTTCCGCTCATTTTAACTGGAATTTTACTCACATATTATGACTGTATGTTATAGAAAACACTAGAGTGGCCATGATTTTTCTTGGACTGAAAATATGAGCCTATGTGTCAAATCTTCAACAATTTCACATGGGCACACAGTCTAAACAGAGTCTTTACTATGTGCTTAATCCATTCCCACTCAGTGACACCTTTGGTCGCCCTTCAAGAAACACAATTGAGAAAACATTGTGTAAAATGAAGAAATTGCTTCATTTTACACAATGTTTTCTTCCCAGAAAGTTGAAAAAAAATCTGGAATTTTAACTTGTCATCTGCAACTCCTTTCAATTTGGACCAGTCTCAAATTTTGCTGTCTGGTAATGGGTTGATAAATCATAGCTTCTGTGTCAGTTTCTTAGCCTATTTCCACTCAATTTCCACTCAATGACCCCTTTTGACGCCCCTGTAAATAGTACCAAGGAAAATATTGTGGGAAAAGGAGAAATGGCTTGTAACAAGCCACTTTTCCTTTTCCCACAATGTTTTCTAGAATATTCAGTGCAACTTGTTTCAGGTTGGACCAGTCTAAATTTTGCCTTTTGGGAATGGGTTAAGAAGATTTAAGAGAATACTTTACATGCATAATACGAAGATGCTAATGTCAGGCTGCTCCTCGAGCCAATGTGAAAACGTTGGAAATGTCACTGTTTTTTTATTTGTTTGGGTTTAAATGGGGTGCTGCTTTTAACAGTTTTTTAACCCTTTCCCGTTCAAATACGGGATTTTACTTTCCTGTGATTCTATACTGGAGAAAACATTGTTGAAAAAGAAGAAATTGCTTGTAACAAGCAATTTCTCCTTTATCCACAATATTTTCTACCACATAGGATGGTTTCATTTCAAATGGCGCACTGTTTTCATTGTCGTCTGCAAACTCTTTCAATTTGGACTAGTCTAAAATTTCCAAAAACAGGAAAGGGTTAAGTCATATCGCGGTGGCTGGAGCACCTGGTGGTTTCCAGCCATATCTCGCACCAGTTCCACAATTACATCCTTTCCTAGCCTCCAGCTGGTATCACACTTTGGTTTACTATCATCCATCCATTGGTGACAAATGTCAGAAAGGATTATGTGTTCCCGGGATCGAGCCCTCGACATCCCATAATTGAAGATTGAGCGTCTGATGCACTACCAACTGCGCTATGATGGCGGAGCAATCACTGTGTATGGCATGCAATATTAAATACTTCAGAAGCCTCATAATGTATCAATAAAGTTTGAATAGTGTGATGTAGCAAATAAAACTAATTCAGAAGAAAATGACATGTAATCAGCCTACAGGCACACATAAATGATTGTGCACTGATGTAGATTATAAGGTGAAATATGATATTACTCAGTTACTGTGATGAGGTGCAAATATTGTCATTTGATTTGTGCAATATTAGGTAATGAAACTTGTTAACCCTTACATTATATGATTTGTTCAGTAGAGCATTATCTAACAGTTAATTTAACCCTTTCCTGTTTAAACCCGGGATTTTACGTTTCTGTGATTTTATACCAAAGAAAACATTGCAAGCAATTTTTCCTTTTCCCACAATATTTTCTACCACATAGAATGGTTTCATTTCAAGTTGCATCCAGTTTCTATTGACGTCTGCAACCTCTTTCAATTTGGACCAGTCTAAAATTTCGAGAAACGGGAAAGGGTTAATTAAACAAGAGGGCCTAAATTTGATCCACAAGCTGGACATCACTACTTATCATTCACCAATGTCACGGTGTTCTTATTACTTTTGTCGAATGTCAAAGAATGTTGACCAAGCAATGGTTCAAGCTTGCTCATGACCTAAGGATTGTGAGTATGGCACATTACCAACTGAGCTAAAATACTGGGTTTGTCAAAGTGAATTTAATTTGATAGATTTCTCGATATGGCATGTTTTCAAAACAGAAAATTACTGTGAATATTACAGTCATCTTCTACAATTTACTAAATCCTTACACCAGATTTGTTGAACAAAATATTGAATTTTGGTTAACCATATTGATACCATCAGAAGACACCAAAGTCCTTAACCCATTACCACACAAAATCCCATGTAATCCTTTCCTGTTTGCAAAATTTTAGACCTCTCCGAATTCATAGATTTTGCAGACAAAAATTGAAAGTTGATTATTAAAAAAAAAAGCTATTCAGTAGGGTAGAAAATATTGTGTAAAAAGAAGAAATCTCTTGTCAAAGCAATTTCTTCTTTTTCTACAATGTTTTCTTCATTATAAATTTGCATATATGTAAAAAACAGGGGTTGAACAGGAAAGGATTAAAACACAGAAAACGACCGTTTAGAAAACTTCAAGAGGAAAGGAGAAATTGTTTCCCCACTATGTGTTTAACCGTATTTGACATTTCTTATTTTAATGTTATTCGACATGTCACACACAATGATGCCTTTAAACGCCCCTTAATTAATACAAAAGCTTTGAAAAACATTGTGGACACTGAAGAATTTGCTTGTTACAAGCAATTTCTTCATTGTCCACATAATGTTTTCTACTCCAAAAGAAAAAAGTTTTTAAGAATTTCAACAACTTAAAATTGTCGTCTGCAACTTCTTTGAATTTGGAGTAGTCTAACGTTTTGTTGTGTATTAATGGGTTAATCAAAAAGCTAGCAGCATTCGCCCAATTATAAGGACCCTGAAACAGTATTAAACAATAAAATCTAAATCTAGACTTTATAGATTTTGATGTATCAACACAACTTTCTTTGAAGCAAATTTTCAGAACAATGACACCAAAACAGCTCAATTAAAGCTTTCCTCTCAGACTTATCACAGATGCTCATTAATTAAGCTGGAAGAAATTTAATTAAGCTTCACTACTCCTAAGCAATAACTGTATACAAGAAAATTTGTGTTTAATTAATCCAATTTCGATTTCCAATTAACAATAAACAGATATACTGAAAAGATTTCTCTTTATCAACTAGATCAGTCAAATGGAAGATCCTGAGCTTCAACCATGACAATCATATTTTCAACAATTTTACTAAGAGAAGAAATATCATCATAGGGCATGCAAAATGTCGTGAACACAGCTATTACAACATTTTGCACACAAAAAGGCAGTATAGTTACAATACAGTTATACTTACATTAGTTTTTGGGCAAGTTTTAAAGGGGGTTGGGGGTACCAACATTTTTTTCATGGCATAGTTTTCAGGTTTTTGTTAATTCCATCTCATACAATATTTGATAACAATATTCTGACTAGTGATTTTACAAGAATGCCATAGACATCACCACATAATTGTTTTTTTAGGATGGTATCTGTAAGGTATAAGGGTTAGAACCCTTATATTGTAATTCATATTTAAAGAAATGAAAATTAATTTGTGTGTACCAAACAAGCTACATTATGAACAAACTTATGGTATCCGATTTAATGAAAAAAGTCATGGATTTCTGGGACAATCTTAACGCATAGTCCTCAGTAGACTGGTGCCACTGTCGACTTTAACAAAACCAACAGGTAGATCCCAAACACTGGATTGTGAGATTGGCTGTTGGGCATTTAATGAGGTATACCAAACATTGAATCTGATTGGCTGACCAATTGTTTGTAAACAGTATGGCAGAAGTGGGACATGGGGTTCCTCATATATTTTACAAGACAAGGATGACATATTCCAATGTTTTTCTCGCACACAATTTGGATTGTAGAATTGATAAATGTTTTAACATCAATACTGAGTGCATGTACTTTCAAACTACTTAAGTAAGATTTTTATTGTATTGAATGAAAATCCCATGGTATGTTCAAATTGGTCAACAAAATTAGCATGCATAAGGCTTTTTTTAATTTTATCCTATGGGGCAATGCTTCCCGTGTATGTACCAGTAGATCAGTGTATACCTGTCGTCTTTGTTTAAGTCGAAAGAAGTACCAGTCTAAGACCTCACTTGTTTCATGTTGTTTAAAGTCCCCTCATTTACCCTACAAATTGATATGGGCTCTGAAGATTATAATCAACCCTAATGGTTTATGACTAATAATTGTATTTGCATTGATATAAGGAGCCTGACAGTTGAGTGATGAACAAGGGGCCAGCAAAAAGACCCTTTATTCTCCCAAAACTTGCCAATAGCTAATGAGACAAACCAAACAATTAAGGCCTTTTTGAAAAGTAAGGCTGACTACAGACCTGTGAACAAGCTTGTTTTGTCTAGTTATTTCTTATCCTTAATTTCTACCCTAACTATAAATACAACTTTGTAACTGCCATATAAGGCAAACATTATGTGCCAACGGTCTAAAGATTCAGCCATGGGAGTCTGTGACTCACAAATTAAATATTGTTTTATCATTAATAAGGACAACTCCCCTCCATGGATTAACAAGTTATGACAATGGTCTTTAATGCTACTGCCACTTTTAGTTGTCCTAAGTATTACAAAAATGCTTTTATGGGACTATTTCCTGACAGAATTCTAAACAAAAGAAAATATCAACAATTCATAAGCAATACAAATAAGGACTGAATCACTTATAGGATTTGTCTGCCATGGTTCCAATCTATCTCAATTAACCCATTCCCACACAATTCCACTCATTTACCCATTTTAGAAATATAGCTATGAAAAACATTGCAAGAAAAGAAGAAATTGCATGTGAAATTATTCTTTTCAGAATTGTGTTCAATCAAACAGCTGAAAGTCCAGGAATTTGGGAAGTATTTTTTATTTTGAAAACAACTCTGGCTTGAAAGGTACCAACAGGTGGTGTATAGACAAAGATCAGACTGAACTCAATTTGTGCTGTCATAACTGGAATATTCTAGGCTCAGCATGACAAATTAAGGGCTACATCAACTTGATGGTTGGCAGCTACTGTTTCTTTCATAAATATCACAATAGCAAATTGGACCAGTCTAAAATTTGGAAAGAGGGTTAAAGGGCTCTATGGCTCTGGTTGGGAAAAATTTCACAACAATATGAATACTAAAATCTTTGTTTGAGTTGTTTAAAGACCCCTATTTAAATAATTTCAGAATAGGTCACAAACCCACTTTGAAAAGATTTGCCGCACAGAAGACGTAAATGAATTATAAAATCACCTTTTGTTGCCAAAATGATTTTAATTTCAGTTTCGTCTATCAAAGCGAGCGTTCTGATTGGTTGAAAAAAAATATTCATAACTCCATGAACAAAATTGTGAGCACGCAGCGATTTTGTATACTTCCGCACAAAATAGTCCCAAACAAAAAGGTATCAAAATTTGTAAAGCTTTTGCTCATTTTTGCTCAATGCTATTATATTATAAGAACCTGTTCTGAAATTATTGGTAGAGGCCAATATGAAGCCAAAATTATGCTTATGACAGGCTTAAGATGAATTGCAAGTTCCTGCAGTACTCCATGTGCTAATTGATAGGCACTTTACAAGTGATGAAAACTGACAGTGAGTGGTACCAGTTGGATAAATGGTCAATAAATGACCAGTAGCAAGAAACTTTATGGCCCATCCATAAACCATTTATCATGTAAATGCATGACACGTTCTCTGAGTAAAACAAACACTGAGCGCACGTGCTTCCAGAAAATGCATACAAGATATGAACATTGTGGTGAATGGTCTGATTTTGAGATGATTTATTTTGCTCAGAAGACATGAACCCATAGACAACAAACATGCAAACAATCTTCTGTTGAGTTGTGATCATAATAAACTAGGGCTTATACATAGAAATGGCTTGCTAAAGAATATATCAGTAAGGCTATTGGAGCATTTAGGATCCGATCCAAAGACCCAAAATACAAAATGACTACAGAAAACAAAAATTAAAACCAATGACCCACAATATGAAATGGCAAGATCACAACTTAGAATTGCAGAGCCCAGCAATATAACATGGTTGCAGATCATAAATCAAACCACTACCACTGACAAAATATGAAATGACTATATCATAAAACCAAAGTTTAACCCATTCCAACTCAAGCCCTCCTTTTTATGCCCCCCAACTAAAGAGCTTTGGTAAACATTGTGGAAAATGAAGAAATTGCTTGTATCAAGCAATTCCTTAATTATCCACAATGTTTTCTATCCAAAAAGATAAAAAAAAATTCATCAACTTGAAATAGTCGTCTGCAACTACTTTCAATTTGGACCAGTCTAAAATTTTGTTGTGTGGGAATGGGTTAACCACTGTACTATGCAGAACCAACACACTGACCCCCCCCCCCTCTCACACACACAAGAAGAGTAGGGCCAAGTTGACTTCTCAAATGCACTATGTTATTTTGATATCTATCCATAAATGTAGAAGATAAGCACTAGACAAATTTGGACGGAATGCACCTATGCACCTACTTGTAATTGTGACAATTATGTCTCACTCACTGCTAGTGAGCGACCCAAAAGCTGTCAGAAAGATCCCTTTCCTGTTCTTGGAAATTTTAGACTGATCCAAATTGAAAGAGAATGCAGACGACAATGAAAATAGGACAAAATTTGAAATGAAACCATTAGTGGTAAAAAATATTGTGGAAAAAGGAGAAATTGCTTGTTACAAGCAATTTCTTCTTTTCCCACAATGTTTTCTCAATCATAAAATCATAGTGACGTAAATTCCCGGGTTTGTACAGGAAAGGGTTATCCAAATAGTTTTTACATTACCCCTTATCATGCTAAATAAAATCCTTATTTACCAATTCCCACACAGTGATGCTTCTGGACGCCCCTGAAGAAAAACAATTGAGAAAACATTCTGGAAAATAAAGAAATTGCTTGAACCAAGCTATTTCTTCATGTTTTCTACCTAGAAAGTTTAAAAAATCTAAAGTTTCATAAAGTTTAAAAAGTCGTCTGCAGCTCCTTTCAATTTCGACCAGTCTAAAACTTTGCCGTCTGGTAATGGGTTAAGAATTGCATTAAAATAAAAGGGATAAAAGCACTGGAAAGCCTAATTTGTGGACCATAATTTTTTGTTGACTAATTCTAATAACAACTTAGACTAAGATCCAACTAGACAAATGTGCAGGCTGATCTTAGTCTATACCCCCTGCAAAAGCAGGAATATTACGAGTTCAGCATGGCAAGGGTTAAGAAATATTGCTAGATACCATCTAATGTTCTGAGCACCCACTATAATGTAAGCAATATGCCAGTCCACTTAAACCACTTTAAAACTACTTAATTTTATCACACAAGTTCTAATGGTGACCACACCATCCAACTTTGCATGACTAAAATATTATGTAACATATTGTTGTCGAGTAACCAAAACCACGTAACTACATGTTACTTATTCACAGTTACAGGGTTTAGTAACCAACAGACTATTTATCCCATTACCACACAGCGAAATTTTAGACCAGCCCAAATTGAAATAAGTTGCAGATGATAATTTCAAATTGTTGAAATTTTTAAAATCTTTGTCTCTCTGGGTGGAAAACAATTTGGAAAATGCAGAAATTGCTTGTACCAAGCAATTTCTGCATTTTCCACATTGTTTTCCAGAACGATTTTCTTTAGGGGCATAAAAAGGAGGGATTGTGTGGGAATGGGTTATCCTACATAGCCCCTCAACCCATTCCCCCACTGTGACGCTTTTAAACGCCCCTCAATATCGGAAAGCTTTGGAAAACATTGCAGAAAATGAAGAAATTGCTAGTAACAAGCAATTTCTTCATTATCCACAATGTTTTCTACCCCATAAGACAATGATTTTAAAGATTCAATCACATTAAAATTGTCATCTGCAACTTCTTTGAATTTGGACTGGCCTAAAATTTTATCATGTGGGAAGGGTTAGATATTTACTGAATCATAAAATGTTAGGCCCAAGTCTTTTTAACCCTTTCCTGGTCAAACCCTGCATTTTACTTAACTGTTATTTCATACTCGAGAAAACATTGTGGAAAAAGGAAAAATTGCTTGTGACAAGCAATTTCTCCTTTTTCCACAATATTTTCAACCATATAGGATGGTTTTATTTCACATTGCATCCAATTTTCATTTTCGTCTGCAACCTCTTTCAATTCAGACCAGTCTAAAGATTCACAAAATAGGAAAAGGATTAAAGATGATGACAATTTGGACATGTCTCAAATTATGTTGTTTGGTAATGAATTGCAAACTACAATTTAAGGTATGTAAACGCAACGCTGAATACAGTGGAAATTTTTTGGTGAAAATTGAGAAATTTAGTGTAACAAGCAATTAATTCTCCTTCTACCTCAATGCCTTCTTGAATGTAATACCTGAGGGTCTTACAATAGTATTGTTAAATATGAGAATTGATTAACCCATTACCAGACGGCAAAACTTAAGACTGTTCCAAAATGAAAGGAATTGCAGACGACAATTTAAAGTTAAAGAAATTTTAGATATTTCCCACTTTCTAGGTAGAAAACATTGTAGAAAATGACAAAATTGCTTGTAACAAGCAATTTCTCCATTTCCATCAATGTTTTCTTATCAATTTTCTTCAAAGGCGTTATTGAGTGGGAATGGGTTAAATGGCATATCACTTGTTGCATCCACTGACTCTACTGGCCCTGCCAAATGACGCTTGGAAAATATTGTAGAAAATTATCCACAATATTTCCTATCCTGAAAGACATTTTTTTTTTTTTATATTTCATCAACAAAATTGTTGTCTGCCACTTCTTTGAATTTCGACAAGTCTAAAATTTCGTCCTCTGGTAATGGGTTTAACAGCTTTCTTTTACAAAACTTATAGCCAGAACCATGTAACAAAAAAGTAAAACGGTTTGTTGAAGACTTAAATGTAGTAACTATAGCCTGAATAAGCTGTAGTTACAACATTTAAGTTGCCAACAAAAATACCTTACATAAATGTCAGCCAATGTAGGAGTTCAAAGTTCACTTTAACCCTTTCCTGTTCAAATACGGGATTTTACGTTCCCGTGATTTTATACTCAAGAAAACATTGTGGAAAAAGAAGAAATTGCTTGTAACAAGCAATTTCTCCTTTTTTCCACAATATTTTCTACCACATAAGATGGTTTCTTTTCAAATGGCATCCAGTTTTCATTGACGTCTGCAACCTCTTTCAATTTGGACTAGCCTAAAATTTCCAAAAACGGGAAAGGGTTAAGTCTAAATGAATTATGAGAGTGGTTGTTTGATTCTTTGATTGACAGACCCAATTGGTCAATATGATTAAATCCTACTTCTTACTGGTGAGGCAATTTAGAAAGATTTATTCAGGTAACCTTTAAACAAAGAATCTGCAATGAAGAATTGTTAACAAAAATGAATTTTTGTTTGTGGACTGCCAAAAAATGATAAGGAGTCAATGATGCCACAATATTAACCCTTGTAATGCTGAACTCTGAATATTCCTGCTGTGAAAATGGCTTTGGCAGGTGTACAGACTAAGATCAACCTGCACAGATGTGCAGTCTGAGCTTAGCCTATACTACCTGCTTGCTTTTCTGTAATGAAAAGTCTTTGAACGCAACAACATCTAATTACATCAAAATTTTAGAGTATATTGAAAGGAGTATATTATATATTAAGCAGGACAAGGTTAGCTCATACCCTTTAAACCTCAATTTTAGATGCACCAAAGAAAACATTTTGGGAAATGAGGAAATCGCTTGTTACAAGTAATTATTTCATTATCCACAATATTTTCTCTTCCCCCCTCCCCTCCCATTAAGAAAGACAAAGATTTTCAAATTTCAATCAACTAAATATTGCCATCTGCAATTTCTCTCAATTTGGATCAGTCTAAATTATTGTCAACTGGTAATGGGTTAAGTGAAAACTGATAAAGGTAGTGTTACTTGAGAAAGAAGAGGAGTGTTCTTGGCATCAATACATCTAATGAGCCAACATGGCCAGACAGCAAAATTTTAGACCAGAATTGAAAAGAGTTGCATACAAAATGTTATGCAATTTAGATTTTCTAAACTCTCTGAAAGGAAATGGCTTGTTGCAAAGAATTTCTTCAATTTACAATATGTTTTCCTAAATGCTTTTTCTTAATTGATTACCAGACGGCAAAAGTTTAGACCGGTCTAAACTGAAAGGAGTTGCAGATGACAATTTAAAAGTTTATGAAATCTTAAATTTTTAAAACTTTCTGAGTAGAAAACATTGTTACAAGCAATTTCTTCAATTTCCCAAATATCTTTCATGAGGGACATCAAAAAGCGTCATTGTGTGGGAATGGGTGAATTTGATGACAATTTTAAGTTAATGAAATTAGAGAAAACTTTGATGATGATGAAGAAAGTGCTTCCTATAAGCAATTTCTTCGTTTTCCACAATATTTTCAAAGTTTTTTTCTTGAGGAGTGTTAATCAAAGGTTAAGTTTTATTGAATAGAAATTTACCTTTGATCCCAATTTAACCCATTCCCACTCAGTGACAACTTTTGATGCCCCGTAAGAAAAACAATTTGGAAAACATTGTGAAAAATGGAGAAATTGCTTGTGACAAGCAATTTCTTCATTTCCCACTATGTTTTCTACCCAGAAAGATAAAAAATCTATAATAATTCAAACTTTAAATTGTCATCTGCAACTTCTTTCAATTTGGACTAGTCTAAAATTTTGCCGTCTGGTAATGGGCTAAGGTATAATGTATAATGACATATTTGATAAAAACAAATACCCAGCTTTGAGAAAGCTGCGTTTTAGCTGCGTATTTAATTTTCATCATGTCAGAATTTACTTTAAACAAATACGCAGCTTGGTGGAAGCTGCGTATTTCATTATTGAGAGTCGATGAGAATCTACAAAGGGTCCGCAGCTTGAAAAGAAAAAAACGCAGCTTTTCTGCAGCTCTTTCATTAAAGACGCAGCTTTTGTACAGCTCCAGACCTAAATACGCAGCATTAATGCAGTTTTTTTTTAAATATGCAGCTTTTCTGCAGTTTTTTAAAAAATACGCAGCTTTTCTGCAGATTTTTAGAAAATACGCAGCTTTTCTGCTGATTTTCTATATAAACGCAGAAAAGCTGGGTAAAAGCCGGCTTTCATCCAGCTTTCACCAAGAGCTGCGTAATATTTTCACATGGGCAAGGCCTTGAATTATGATATTTTACCAACACTCTACAAAAGCACCAAAATGTCCCTAAAGATTGCCCCAAAATTGATTTTCAGAACAAATTTTCTTCCTCAGATAAGGCACATACAGTAGACTTGATCAAATTCAATCAGCATTAACTGCCTGGATCTTGGTAAGAGCTCAGGACTCTGGGGATCTTTGTTTTCTATACAGCACTGGATACACCCCCAAAATAATCTAAAACCTGTTACACCAAGCATCTGTTTATACAAAATTCTACAATGTGGGTAATCATTTAAATAAATGACCAGAGAAAATTAACCCATTACCAGACGGCATAATTTTAGAATGGTCAGAATTGAAAGAAGTTGCAGACAACAAGTTAAAGTTTATAAGTTTTTGATTTTTTTCAACTTTCTGGATATGGATAGAAAACATTGTGGAAAATGAAGAAATTGCTAGTTGCAAGCAATTTTTTGTAATTTTACACAATGTTTTCAGAATTTTTTTCTTGAGGGGCATCAAAAAGCATCACTGTGTGGGAATTGGTTAACTGGGGGTATCCACAACAAATGGTTTAACGCATCCCCACTTAACAATATCTGGTCTAGACTGGTCCAAATTCAAAGAAGTTGCAGAAGAAAGTTTAAACCATGACCATGTAACAAAATTTTAGACTGGTCAAAATTCAAAGAAGTTGCAGACAACACTTTAAACAAATTAGCCCAAAGAACCACAAATTCAAAGATGGACAACAACTTTCTACAATGAGAGAAAAAACTGGTTTTGGTTTTGAAACAAAGCTGCAATAAATTTACTCTTGTTCCTTTTGTATCTTTTTCAATAGTTTCTTCCTATGTGGATATTGCGATTTTTTTTCTTGCTACATAAAAGCTGCTGATATACAATTTAGATTAAAGTAGAAGAGGAGTGAACATTAAGTTCTAAAATTACTTCATGGTCTATATTTTTTGAAGCTTGACATTAAATCTCATGGTGCAAAGGATACAAAGGGTGCTAGTTCTAGCAGGACTGGTTATATATGGGGATGTAGCAAAGGGAGATAATCTACTTCTATCTCACATTGTTTACCAGACAAAACCCTCAGATAAGCTGCTACCCACTGATTTGAGCTAATTGTTAGGCATATCAATTCACACTCACAGTATTTTTTTGTACCCTTTCTGAAAATAAGCAGTGCATTAGAGACATAATTTTATCTTTTGCGTGCATCCTGATTAATTGTGGACTGGAAATGAGAAAACCTTTTTTGAAGTATCATTAGCAGAATCAGCTGCAGTTTAAAGTCTTTATCAACGGTTTTCTGTCTCCAGACAATGGCCTTGTTCAATATCCAATATCATAAAAGAATTGACTGTTTCATATTCTGAAACATGCACTGTTACATCAACAAGGGTCCTTGGGGATTACCATCACAAGTATGATGTAGCTGATACAACAGATCCATTCAACTTTCTCTATTGTTTAATCTTGAAACATCAACAACAAATATTAATCCATTACCGGACTGCAAAATTTTACACTGGTCAAAACTGAAAGGAGTTGCAGATTACAATTCAAAGTTTATGGAATTTTAGATATTTTTCAACTTTATGGGTAGAAAGCATTCTGTAAAATGAAGAAATTGCTTGTCACAAGCAATTTCTTCATTTTACTCAATGTTTTACGAAATTGCTTTTCTTGAGGGGCATAAAAAATCATCATTGCATTGGATCAACCGTTTTTAATGAGGCTTTTTGGGGCCAATAGGACAAAAAATTGCGGGAAAAAAAGTATGATGTGGCTTACACAGCAGATCAATTCGAATTTTGTCTCTTGTTTAATATTGAAACATCATCAACAAATATTAACCCACTTTCACATAATCATGATTTCTCTAAAGCCCATTAGGGAATAGAATATGGGAGAACACTGATGTATTGACGATTTCTGACAGCCAAGGAAATACAATCACAGAAAACTATGAGGGAAAAGTAGAAATTGCTTGTAACAATGTTTTCTATCCTACCTTGCATTTATTTTCCAATTTTAGTGCAATTTGAAATGCCATCTGTTACTACCAGACTTTTTTTTTTCTTATCTGGTAATGGGTTAATCTTCTTGTAGACAATTAAGTTTTTTATTTAGAATTAAACAAATATAAGTTGACAAATCGTAGAGGTTAGTATACAGATCCCATTCAAAATAGAACAAGAGGACCATGAAGGTCCTAAATCCCTCACCTGAATCATTTGCTGTTAAAAAAATGCAACTGGAACCAAATAATTATTACCAGTTTCACGAAGATTAATCCAAAACTGTGGCCTCTATAGTTTAAACAAAGAATTTATCAATAAGGTCCCTTTTTCTGTGTTTTCAAATAGAACCTTCCCAAAACCGATAGGGTTCTTCCCAATGACCTAACAATTATTCTGGTCAAGTTTCATGAAGATTGAGCCAAAATTGTGGCCTCTAGAGTGTAAACAAAGAAATTGTCATTAAGGCCCATTTTCTTATGTTTTCCAATAGATCCTTCGATAGGATTCACCCTTATGACCTAACAATTATTCTGGCCAAGTTTAATGAAGATTGGGTCAAAACTTTGGTCTCTAGAGTGTAAACACTTTAATTGTTGACACCGCACAACACAAGACAGACGACAGACATTCAATGATCACAAATGCTCACCATGAGCACTTCGTGCTCAGGTGAGCTAAAAATTTTGTACTTGGTAGAAAACATCATGAGAAAAGAAGAAATTTCTGGATGATCCATAATGTTTTCATAATCTACATTTTTTTCGTAACTAAAACTCTAAGGGAGACTAAAATGGGGGATTGTTTAGAAATCTGTTAAAATGCTTTAAAATATAAAAGACAGTTGTTCAGACTACTAAGAAAACATAATGCCATCATGTCTTAACCCTTGCCATGCTGAATAAAATCCTCTACAAAATTGCATTTAAATATCAATTAAGGGCTGTAAGGACTAGATTTACATATGGTTAAATTCATCTGTTAGACAACTCTGGCTTAACCCATTCCCACTCAAGCCCTCCTTTTTACGCCCCTCAAGAAAAAAGCTTTGGAAAACATTGTGGAAAATGAAGAAATTGCTTGTATCAAGCAACTTCTTCATTATCCACAATGTTTTCTATCAAAAAAGACAAAGAAAATTTAAATTCCACCAATTTGAAAATATCGTCTGCAGCTTCTTTCAATTTGGACCAGTCTAAAATTTTGTTGAGTTGGAATGGGTTAAAAGAGACAAGCAGGTGGTATAAACTAACATATGTGCAGTCTAATCTTTGTCTATACCTCCTGCCATTACAAGGAATATTCCGGGTTAACCATGATCGGAGGTATTTCAAGTTGGATGATTATTCATAAACCACAATCATGACATACCAATCAGCACTTCAACCAGAAATCATGTATCACCTCCCTCCCTTACCCTAAACCACAGATAAGCACCTTGACCAGATATCACATCGTTGACCATGAATCATAGCGTGTTATCTTCAAAAAATTGTTATTATTTTCAACCAGAGATGAGGAAAATAATCTTTATGCTGTAAAACCTGGATTCATATGTGATAACTTACATGTAAATTATAAACCCTTGTCATGCTAATAATATTTCTGTTTAAGCAGAAGGCATAGACAAGGATAAGCCTGCACATAGTTACATGCAGTCTGATATTAGTCTATGTTTGTCCCTTTTAACCCATTCCCAAACAGTGATGCTTTTGGAAGCCCCTCATGAAAAACACAATTAGGCAAACATTGTGGAAAAGGAAGAAATTGCTTGTGACAAGCAATTTCTTCATTTTCGACAATGTTTTCTTCCAAAAAAATTGAAAAAAATTAAAATTTCATAAAATTTATGTTGTCGTCTGTAGCCCCATTCAATTTGGACCAGTCTAAAAGTTTGTCATCTGGTAATGGGTTTAGCAAAAGCTGTCCATCATTTTATTTTTCCAGAGAAATATTGACCCACAGTGCTTTAAGCCCTTTGACTTTGATAGCACTAGTTTCATTTTTAAATGGCCATTAACTGAAGCAAACAGTATTTTGTATTATACCAGCTAACCGGTAAAGTTAATAGACTGGTCTAAATTGTAAGATGTTGCAGACTGAGATTTCAAGTTGATGATCATTGTGGGTAGAAAATATTACTTAAAATGAAGAAATGACTTATTATAGGAAATTTCTTCATTCCACAATTGTTTTCAGAGCTGTTTCTTGAGGGGCGCTGAAAATCAGAGTTGTATTTTATAAATGGTAAAACATTGTAGAAAAAGAAGAAATTGCTTGTAACCAGTAATTTCTTTTTTTCCCACAATATTTTCTACCCTGCAGAATGGTTATTTTTCAAATCAAATCGACTTTTTTGTCTGCAAAACCTTTGAATTTGGACAGGTCTAAAATTTTGAAAAACAGGAAAGGGTTAAGAGAGATCAGTCATGCTTTCAGAATGGCAACTCATCAGCATGTATCAACTGTCTCCCTGAAATCTAAATAAATTTGTCAGGAACTGTAAACAGGGAATATAACACCTTCTCCCTTAAATTATCATCATTTCAACAATCAATTCTGTCGAACTTACTTGAGTGGTAGGAAGATCTGGCAAAGTTTTTATCAACCTGCTACCAGAATACAATATTTTGGAACAGTCCAAATTGAAAGATGTTTCAGATAAATCATAATTTGCAAATGAATTTAAAATAATTAATAATAGGGTATAAAACATTGTGATATAAAAGAGAAATTGCTAACAGCAAGCAATATCTCATTTTTTCACTATACTCTACTCAATAAATTTCTTTGAGGGATTCAAATTTGGGATTATGTAGTAATCAGTTAAAATAGGTCAAAGACTCCGAAAATGGACCCAATTTGTAGAGTACCAGACAATTACCTCCCTTTAAAGATAATTACTTTATCTTATTTCAGTGGTTACTAATGTCATAATCCATTCCGCCTCATGCTATTCCGCATTTAGATTGCCCTCAACATTGTGGAAAAGGAAGAAAATTATTGAAATGAGCAATTTCTTCATTGTCCACAATGTTTTCTACTCTGAGAACATATTTTTCCAATATTACCAACTAGAGATTGTTGTCTGCAAGTTCCCTCAGTTTGGATATGTCTAAAATGTGTTGTTTTGTATAATGGATTGCTTTATAGAAATATAAAAATTTTCTAGATTTGCACCCATTTTTCCTTGTTTTCAATAAAATCACAGAGCAAAGTATAGTTCAGTCATTCCCATTTTTATCTTAACCTTTTCCTGTTTTTCAAAATTTTAGACTTGTCCAATCTGAAAGTAGTTGCAGACGACAATTTAAAGTGAGTGCAATTTGAAAAGTAACCAACTCACAGGATAGAAAATATTGTGGGAAAAGAAGAAATTGCTTGTTACAAGCAATTTCTTCTTTTCCCACAATGTTTTCTCATAGATAAAATCACATGGACGTAAAAACCAGGGATTGAACAGGAAAGGGTTAATATCATCCTTGTATCACCCATTCCCACACAATGAGGCTTTTTGATGCCATCAAGAAAAATTTTTTGAAAAATATTGTGATCCACAATTTTTCCTACTCAAAAGATTGAAAAACTCTGAAATTACATCAACTTAAAATTGTTGTATGCAACCTGTTTTCTCTGGACAAGTCTAAGATTTTGTCAACTGGTAATAGGTTAAAATAAACCAATAACTTTTCTGTTGTTGGTCAGAGTTGATGCATAATCACAAACCAAACTAGAGCCGTCGCCCTCAAGGGCTGACGAGAATACCCCCCACACCGCTAAAAAGGCTTTTCTATGAAGGAGTGGAATTTGAAGGGGCATTTTATGACCCCTTTTTAAGTAGGAGTGGAAAAGTAGCAATTGTGTATGTAATTATGTTTTCAGCTTCTCCCCTCCCCCTCCATCCCCGTCCCCCCCCCCCCCCCCCCGATCGCGTCTTTCTTTTGAAAGTCTCACTCTCCAACACTTCTGACCCTTGAAAGCTATGTACCAAGTATTAGAGAGGACGGAATTGTTCAGTTAATTGTTAATTGTAAATGACTTACAGCGTTTTGATGTCAAACATGTATATATATACAAGATGATGTTACTTACCAAATTTGGTAACTCCCCTTATGGTTACTGAGTTTTGCAATTTTAAATTTTGACTACTCCCCCCCACCCCATTAAAAAGTTCAAAATGGCATAACTCTGAAACTAACGACTGGATCAAGATGAAAATTGCAGGTGCACAACTTCATATGATAGGAAACAACCTGATAAAATTTCAGCAAAATTGGTCAAAAAATGTGGGAGGAGAAGAGGACACAAAATTATGTCCCCCCCACCCCATTAAAAAGTTCAAAATGGCATAACTCTGAAACTAACGACTGGATCAAGATGAAAATTGCAGGTGCACAACTTCATATGATAGGAAACAACCTGATTAAATTTCAGAAAAATTGGTCAAAAAATGTGGGAGGAGAAGAGGACACAAAATTATGTCCACGGACCCCCATTTAAAAAGTTCAAAATGGCATAACTCTGAAACTAACGACTGGATCAAGATGAAAATTGCAGGTGCACAACTTCATATGATAGGAAACAACCTGATAAAATTTCAGCAAAATTGGTCGAAAAATGTGGGAGGAGAAGAGGACACAAAATTATGTCCACGGACCCCCATTTAAAAAGTTCAAAATGGCATAACTCTGAAACTAACGACTGGATCAAGATGAAAATTGCAGGTGCACAACTTCATATGATAGGAAACAACCTGATAAAATTTCAGCAAAATTGGTCAAAAAATGTGGGAGGAGAAGAGGACACAAAATTATGTCCACGGACGGACGGACAGACGGACAACCTGATTCCAGTATACCCCCCCATAACTTCGTTGTGGGGGGTATAATGAGCTCATTACCAGACTATAAAATTTAAGACTGGTCCAAATTGAAAGGAGTTGTAGACGACAATCTAATGTTTATGAAATTTTAGAACTTTTCATCATTCTGTATAGAAAACATTGTGGAAACTGAAGAAATTGCTTGAAACAAGCAATTTTTTCATTTACAAAATGTTTTCCCAATTGTTTTTCTGGAGAGGCTTCATAAAGAATCACTGTGTGGGAATGGGTTAAGAATGCCAAGTAACTAAGTTCAGCCTTAACGCCCCTGTACTCTGTGGGAGGGGTAAATAGGTCTACACACACCATCATTACAGTACAATAAAATAGACAAATTACCCAGTAGAGATGAGAGAGGCAGGCTCCTTTGATGATGATAATTACAAAATTTGGCAATAATGTATACACAGAAAGAAATCTTTCACAACTTTTTACACATTAACCCATTACCAAAAGACAAAATTTTAGAGTGGTCCAAATTGAGAAGGTGCAGAATCACAATTTCAAATTAATAAGCTTCTAAATATCTCTGTCCTTCCGTATAGAATACTGTGAAAAGTGAAGAAGTTGTTTGTCACAAGCAAAATCTACATTTTCCACAATGTTTTCCCTATTTTTTTTTATTTTTTTTTTTCCTAAAGGGCTGTCAAAAAGCGGCATTTTGTTGGAATTGGGTAAAAAGATCTTTGTTTGATAATACATGTATCAGAGACTATGTATCAGAACTTGTTTTATCTCTAACCTTCAATTGCTCATCATTACCTCTCACCAGGTGTAAACAGGTGTATGATTGCTCAGGCATTTATACTGAAGGAAGTATTTGATTGGTGGTGTCACTGTCTTCATTCTTCTACACTGAGGCCTTACATTTATGGTGCACCAAATGGGTCAAAAGTCTTTGGTGCTCATCATCACCTCTCATCAGGTGTAAACAGGTGTATGATTGCCCAGACATTTATACTGAAGGAAGTACTTGATTGGTGGTGTCACTGTCTTCATTCTTCTACACTGAGGCCTTATATTTATGGTGCACCAAATGGGTCAAAAGTCTTTGGTGCTCATCATCACCTCTCACCAGGTGTAAACAGGTGTATGCTTGCTCAGATATTTATACTGGAGGAATAATTTGATTGGTGGTTACACTGTTTTCCTTCTTCTACAAGGAACTACAATGTATAGCCTAATATTTATAGTGCACGAAAATGAATAGATTACAACCACATGTAAAGTAAAGGCTTTTACTTTTTAACTAAGCATGCTAGTGAGCACCCTCAAACCACTTCCACACACAATGATGCCATTTGATGCCCCCAAAGAAAACAAGAGGACTATGACGGTCCTAAATCACTCCTCTGAGTATGATGGTTCATGGCTTAATGATATATAAAAAATAGCAAAGCTCTCTAATTATTTTGGAGAAGATGTTTAAGGATTTTCTCTTTTATTCCTTAGGTATATTGATGATCCCACCATATACCGCTAATTTCCTGAATACGGTAATCTTTTGAAGTATTTTGTCAGAGGGTCAGTAGACATCAATAAATTCCAAATATCAAAGCTCTAGGCCTAATGGTTTAGGAGGAGAAGATTTTCAAAGATTTCCTTCTTCATTCCTATGTAAAATCAGGAATTGCATAGAAAAAAAGAGCTTATTTTCTGAGTATAATAATTCTATGAAGTATTAAAGTAAAGGGTCAATAGATGATGATTTATTCCAATCAGCAAAGCTCTAGGCCATATGGTTTGGGAGAAGATTTTTAAAGATTTCCTTCTTTATTCCTATATGAAATCAGGGATCGCACAGAAAAGGGCTTAATTTCAGAGTCCAGTAATTCATTGAAGTATTTTGGTACAAGTTTAATAGACATTAAAGCATACCACATATCAAAGCTCTTGACCTTATTGTTTGGGAGAAGAAGATTTTCAAAGATTTCCTCTTTATTCCTTTGAAAAAGCAGGGATCACACAGAAAAGGGCTAATTTTTAGAATATGGTATTTCTTTGAAAACTTTGGTAGCAGGTCAATAGGTGATGATTCATACCAAATATCAAAGCTCTAGGCCTAATGGTATGGGATAAGAAGATTTTCAAAGATTTCCTTTGTAAAATCAGAGATCGCACAGAAAAGGGCTAAATTTCAGTGTACAATAACTGTTATTCTTTGAAGTATTTTGGAAGAGGTTCAATAGGTGATGATATGTACCAAATATCAAAGCTTTAAGGCTTATGGTTTAGGTGCAGAAGGTTTTTTAATATTTGTTAAGACAGATGGAAATTTACAGATCACATGGCTCAACTTCAGCATGTTGTGCTCAGGTGAGCTAAAAAGCTTTGGAAACATTGAGGAAAACAATGTGTATCCACAATGTGTTCTACCCTAAAGTCAAAGCTTAAATATCATCTAGTAAAATCTAATTGTTCCTTCACCATCTTTGAGTATGGACCAGACTAAATATTTGTCAACTGGTAATGGGTTAAATCTTACGGTATTTATGCAGTGCTTACATTATTTTATAGTACAAGACCTCAAATGGTACATTATATAAATATATGTATCAACACTTGTCATGCTTAACCTGGAATATTCTCGTTTTGGCAGGAGGTAATAGACAAACATCAGCATTAACATACATGCTGTCTGATCTTAGTCTTAACTACCTGCTTGTCTCTTCTACACCAGACTTGTTTATGAAATAAATTTTCAAAATAAAATTAGTGTTACCAGTGCCATTAATCCTTTGATTTTAATGCAATTCTGTAGAGAATTGTATTCACCATGACAAGAGTTAATGCTAAAAGCTTGTGTCAACACAATGTACATGAATGTAATACATTTACATTTAATGCACCAAAAAAGAAAAATGCAATTGGCTATTAACATGCTATAATATATCTCCATAAAATTTGCTCTCTTTTTACAAGTACCATCATAAATGTCAAGGTTTTCATTATGGAAAAAATATGTTTTTTCATGTTAACCTACACCAGACTACAAAGTTTTAGACTGGTCCAAATTAAAAGAAGTTGTAGACAAAACAATTGGAAGTGTTAATAATTAAATTGAAAAATAAGTCAAATAAGTTGTATGTCCTTTTTCTAAAGCCTTCACAACTCAATCCCACTTTTTAACACTCCTCTTAGGAAAACATTGTTGAAAATCAAGAAATTGCTTACAAAAAGCATTTTTTTCATTTTCCACCATTGTTTTCTATCGAAATAGACAAAATATTTTTCATTTTTCAACCATCTGTCATTTCCGTCTGCAACTTTGGACCAGTCTAAAAATGTGTAGTTTGGGAATGGGTTAAAATGTTTTTAACATTCTTTTCTCTTCAGCAAATTTGGGATTGTGTGGTACTGGGTTAAATATTTATTTATTTGATTAAGTATCTCTACTAGTTACTATATTTTTGCTCTCAAAAATTACTCATGAAAACTTTTTAAAATGTCCTACATGCAAGTTCTCTGAAATGACACTATTTTGAAAAGTATTAATGATGTTTTTTAGTTAAGGTTCAGACAAAGAGACAGACAGACAACAATAAAACAATATGCCCAAAATCTTTCAATGCGGTTTTATATTGTTTCAGTGTTACAGATTTATAAATGAGCCCATGCGTGACATTTCCAACAATTACGCATGTGCGCCAAGTAAAGACTCAGATCAGCCTGTGCATCTGCACAGTCTGATCAGAGTCTTCACTCTGCGCTCAGTAGATTGATACTGACCCAAAGCTTCTTCAAACAATCAGCGAATATTCTAATTGCTCCGAATGACTGTCCAGGGTGCTCAATGTGTGCGAGTCACGCACATGCGAAATTGTTGGAAATGTCACGCATAGGCTCAAATTATAAATCTTCCAATTTGTAGGGACTCTGTCACAGACTTTTCAGTCATTATGATATATGATCCATATCCTATTATTGAGAAGTCTCATTTTACTCCAATAGTCTAGTTTCTGTGTAATAAATCTAATTATTTAGTCAGTTCTTTTGTTTTATCTTGTCATTTGTATCCTGTATCATCCTTCAAGGTGTTAATCCATTATTTATGTCAATAATCCAAGCATTACAATGATTATGAATGTATTAGTCACAACAATCCTTCCCTGAACATACTTTGCTTTCCACATTAACCCATTCCCACACAATGACACTTTTTGACGGCCCTCAAGGAAATTTAGCCAGTGGGAAATCATTGTGTAAAATAAACTTTATATTGTCCTATGCAAATACTTTCAATTTGTGCCGGTCCAAAATTTTACCATCTAGTAATGGGTTTACCATTCAATACAACAAAATTTATTTGTCAAAATTCAGAGAAGTTGCAAACAACTACTTTAGTAAGATAGAATTTTAGATATATCTATCTCTTCAGGTATAAAACAAATAGTTTTCATAAACTCTTTATCTTTCAGGTTGTATATAAATAGGGATAGTGTTGAAATGAGTTAATATGTGTAGTTGCTTTATCATAGAAAACAAATTACTTTATATCTTTTGACAAGCAATTTTTTCCTCTTTCTAATCTTAACCCTTGTCATAATGCTGAGCCAAAAATTTTCCTGCTTGCTGCTTGTCTTTTTTCTATCCAAATTATGATAAAGATAAATTTTCAAAATAAATATTAACCAACAAAATGCGCTTTCGGCCCTTTGATTTTAGTACAGTTCTGTAGAGGACTTTATGCATCAAGACAAGGGTTAAATATTGAGATCAAGGAAGATTTTCTAGATGGGTAGTTGGGAACACATTGTCTGCCTTTATCTGCAATTTGAAATACGATATATTATTCTGCGATCTGGTAAAGGATTAACACAATCCCATATTGTGATTGAATATAGATCACAGATGTTTAATCGAAGAATTATTCCCTTTCAATTCTAAAGAGAACCATTAAATCATAACTAGAAAATAAAGTTCTGAATCTATTACTCAACCATCAATTAACCCTATTCCCACACAATCCCTCCTTTTTACGCCCCTCGAGAAAAAAGCTTTGGAAAACATTGTGGAAAATGAAGAAATTGCTTGTATCAAGCAATTTCTTCATTATCCACAATGTTTTCTATCCAAAAAGACGAAAAAATTCAAAATTCCATCAACGTGAAATTGTCGTCTGCAGCTTCTTTCAATTTGGACCAGTCTAAATTTTGCTGTGTTGGAATGGGTTAAGCAATTATCAAATAGCAAAATTTTAGACTGGTCCAAATTAAAAGGCGATGCAGGCGACAAATTATAGTTCACGAAATTTTAGATTACTTCAACTTTCTCGATAGAAAACATTGTGGAAAATGAAGAAATTGCTACAATTATTTCTTCATTTTCTATTATGTTTTTCCAATTCAGTTTTTCTTGAGGAGCATCCAAAAGCATCAGTGCAGGAATGGGTAAATGCAGGGCAGATCGCCAATTTTCAAAATATCTATCACCATAGGGCAAAAGACTCCTCAAAGATTCTATCACATTCTATCGGAACATTATCCAAACAAGGGGCCAATTATACACTATATGATTAATCAATATATTTTGATTACTATAATAGAGCTATCTTGCCCAGCTTTATGTTTTTCTATTAACATGATACAATCCCCTTGGCAATGCAGCTTGTGTATTGCTTGGAGGTGTTTATTTAGTGCCCAATCAAGCTGAATGTGACCAACTGGAACTCTTTAGAGCAACTTTTCAAAAAACAGTAATGGGACTACCTAGTTTTGTCAATCAGGTTTGTTACTGAAAGTCATTGTGGTAACAGAATACTTTATCAATTTGCTTAGAGTCTTACCAAGATTTCTTCAAAAATGTAACCATATTCACCTGCAGTGGCTTCAAAACTGGAAAAGCCTACTGTCTTTTAACCCATTACCACACAACAATATTTTAGACTGGTCCAAATTAAAAGAAGTTACATACAACAAATTTCAATTCTTTTTTATCTTTTTGGGCAGAAAACATGGATTATTAAGAAATTGCTTGTAACAAGATGTTTTCCTTAGTCTTTTCCTTGATGGGTGTAAAAAAACATTATTGTGAGGGATTGGGTTAACTTTGCAGATGGAACCATGAGTGTTGGATTTGGAGTTTGCTAATATATATCAAGACATGTATATTCTTTAGTTTTTCAAAGAGGCCAAAGAGTAATGTATCTTTGAAACTTTGGTGACTTAACACGTCCATTACCTGAGACAGAGCAATTTTAGTCTGGTCAAAACTGAAAGGAGTTGCTGACCACGATTAAAAAGCTTATGAAATTTATGGATATTTTTACTTTCAGGGTGAAAAGCATTGTCAATTATGAAGAAATTGTTTGTAACAAGCAATTTCTTCATTTTCTACAATGTTTTCTAGTCTTTCTTGGTGGCATGTAAAAGCATCATTGAGTGGGAATGGGTTAATAATGTAGATAACTTAGATGCATCAACTTCACAAGAGACAGTTGTCTGTCTCTAGTGTACACTCCAGATCATGATCAAACCTCCTGAACAAAATTTTAGACTGGCCCAAATTCAATGACGCTGTTGATGACAATTTCAAAGTGAGGTCTTTTTTTTTTTTTTGTCTTTTAAGATAGAAAACATTGTGGATAATGAAAAAATCGCTTGGTACAGCCAATTTCTTCATTTTCCACAATGATTTCCTAAGCTTTTTGCTGTGTAAAAAGGAGGTCTTGTGTGTGAATGGGTTAACCCATTTCCTGACATTTACTTTTGAATTAATAAAACTAGTGTTGATTAATTGGGGGTGTTGCTTTAGTGGGCAAGACAAAAGGTCATTATACAGAAACAAATTAAGCATTTTTAAATGTAAAGAAGTTGCAGACAACAAATTAAAGTACATGATCATTTTTTTCAATTTGGGAAAAACAATGTGAAAAATTAAATCAAAGGCCTGAACAGCCTCAAATGCAGTCAGGACTGTATAGTAACAATTTGTATGATAGTTGAAGTCATTCTCTGATTTGTCTGTTAAGTTTTCCTTATTATGAAATCACATTTGAAGACTTCTATCTTCCCCCCTGACAGAATCCCAACCATGTTTTCTCGCCAATGACTGACTTAATCAACAACGTAATTGTCCATTCGGACATAATATACGAAGGATAATTTACGGAGCATCACTCTCCAATATTTCGAAAGATAACAACTGTAGTTACGAGATTTTAGCAGAATCCGACGAAATTCAGCACTCCGAGAATTATCAAATTCTACCCTTACCTTCCCGGTCTATCAGAATTGAATAATCCGAAAATTTCTACAGGTCTACAAATTGAGGTTCTCTTTCGTTCCGCGCCAATATTCTAAAGCTAGAATTTTCACCTGAGACATGTTTTATTATCATTTATAGTTGTCGGAATTAATCTAATTGAATTTAGCATTACACCGACCTAAATATTTTCATCCTAAGACACAAGGGATAAAATCTAAGTATCCGCATAGCGACGTCTCCTTGGAGACCGACGAGTAGTTGAACACCTGGGATAACTAACGTGTTGATAAAATGACATGTGGATCCTCTTTCATACCCCTTTTGTGGTAATGGACTTCGTCTAATTTCTTTATCATTTTTAAAAATACGGCAACAATAAATCAACAAAGAACTCTATTTTACAAATCGGGAATTAACACCGAACAGATGCATGTGTACAAAACTGGATTAAACTTTGTAGCTGGTAACTTTTAATATCTTAAGAATAAAGGTTATAATAATCGAAACTAGACAATGTCGCAAAGCGGACTAATACCCCCCCAACAGAGCTTGTCCATATACAAGTGCTATCTGCAAAAGGGCCATAACAAAAATGGACTTTTTTAATTAAAGGGCCATAAATCTGTCAAAAATCAATGGACCAGTGTCTAGTTTCACTTCGACTATGTCTAAGATCGACGAATCCTTGAACATCGAGGCCTATCATACCTATTTTTTGTTAAATGAAATCCGTAATGATGGTAAGTTCAGGCAGTCGATTAAATGATGTCAGAGACATAGATATACTTATTCTTTGTCTCTGATGATGTTAACTTTTGACATAACGACAAACCCGGAGAATTCCCTCTATCGAGTGGCCTGGATGCAACACTGTTTAAGATGGTATGTAGAGGTCGTTACCTTAATCACTGTGCACATTTAGTGATTCCGCTTTTTGCTGCCATTCTTTATGAATGGGTTTACATATTCAGATAGAATACTACAAGAAATTATGAATCAATTCACGGGCAAGAAAAAAATTTTCTGGGCGTTGTCAGGTTCCTAGAAGCAAAGAGCAAATTTGGGCATTCCTAAATTAGTCAGTATCCTGACTGCAATAAAAATTGTTTGAATGAAGCAAATTCTTCATTTTCCTGAATGATTTTCAAGGCTTTGTTATCAGGTGTCATAAAAGCAGAATTGTGTGGGATTGGAGTATATCATGGCTTGACATTTAATCAAGAACATAGAGAGTACAATACTAGCATTTCTTTGAAATTATTATCAAAAAAAGTCAGATTGAGTTTGAAAATACATCTACTCATATTAAATTTGTCATAATTTAGTTTGCCCAGTCTGAAAATAATTATTTTCATTCATCATTTTTAGGCCAGAGGTAATTCACAATGTTGACGCTTGTCATGCTGCCTTATATGAGGAGGCATAGACTTAGGAACAACCTTCACATATTTGCAATTTGATCTAAGTCCTCACCATGTATTTATTGTTTTGAATCAGAGTTGTTGCTAATCAGTTAACAAAAAAGTATTGACCCACAATAACAGGGTATTCAATTGCTTTCAGCCCTCCGATAAGAATTTAAGCATGATTAGAGTTAACATCTTGATATTTTGAATATTGCAATTGTACAAGTGAAAGTAGTGAAATGGCAATATTTGATTGTTTTCCTTGGCACACTTTGTATGAAATAAAAGAAAGACACAGTAAGGCAAGGCAAGGTGAGGTAATGTTAATTAGTCAATTGGCCCACAAGTTTTAGCTTATGAATTTGTATGATACCTTTGGAAACCCTAAACTACCAGTCCTTACTCAATGAGCAAGCATCTGATTCCAAAGGAGATACGCTACAATCACATAAAAGATCCAATATGTCTATGATCTATTACCAACAATTATTTGTGGTTTGTTTGTTGGTTTTAATGGGGTTTAACACCCCTTTTAACAATTTTTCAGTCAAATTGCAGTGACTGGAACACCTATCAAAGTATTCCTGGTATATCTCGCATCAGTACCACCACTACATCATTTCCTAGCCTTCAGCTCCTATCCCACTTAGGTTTACGATTGTCCATCCATTGGTGAGAGACAAATGTTCTAAAAGATATGTGCCGCCTCCAGGAATTGAACCCATGACACCCCATGATTGAAGTTTAAGAGTCTGATGCGCTACCAACTATGCTAGATTGGAATTAGTCATACAATCAGCAGTTAATCAGTAATATATGGGAAACTGATTGGTGCTCTGGCCAATTCAACAAGTGTTGTTTCCAAGATCAACAACGTGACAAGTTAAAATCTACTAAATGTTTCACAGCATCTTTTTGATTTTGTGGAAGTCAAAAGCATGATTGACTTAATCTCTGTTGATCGACCAGACTATGGCTGATCATCTGGTGTGCTCTAGCTGATTTTGTACATTTTCCACAAGATAACTAGTTGCCAACATCAACAGCATGCTACAATTAATCATTGATTGTTTGTTCAAACAAGTAATGCATCAATGTTGGCCAAGATATAAGATGTCTGGTCATCGGTTATATATGACAATAGTTTGTTTGAATGGGGTTTAACACACTTTTATCATAGCAGCTGGAGCACCTAACAAAGTATTCCTGGTATAACTTGCACCAGTACCACCATAACATCCTTTCCTAGCCTTCGGCTCCTATCCCACTTAGGTTTACGATTATCCACCCATTAGTGAGATACCAATGTTGGAAAGGATATGTGCTGCTGCACGGGATCAAACCCATGACACCCCTTTGACTCAATATTGGGAGTCTGATACACTACCAACTGCGCTATGATGGCAAAGATATATCCCCCTATTATAACAAAAGTTGGTCCAATGCTATCTTATACAAATCGGCTGATGAAAAATAGGAATCACAGTCGTGCTGACATTGACAATTTTTATGTGACCTTAAGCTTAGCTAGTCATGGAAGCAGTTATCAAATACCCTAAAACAAAAATTTTGATGCACTGAAGCAAATAAGCTCAGGAAAAATTGAAGGAAAATGAGCATTAATCTTCAAATTATTTTATACCCTATTACCGCTATGTTCAATAAAAACAAGTTACTTCTTTGAACTAAGAGCCAGCCTCCCCGTCAAAAGGCACATCTTATATTAACCCATTCCCACATGAGAAAATTTTAGACTGGTCAAAATTGAAAGAAGATGCAGACAACAATTTTAAGGTGATGGAATTCTATAATTCTTTGTCTTTTAGGGTAGAAAATATTGTGTACATTGAAGAAATTGCTTGATACAAGCAATTTCTTCTATGTCCACAATGTTTTCCAAAGCTTTTTTGTTGAGGGTCGTAAAAAGGAGGGCCTAAGTGGGAATGGGTTAATGCATACCAAATTATTTTAAAAACAGCTTAGATAAAGTAAGCTCAAATTATGGTAAACCAGTTTTATCTTGAACCAAAAAAATTGTCACCTTGAAGTAATGTTATCCCCCCCAAAATTGTTAAACCCATTCCCAATCAGTGACACTTTTAGACGCCCCCAAGAAAAAGCTTTGGAAAACATTGTGGAAAATGAAGAAATTGCTTGTCACAAGCAAATTCTTCATTTTCCACAGTTTTTTCTTTCTAAAAAGACGAAAAAATCTGATACTTCTTAAAGTTTGAATTGTCGTCTGCAACTTCTTTCAATTTGGACCAGTCTCAAATGTTCTTGTGTGGTAATGGGTTAATATGATTATTTGAAGATATCCTAAAACTTGTTTCAAATGGCACATCTACTCATGTTTACCAAATTATTTTGAAATCAATCCATAAATGTATAAGAAATGCTCTAGAGAAGCTCTGATGGACACAGGATTGGAGGGACTGCAGACAGTGCCAAAACAAAATCCCTAAACCTATCAGCTGGGGATAAAAAATGTATCAATTCAATTAACTTTTTTTGTTTTCAGGTTTTGAGTTATTGAAGTGTTTAAAAGCTAGTTCTTCCTCTGCTCTTACAAATGAATGCCTGGTACAAAGCCTTTGTATTCAACTGTTGCTAAGTGTTTCAAGTCCGTAATGGTCTTGATTATAGTACTTTGGAATTCCCACTTAATTTGTAGAAAACAAGGTAATTTCAAGTTGAAACTCCAAATTCACAGTGCATGTTACTTATTGTAATGAGGACTTTAAAGTAATCAAATAAATTAGGTCTTCCTTGTACGTAACCCTTTACCAGACAACAACTTTTCAGACAGGTCCATGCGAATAACAATTCCAAGAATTTGAATAATGAAAGAAAACTGGTCTTAATCTTAATGCAGAAAAATTTGCAAATGATCAATTAACACAAAAATGTCCATTAATGCCGGGCATTTGCATGGTGTACAGTTAACCCATTCCAACACTAAAAAATTTTAGATTGATCCAAATTGAAAGAAGCTGCAGTTGACCATTTAGATTTGATGGAATTTTTACATTTTTTCCTCTTATAGGATAGAAAACATTGTGGATAATGAAGAAATTGCTTGCAAAAAGCAGTTTCTTCATTTTCCATAATGCTTTCTAAAGCTTTCTTTCATGGGGGCATCAAAAAGCGTCAATTTGTTGGAATGGGTTAAAATAAATGTAATTAAACATGCATCCTTTCACCTGTAGTATAAGTAAATCGGGGCAATAATATACACAGATTGCCTGACAGATCTGAACAAACAATTCAGCATGTCTGTTTTAAACATTTACAAGTAATTCTATCATTGAAAGAATCCTCTACATTTCAAACACATGACATGTATATCTTAAATACAAAAACATTGATTCATGATGCAGCGTTCTTTCACAGACAAAAAGGCAGATTCCAAAAGGTTCTGATTGCTTGTGAACCCTTTGACAGGGAAAGCTTTTTCATTCTGGCCTGTCCACCTTAATAATTATGTCTATTTAGTGTACTTTACTGCGATACAGCTAAAATCTCACTTTCTCTCTGTAGATTATTCTCTATCATTAACTAAAACCAAACTCAGCTAAGCCAAAGTGGCTCATCTAGTAGAGTCAATTAACTCATTTCAACATAATGACGGATGCCCCAAAGAGACCTACCTCAAATTAAAAAAAAAGAAAAAAAAAGAGAAGATCATCAATTAAGTGTCATCTGCAACATCTTTGGATAAGTCTAATATTTTGTTGTCTGGTAATGGGTTAATGAAAAGCTTGTATGTGACATTTCCATTAATTTTACCTGTCTGTGGTTCAGCACGAAACAGTTGTAACTGTCTATAAACACAACTGTTTTGCGCTGAACCATCAATGTAGCAGACACTGGTTAGCCTATACAACCACACAGTGCAGCTAGAATATGAGGAAGCTTTAATTGAGCCAGGATATTTATAACACAAGGTGTAAAGTGTGCAGAGACACAAGCTGATCTGAGTCTACTAGCCCTGCGAACAAGGTCAAGAACTACTTCTAGAACTTGTTCAAGACCTAGTTCTAAAATTGTAGAGTTCTTGAACTGCCATTATGTTTCTTGAACTAGTTATAGAACTTTGTAGATTTTAGCGCCAAAGTTCAGGAACAATGATGTTCTACAACTACAGTGATCAAGTTTTAGAACTTGCTGAGATCTTGAACGAAGTACTACAACTTTGTTGGTTCTTGAAGCAAAGTTCAAGAACTGCAAGGTTCAAAACTTAAGTTTTTGAACCTTGGACAAGTTCTAGAACTGAAGTTCTAGAAGTTAAAAATAAGTTCTACAAAAAGTTGAAGAAAAGTTCTGAACAAGAAAACCAGCTCTTGAACCTTTTTGCAGGAGCAGAAACATTTTGTTAAATTGCTGTCATGCACAGTCACATTTCTATTACCATTTAGTCCTCCAGTAAAGAGCAAAGATCATTTTCAGGAAGATTTTTCTTAGCACCATCTGTTCCATGGTTTCATGGCTTTAAAATGTGCATCCCTCATGGATGATAATTCATTATGCATGAAATAGGCAAAAAATTGCCCCCTGATCATCAAATACTTCCTAAATTGTACCCTTTCACAATCCTTTTTGTATTTTGGGCCTTTTACATCTTTCATGATGTGTTTCTTATTCTCTTGTATAAAAAAAATATTTTAACCCTTCTTATGCTGAGTCTGGATTATTCCTGCTTAAAATGCAGAGAGAATAGACAAAGATCAGCATATGTGCAGTCTAATCTTAGACTAAGCCAACTGCTTGATATTCTTGATCAGAGCTATTTCTGTAATAAACTGTCAAAGGAAACATTGACCCACAATCCAGGCATTTCGCAGCTTTAAGTCCTTTCATTTAAATGGAATTATGAAAAAAAGAAAGATTTTTTTCAGCATGACATGGGTTAAAGAATTTTGCAAACCAAATTGAACCTTTTTTTATCTCATAATAATACAGGTTCTTAGATTAAAATCCAACAAACAAGCTTCTAAGAAACTGTTTAACCCATTCCAAATCAATGATGCTTTTAAACGCTTCCACGAAAAAAAAGCTTTGAAAAACATAGTGTAAAATGGAGAAATTGCTTGTAACAAGCAATTTATTCATTTTACACAGTGTTTTCTATACAGAAAGTTGAAAATATCTAAAATTTAATAAACTTTAAATTGTCGCCTGCAACTCCTTTCAATTTAGACCAGTCTAATATTTTTCCGTCAGGAAACAGGTTAACCAATCCAGACATAATTTCACTGTCTTACAAATCCAAAGGAAAGTCTTTCAAGAAACACAAGGTCAAAAATGGAGAAACTGCTTGTCACAAGCAACTTCTTCCTTTTCCACAAAATTTTCTACTAAGAAAGACAGCAGCATTTAAAATCTTATAATAAACCTGAAATTCTTGCCTGTAACTTCTTGAAATTTGGACTAGCTAAAAGTTTCATTGACTGGTAATGGGTTAATTGAATGTGACATGCCATGTTATGATTAAATCTTCATGCTCTGGTTGCTGGTTAAGATCTCTGGATAGTTAGTGCTTTTTAACTGTCAATAGTTAATACACAATATGACACCTATTTCGACATAGATGATTATCAAGTAAAATTCTAGTTGCCTTAGGAAAGATTGCTAAAATTGCAGACATAAATAAATTGAAGCAAATTTACTTCTTCTAATACAGCCCCTGAGATTAACCCTTGTCATGCTGAACCCAGAATATTCCTGCTTTGGAAGGAGGTATAGACTAAGATCAGCCTGTACATATGTGCAGTCTGATCTTAGTCTAAACCACTTGTTTGACATTTTAACCCATTCCCACTCAGTGACGCTTTTAGACGCCCCCAAGAAAAAAAGCTTTGGAAAACATAGTGGAAAATGAAGAAATTGCTTGTTACAAGCAATTTCTTCATTATCCACAATGTTTTCTACCAAGAAAATTGAAAAAATCCAAAATTCAATAAACTTCAAATTGTCGTCTGCAACTTCTTTGAATTTGGACCAGTCTAACATTTTGCCATGTGGTAATGCGTTAATTCTAGAACTAAAAATAGAAATAATTAACAAACAAGAGGGCCGTTGGCCCTGGGGCGCTCACCTGAGATAAAGGCTCTTTTTCTTTCAACAGTCTTATTTCATGTTAAGGTTAAGATTATGAAACAAGTGGGCCACAATTACATATAAAGACTATGAACCTGGGGATCAAAAAGTCTAAATTACAAATTCCAAGGCTTAAGTGCTGATTTGAAAGAAGGAAAGAACTTTTTCCATGGGTTATAATTTTAGAAATAAGAAAGAAGTCTGTGAACTGATGCTTCATGCCTATACCCCCCCCCCCCCCTTGGGCACCGCCCCTGGGGACCCAAGGATCATGATTTTAGCTATTTTGAAAGAAGTCAATATACTGATGCTTCATGCAAAATATCAAGGCTGTACGCCTTCTGGGTCAGGAGGAGAAAATTTTTAAAGATTTTTTTAAAATTTCACTTTTGTTGCCATGGCAACCAGAGTTTTTAACGGATTTCAATTCTTTTAGCTATTTTTAAAGGGGACCACCTAAGTAACATTTCTGCCAAATTTGGTTCAAATCGGCCCAGTGGTTTGGGAGGAGATGTCATTTAAAAAATCATTCTTTATTTCTATATAAACTCCACCCCCCTCGGGCTCCGCCCCTGGGGACCTGAGGATCATGATTTTAGCTATTTTGAAAGAGGTCAATATACTGATGCTTCATGCAAAATATAAAGGCTCTACGCCTTCTGGGTCAGGAGGAGAAAATTTTTAAAGATTTTTTTAAAATTTCACTTTTGTTGCCATGGCAACCAGAGTTTTTAAAGGATTTCAATTCTTTTAGCTATTTTTGAAGGGGACCACCTAAGGAACATTTCTGCCAAATTTGGTTCAAATCGGCCCAGTGGTTTGGGAGGAGATGTCATTTAAAAAATCATTCTTTATTTCTATATAAACTCCACCCCCCTGGGGCTCCGCCCCTGGGGACCTGAGGATCATGATTTTAGCTTTTTGAAAGAGGTCAATATACTGATGCTTCATGCAAAATATCAAGGCTCTACGCCTTCTGGGTCAGTAGGAGAAAATTTTCAAAGATTTTTTTAAAATTTCACTTTTGTTGCCATGGCAACCAGAGTTTTTAACGGATTTCAATTCTTTTAGCTTTTTTTGAAGGGGACCACCTAAGGAACATTTCTGCCAAATTTGGTTCAAATTGGCCCAGTGGTTTGGGAAAAGATGTTGTTTAAAGAAATTGTTGACGGACGACGCACGACGGACGGATGCCGGACAAAAGGGGATCATATAGCTCACTTGAGCACTACGTGCTCAGTTGAGCTAAAAATAAAGACCATCGCGCTATCAGGCATTCCAGTGCTTTTACCCCTTTAATTTTAGTGCATTTCTGAATAAGGATTATATTCAGCAATGCCACTCTCTCTCATTTATGTAATATTAAAAATCTTTATATTTTTCTCAACTTCAACCAAATCCTTCAAAATGATACTTTTTGATGCCCCTCAAGAAAAACAAATGGGAAAACAATTTGTGTCAAAGACGATATTTCTTTGTTTTGGCAATGTTTTCTACTCAGGAAGTTGTAAAAAATCTAAATTTATACTATGCAGTGTCATCTGCAACTCCTTTTGATTAGGATCAGTCTAAATTGTGCCTTCTGGTAATAGGTTAAATAACTCTCGTCATCAGCTCAGATTTTTGGTCAAACTTTTTTTTTTTATTTTAGACCACTTCCAACTATATTTCTTACCTAAAGCAGCATTAACCCATTACCACACAATGACGCTTTTTGATGCTCCTCAAGGAAAGGGCTTTCGGAAACATTTTGAAGACTGAAGAAATTGCTTGTAACAAGCAATTTATTCATAATCCACATTGTTTTTTAAGCTCCAAAAGACAAAGATTTTTAAAATTTGATGAACTAGAAATTGTTCTCTGAAACTTCTTTCAATTTTGACCAGTCTAATATTTTCTTGAATGGGTTAACCCGTTCCCTCATAATCCCACTTCATACGCCCCTCAATAAAAACTTTGGGAGAACAAGATTGAAAATGAAGAAATTGCTTGTTACAAGCAATTTCTTCATTTTCTTCCTTGTTTTCTACCCAAAAAGACGGAGATACAAAGAAATTCTCTCAGCTTGAAATAGTAGCCTGCAACTTCTTTGAATTTGGACCAACCTGAAATTTTGCCATCTGGTAATGGGTTAAGCCAGGATGTAATCAATGTAAACCCGGACTTGAAGAATATATAACCATTCTCGTAAATGCCTGCAAATGTAAGGAGAACAATTACTGGATAATTGCTCGGCATATTTACATAGGCAGCCACTTGTGTATAAACTTCATAAATATTTTGATTATATCAACTGATTGCTTCTGCATGGGGAGAGATATTTATCCCCATCCTGTTACTGCCATTCATTTTGGTTGATTGTTTCTGATTGATTTTGCTCTAATGACTTTAACCTTAGTAATTGAAGAACAATCCTGCTTTGACACCATGAAAAAAATCTTTTAGAAAACGAGTATCTGTAACATCCAAATTCTGCTTTTCTCAAATTCAGCATACTTTAAATATAAATTGCAACTTCTATTAATTGCATGAAGCATGTTTCAGCACTTAAAGTTATATGAATGTTGCTTTACAACTCTTAATACTTTTCACATACAAGTGAGTAAATTAACTAATTATCAAATGAAACTGTAATCTGACATTAATATTCTGTTCTCTTTGAATAATTGATAGACAAGGAAATGCCATTTGTACATGTTATAAAGTAAAGCTCTTCTGTATGTCTTGGTTCAAAACCAAGAAACAATGTTAAAAAGAGGGCAAAGATGGCCCTAGTTCAGTCACCTGAGTTCTCATTTGACCAATTGTAGCTGACAAACAATCAATAGACCAATGAAATTATTCAATTGAACAAGAAGTGACCATTGAATTCAGACATTAGCAAACATTCTTGCAAAGCATGCAATGTGTTGGTTTGGAGACTTCAATCATCCTATCTTCGACTTATTCAATCCGTAGTTACAACATATAGGTTGCCAACCAAACTTTTTACTTATTTGTTACATGTTACTGGCCATACAATTTGCAAAGTAATGTTGTTCAATATTGAAATGGAACTTTCTGTTGGAGTCAGTGGTTCTGTCCAGCTGGGTCAGTGGCCAGGCCAGCAAAAGACATTCCAAAAGAATGAAAGCAAGATAGGGTCCAACCAAGTTGTCAATTTACCTGACATTTTGCATCGGATCACAATCAGACATCAAAAATATAGACAGGTCTATAATAAAAGGTTTGCAGATTGGAATCCAAAGTATGTGACGTTCTTTTTGACCCGATACTGACATTAACCTAGATATTATGAAGACCATCAATCTGACCAAATATCAAGGCAAATGTACCCTCTAGGGTGAACATGAGGTATTTCCAAGATATGACTTAGTGACCTACTTTTATACCCAATGTGATCTAATATTGAACTTGACATATGCTGAATTTGAGAAAAGCAGAATTTGGATGTTACAGATACTCGTTTTCTAAAAGATTTTTTTCATGGTGTCAAAGCAGGATTGTTCTTCAATTACTAAGGTTAAAGTCATTAGAGCAAAATCAATCAGAAACAATCAATCAAAATGAATGGCAGTAACAGGATGCAGGGTTCGCGCTGCCGATCGCCATTGTCGCCAAATGCGACAAAAATGAAATTCTGGCGCAAGTTTTTTTCATTTGGCGAAAGTGCGTGGCGCCAAAAAAAAAATAATTTTTTTTATACATACTTTTACTTTATCTAATCTCCGGAAATCAAGTTTGAGGGCCAAGTGTGTATAATTGCTCAAGGGCTTCTATATCGGGTCAATTATGTCACCGAGTCTGACACAAGACTAACACATCAACCAGATTTAATTACATTTCTGATTGACAGCCAATCAGATGAATAAAATGCGTTCATTGGTCGGCGAGTCGTATTGATTTTGTGTTGTGGGCGTGACTTAGTATTATGGATGAGCCGATTAAATTTCTTAGTTGACGGCTATCACTTTATCGATCAGAAGACCTAAATTATCACACATAAATAGGCTTTCTAGAAGAAAAGTGTAATTAAACTGGCCGCCATTTGCCTTTTCCTGATGAATACAATTGCCAAATTAGGGCATATTTTCGTATATTTCGGCTGACAGTTTCAGTCAGTTTCTAATCTCGGCACCGGTACCGCGATTCCTTGCTCAAACACTGAATCATCATTTATGGGTCAATAGAAGCATATTCTGATGAACTGTTGATAGAAACAGTGGTAGTTTGTCAAAATTTGACAGAAATTTCAAAAGTTATCCTGTCCCAAAAGCAGACGAACCATTTCTTTTTTGTTCATTCGTACCCAAGAATGTTCAACCTTAAACTGATTTTTTTTTAAATAACATAAGTCTACATTATTTTATTATTAAATCAAGCATATTCTCTAGGTTTATTACTATTTCCTTCTCTCTTTTTTTCTCACCAAAGTCTCGATTTTCTAATCAGAGTACTGAAAGCACTGATTAAAGATGAGTAAAAATCAATGTAGGTGTATGACTTAGCTACATTCATTAAAGACAAACCAACAAACGAATGGCCATATTAAAAACCTGTTTAATATGCACATTATCTATTTAACTGCATATAAATTAAGAAAATAACAGTGCATTTAAGAAATCCTCGAGCTTTGCCCCAACTCCTCAATTTGGCCCCAACTTTTTCCATTTGGCCCCAACTTTTTTAATTTGGCGAAAGTGATGGCAACAACTTTTTTCAAGCCAGAGCTAACCCTGGGATGGGGATAAATATCTCTCCCCATGCAGAAGCAATCAGTTGATATAATCAAAATATTTATGAAGTTTATACACAAGTGGCTGCCTATGTAAATATGCCGAGCAATTATCCAGTAATTGTTCTCCTTACATTTGCAGGCATTTACGAGAATGGTTATATATTCTTCAAGTCCGGGTTTACATTGATTACATCCTGGCTTAACCCATTACCAATACTGACATTGACCTAGATATTATAGAGACAACCATTCTGATCAAATATCAAGACATCTGAACCAAAAAAGTGACCTCTTGAATGCACACAATGTTTTTTTAAGATTTGACATAGTTACCTAGTTTTTGGTCAAAGGTATCCCAATATTGATCTTGTCCAAGGTGTCATGGAGACAATTATTCTGAGATTCAAGAGATTTGGGTTAAAATTGTGGTTCACAAGATGTGGACAGGGACAATATGGACAGCTAGATCAGAAAAGCTCACCTTGAGCACTTTGTGCTCTAATGAGCTAAAAATAAGAGTCTTTCGGTGAAAGCAAACATTGCTAAAAAAAAGACAAGTTGCTTGTGCATGCAATATTTCTCTTTAAACTCACAAAATTTTCTTCAGTGCCTCAGTTTAAACACCTTCAATATGCAAGAAACTCATTACCTCACAACAAATTTTTAGACTAGTCAAAACTGAAAGAAGTTGCAGACAACAATTTAAAGTTGATGAAAATTTAAAAATCTTGTCATTTTTGGTAGTAAACATTCTGGATAATGAACAAAATGCCTGAATCAAGGAATTTCTTCAGTTTCAAGAATATTTCCAATGCTTTTTTCTGGAGGGGTATAAAAAAGCAGGATTGTGTGGGATTGGCTAAACACCTTTAATGCATAAGTAATAACAATATAAGATTAAAAGCAAAGTTGACTCACCTTCCAGTCTGTCATGACATATAAGGACTCTGCAGATTGATCTACAAACATGTCAGAGTGAATCTTCTGTCCCTCTGCCACAGCCACATCTTCATAGGCTATACCATGATCATGGGCTTCCAGGGCAATCTGGAAATATATATGGCAAATATAAGATGATTGAAATATATATTTATGTGAGATCAGCCTTAACACACACACACACACCCCCCCCCTGCATCAAAGTGAATTTTCTGTCCTTCTGCTACAACCACATCCTCATGGCTGTACCATGGTCATAGGCTTCATGAGATATATGGTAACATATATGGCAAATATATAAGACATAAACATGAGACCAGTAAAAAGTGAGTCTTCTGTTCGTCTGCAATTAACAACCACCTCCTATTAGTCTATACTAGGGTCATGTGCTTTAACCCATTACCACACAAGAAAATTTTAGACTGGTCCAAATTGAAAGAAGTTGCAAAATTCTTTAAATCTTTGTCTATTGGGGTAGAAAACAATGTGGATAATGAAGAAATTGCTTGTGACGCAATTTCTTCATTATTCACAATATTTTCCAAAGCTTTTTTATTGAGGGGTGTGAAAAAGCATCATTGTGTGGGAATGGATTAAAAGATTATGGTTACATACATTATTGCAAATATTAGACTGTGGACAAGATATTAACCCATTCCCTCTCAGTGACGCTTTTGGATGCCCAACAAGGAAGACATTTGGGAAAACAATGTGTAAATGAAGGAATTGCTTTTTTCAAGCAATTTCTTCACTTTACACACTGTTATCTACGCAGACAGTTTAAAAAAATCTAAAATTCCATGAACTTTAAATTTTCGTCTGCAATTCCTTCCAATTTGGATAGTCTATAATTTTGTCTTTGGTAATGGGATAATATGAGAACCATAGAAGTGGACCTTCTGTCTGTCTGCAACAGCCACTTCCTTATAGAATAAACCATGGTCATTGGCAACCAGGGTAATCTGAAATCAGAGATTTGTAATCTGCTACAAGGCTATGCTGAATAAATGATAAAATGTTCAACAGGAATCAGCTTTCAACCAGTGGAGCTAAAAACCACTAAATTCATTTTTAGCCTGAGATTGCATAAGCAATCTGAGGCTAAAGTTACAATGCTAAAAATTCAAACTCATGCAGAGTTTAATGTGAAAACATAATGTAAAAACATCTACCGCAATCAATGTGATCTTCTGTCGCTTGAAAAGTAGATTGGATCTGACCATAAATTAATACGCCTGATTGAGGCGAGAAGGATGAAGGCGAGATATGACTCATTGAAAGCTGTCGGCTCGATGTACAGTACTTTTGTGTGAGTGTTCTGAATTTGGCAATATTATCAAAACTTGACGAGTGAATGGAAGGAAAGAAAGGAGATATATAATACATTGGAAATTATCAAGCATATACAATCATATCATGTTGTTAAGAAAAAATAAGGTGTTTGTTTCATACCAAAATAATATTACTTATTCTAGAGAAACAATGCTAAAACGGTCCGGTTAGACGAAGTTGCTGTATAAAGCTGATAAGCGAAGCTGTCGGTTATACGCACGATTGGAATGTTTTGTTTAACAAATTAATTGGTCATTCAACAGATCATATTCCCGCTGTCTGAAAACAGTTTAGTCGTGCTTGGACTTAGTGTCTATATATTTTTACCTCCGAATTCTACCCAAAGGATGCAACATCTACATACCGCTTTTGAGAGGTGTACATAATCATGTTAACCTTGTAAACAACAACCCGCCCTCTCTTGCTCTCTTGGAGATTATAAATCGCATATTTTCATAACGAAATTGGTCTGTGTGGTAGAATACTCACATTGCACGCAAGAGCCTCCGAGTTGAACCTGGCTACCCATCTCTCTCACTCTGTCTCGCTAGCTCCACTGGCTGAAAGCCAACAAGCTTTTTTCATGATGTGGTGTCCGTCGTCCGTCCGTCCGTCGACTTTAACTTTAAAAATCTTCTTCTCAGAAAGTACTGAACATAATTCAACCAAACTCAACCAAAATTCACAGGAAGGATCCTTGGGTGGCCTTTATCAGATCCCTTCAAAGCATTTTGATCGGGTGAAAAATATGTAACAATATATACATGTAAATATATCGTTACAATACCTCAACGGGATGAAAATTATTGCGGGCAGGTTGTGTCCCCTAGTGCACTAATTGGCAGATCTGCGCATAATCGACAGTAGATTTGGGTAGAAAGTGGCACCTCTGATATTCCGACCATCAAACTTTTTCTGCCCAGATTATATATCTCCTGTATACATATCTCAGGCTTTCAGCGCTTTGATTAATATAGGAAGAGAGATATGAAACTTGCATGTACAACTTTAGTTGAACCAATAAATTAACGCCAGAGTTATTATAAGAATTGCATGCACTCCAAAATTCGCTTAACAATCAAGCTGACAAATTGGGTAACATTCTTATAAAGTTTCATGGTGCTTTGTGAAAACACTTTTGAATTATAGAATAGTAAAAGGTGTTCAAATAGAATTCAAAAGTTGATGGTTCTTAACCCTTTCCAGTTTTCAAAATTCTAGACCAGTCCAATTTGAAAGAAGTTGCAGACAACTATCAAAAGTGGGTGAAAATTGAAAAGTAACGAACCTACTGGTTAGAAAATATTGTGGAAAAAGAAGAAATTGCTTGTTACAATCAATTTCTTCTTTTCTCACAATGTTTTCTCAAGTATAAACCACAGGGTTGTGAAAACAAGGGATTGTACAGGAAAGGGTTAAACAAGGTTCATTGTGACCTTGACCTTTGTCACTACAAAACAATAGGGCAACTCCTTGGCTTGTTGGCAATAATTATATGAAGTTCCATGACCTTACTAATGTTACAAGGCTTTTCACAGATGAAATTATAAATGGACAGATGCGATCAAACTCTGATACAGCCCCTCTAAACTGCAAGTCAGGGCATACCAAAGAATTTCATTCTTCGATCTCCTTACGATTTTCATTAGAAACATTGTTATCCATTTCTTCTTTCTTCATAAAGCAGATTCAAATTGTCTTGTGCTATTACAACCATCGTAATAGCAATATTTTACAGTTTGCCCCTAATCTTATAGGATTGTAATCAACATTCTTCCCTTGCAATCACCAATTTTTGTGCCTCCTAAGGAATGCAGAATTTCCACATCAACATATGTTTACTATTATGTCTCCCCAGGAAAATCTAATTCATGACTGGAATTGCAGTATTAACTTCTGTGTCCTACTGGTTAAATATTAATGCCCTTTACAATTCTTCATTAATTTTTTTATTTTTTTAACCCTAAACCAAACAAAAGCACTGCATGCAGATGCCAACGCTAAGCTGTTCAAGAACTATATAGTGGGTAAAACTGATAAGTCAAAAAAGGAGCATAATTCATTCAAAATTGCATTTAGAGTTATCCCACTTGTTGGTATAGATTGCTCTTTAGACAGTGAACATATATTCCTAGTTTGAAATGAATGTGTTCAGTAGTACCAAAGACAGTACAAAATGTCAAAGTTTTTGGATGATGATGTAGACGTGGACCACATCAGGGCTATAGCAATACAGAATTTGTTCAAAAACCTGAACTTTAAGATGGAAGCACCTTGGACAATTTGTGGTGAGCTTAAACCAAGTATACCATCAGTGATTGTGATTACCCCATCCCCCAACTGCTCTATGTCATAGATAAAATGTTTTGTCACTGGAATAAAGCCTTCTTCATCAAGGGACATAACTCAAAGAAAAGTCAAAGGACCATAACCAAAGTAAAACATGACAAGGGACCCTTGTAAACCCTTGTTATGCTGAACCCAGAATATTCCAGTTTTGACAGGAGGTATAGACAAAGATCAGCGAATAAGTTGTTTGAATAATCAATTTTCAAAAGAAATATAAGACCTTCTAGTGCTGTCAGTCCTTTGATTTCAAAGCAATTCTGAATAGGATTTTTAATTTGGTTTAGAAAACATCATGACATTAAATTCAACAAATTTGAGTACCAGCTATAGTTATGTTTGCATACAAAAGGTTCTTATTAGAGACTATCTACATACAATTTCTTCCTATTAAGTAACAGAAAAGATTGACATTTTGTCTTGACATGACATTTCAAAAGGTACTGATTTCACAGTACAAGACAACACAAATGTGGACTGAAATCAAGTGTGTTGTAAAATGTAGCATCCCCTTGCAATAGACAATTCAAGAAGCTACAGTTTTACAATAACAAATATACCATAACCGATTACTATTTGACAAAATTTCAACTGGTCAAAAATGAAAGAAGTTACAGACTATAATTTCAAAATGATTGAATTAAGAAATTTTTCTTATAGGGTAGAAAACATTGTGGACGTTGAAGAAATTGCCTGTAACAAGCAATTTCTTCATTGCCCATGATATTTTCTATAGCTTTTTTTCTTGAAGGGCATCAAAAAGCTGAATTGTGTGGGAATGGGATAGTCAAATTGTACTACTGACAGATTTCAAAAGAAATAATTCATTTTTTTAATTTCGTGTATCAAAATCAAGCGTTCTGATTAGCTGAAAAAAATTATTCACTAATTATTAATTTAACTCCATGAACAAAATTTTGAGCACGCAGCTATTTAGTATGCTTGCACACAAAATAGCTCCATCAAAAAGGTATAAAAACTTTGTACAGTATTTTCTTTTTTTGATTGATATCATTAAATTATAAGAAATGAAGAGAATATTTTTTGTTTTCATGGAGGTATGAAAAGAAAAACCTAATCACACTTATGTATGAATCCGCTTCGGGTATTCATAGTGTGATTAGTTTTTTCATTCCATACCTCCATGAAAACAAAAAATATTCTCTTCTTCATGATTATATTTCAAGGCAGAAAAAGTAACCTATTTAGGCCAAAAGCTTGAATAGCATGAAACCAAAGAATGTTTTGCTCATACTATTAGGTTTACATGGGCTGTGTTCAACATGCAGATGCCAACACTAAGCTATTTAAGTGCTTGCTAGTGGTTAGAATTTCTAAGTTGAAAAAAAAAGCAATTTCTTCCATTTACACAATGTTTTCCTAAAATGTTTTGCCTGAGGGGAGTAAAAAAGCATCATTGTGAGGGAATGGGTTAAACTAAATTTCAGCACAAGTATTCCACATGCAAAGTTTGAAATGAGACTAGGCAAAAAAATTGTGACCTGTCGAGAGGCCAAAAGTCAAAGACAGAAGGGAATCATGTGAACAACTCTGTTTCTATATCACCTACAATATAGTTGAAAGTGATTGGTAAGTGTCCCATGTAATATTCAAATGCAAAATAAACCTTATCTTGCAGTGACCTAATGCGGGCTTGACTTTGCCGCTATTGAAGAGCTCTAAATCTTATACCCTTGTCTTTCTGTATTAAGCCATTTTCAGACTTGCATTAAAAATGGAAGCACTAATTGAGAGTCAATATTTCTTTTTAAAAATCAGTTTTATTCAAATAATCAGATGGTGTATAGACCAAGATCTGACTTAACATTTGTGCAGGCTGAACTTATCTATACCACTCGTCAACACAAGAATATTCAGCTTTCAGGATGATAAGGACTACATGATGACACATAATAGCCAAGAATGTCTTCAGACTTCTTTTTTCTACAGTGTGACCCAAAATTAGGGTTCTGCATTATCTGTATAAACCCATTCCCACACAACAAAATTTTAGACTGGTTCAAATTGAAAGGAGTTGCAAATGAAAATTTAATAATCTTTATATTTTCGGGTAGAAAACATTGTGGATAATGAAGAAATTGCTTGTAACAAGCAATTTCTTCATTATCCACAATGTTTTCCACAGCCTTTTTATAGAGGGACATTTAAAGGCGTCCCTGTGAGGAAATGGGTTAAAGGATGAATCATTCAGTATCTCCTTTTAACCCATCTACACAACAAAAGTTTAGACTTGCAACAGTTTTAAGTTTGTTGTTTTTAAAAATTCTTGTATTTCGTGGTAGAAAACAATTCTGAAAATGAAGAAATTGCTTATGACAGTTTTCAGAAGCCTTTTATTCTTGAAGGGTGTAAAAAACTGGGACTTTGATGGATTGATTCATTAAATGGGGTTTAACGCCTCTTTTAACAGTATTTAGGTCATATCGTGGGGGCTGGAGCACCTACCAATGGATTCCTGTTATTTCTCACACCAGTACTACCATTACATCCTTTCCTAGCTTCCAGCTGCTATCCCAGTTAGGAGTACTATTATCCACCCATTGGTGAGAGCAGTCCAAAGTGAAAGGAGTTGCAGATGACAATTTAAAGTTTATAAAATTCTAGATTTTTTCAACTTTCTGGATAGAAAACATTGTGCATTTTACACAGTGTTTTCCCATGTGTTTTTTCGCGAGTGGCATCAAAAAGTGGCGTCATTGTATTGGAATGGGTTAAAATGACTGAACTGAGAATGAACTATGTCTGTTGAAAAGATTCCTTTTCATATGATACCCTATACTTACATAATGTTTGCATGACATTTCAATCATAATGAATAAATGCCAAGTATTGTCATCACGAAGCATGACATTATTTTTTTCACAAAGAGCCTGATAGTAATATAGATTGGGAAAAGTACATTACAAGAGATGAAATACTGGCAAACAAAAACAAGAGGACTATGATGGTGCTAAATTGCTCACCTGAATAACAATCACAATTGATGGAATTTGGCTAAACGAAAATAGGATTTGTATAGGCAGAGCCAAGTTGAGCCTTAGAAACATTACTTGACCTGGTGACCTAATTTTTTTACCAAATGACCCAGTTTGGAATTTGTCAAAGATTTCATCAAGACAAACACTCTGACAAATATTCAGGTTGATTGCGCACAAATTGTGGCCTCAGAAGTGTCTACAAGGTTATTTCTACGAGTTCAATTTGTGACCTATATTTTCACCCCAAGAGACTTCATTTCAAATTTGTTGAAGATTTCTTCATAACAAACAGTATTACAGTCTTAACCAGCCCACAAAATTTAAGATAAGTCCAACTTGAAAGGAGCTTGAAACAATACTTCAAATTACCATACATAAATAATGGAAAATAAGTACCAAATCTCCTTTTCCCACAAAGTTTTCCATGATTGTTTTTCTTCAGAGTGTCAGAAAGTGTAATAATGTGGTAATTAGCTTACCTTTGTCATACTGTATAACATTCTTTTTTAGACCTGTATCGAAATCAAAGGTCTAAAAGCACTGGAAGGCTGTTGCGAGTCAATGTTTCTATTTGAAAATAACCATTTAACAACAGTTTCACTGAACTTCATCATTTTCCACAATGATTTCTAAAGCCTTTTTTTGAGGGCATAAAAAAGTGAGATTGTATCGAAATGAGTAAGAGATGATCCAAGTCTAGATTTGGACTTGATCAAATTCATTTATGATAATGAGGATCCCCCACCACCACCCTCATGTCACCTGTTTTTCGTGGATTCATGGAAATTCTTCAGACAATACAATGTCTGGTAGAAACAATAGGCTGTAAGCTGGATCAGGAGTCTAATGAAGTAAACACCAAACAATTTGAAATTCAAATTTAAGATAGGAGATGGAGAGTTAAAATCCCGACAATTAACTGCAAGACCTTCTATTTTGCTAGACCAAAATAGCAGAGAAAATTGCAGAAATTTGCATGAAGATGATTAGTTTGTTTCTTTTGTTTTGCATTATCAGGTTCAGCTTTTAGCAGAATCAGGAAAATTTGTGAGTGAAATTTGACCAAATCCTTTTAAGAGCTTACTTAACCCATTCCCATACAACAAAATTTTAGACTAGTCAAAATTGAAAGACAACTATTTCAAGTTGATGGAAAATTATTCATTTTTTGTCTTTTTTGGATAGAAAAAATTTTGGATAATGAAGAAATTACTTGGTACAGGCATTTTTTTCATTTTTCACAATGTTTTCCAAAGATTATTTTGTAGAGGGGTGTAAAAGGAGGGATCGTGTTGGAATGGGTTAACCCATTCAAAAACAATACCACTTCTTTAACCCTTTGCTGGATAAACCCGGGATTTTACATCACTGTGAATTTGTACTTGAGAAAACATTGTGGAAAAAGGAGAAATTGCTTATGATAAACAATTTCTCCTTTTCCCACAATGTTTTCTTCCACATAGGATGGTTTTATTTGGAATTGCATCCAATTTTCATTGTCGTCTACATCCTCTTTCAATTTGGACCAGTCTAAAATTTCAAAAACCAGGAAAGGGTTATGACCCTCTAGAAAAAGGTGTAAAAATGTAGAGAATGAAGTAATTTCATCCTTTCACATTTTCTATTCTGAAAGTCAGAAAAATTTAAAATTCCATCAAGCAATTTCATCATTGCAATTTCATCATTTTCAAGTTCATGTTTTGAGGTTTGTTTTATCTTTCAAGGAAAAAATCATTATAGGAAAGGAAGAAATTGCTTGTTACAAGTAATAGCTTTGTAACAAGAGGTCAACTTTTTTCAAAACATAATCATTCAGTAGGTTAAAAAAATTGTGGAACAAGAAATTGCTTGTAACAAAAAATCATCTTTTTTCAGAACACAGGGATGTTAAACAGGGATTTAATAGGAAAGGGTTATTGGTTAATATTTACCTGGGACTCAAGAATAAGAACATAGGTCGAATTCTGAAGTTTGAGGACCAACATATTGTGAAAGGATACAACTTCATTAATCTTTTTTGCCATTTTGTACCCAAAATAATTTTAAACAGGTGCACAATTAATTTCTCCATGGGTCCTTGATAGAAAAGGAGGTACTTTATAAGAAGTGGAGTATTTTGAGACAAGAAAAATCCATTTATAACTTCCCTGTCATAATGCTTTCCTCTATCAGAAGGGATGCTTCATTAGAGAAGATAATTCAACCCTCAAATTGCTTGCCTGTGTGCATTTGGTGCCCAGTTTCCCAGACTTTCAGTTGCACAATTTCTGTAAACATAAAGCCAACATTACCAATAAACACCAGCTACATATACTGTATATTGTCTTTAACCCATTACTGCATGACCAAATTTCAGACTAGTCCAAATTGAAAGAAGTTTCAGACAAGAAATTTCAAATCAGTGGAATTAACAGAAACTTCGCTTTTTAGGATAGAAAACATTGTGGACATTAAAGAAATTGCTTGTTACAAGCAATTTCTTCAGTTTCCTCCATCTTTTCCAAAGCTTTTTTCTTAAGGCGCTTCAAAAGGGGGAATTTTATTGGATTGGGTTAAAGGGCAACCAAAATGATGTAAATACAGCATTTACTGATATTTTTGGTTGCCTACTAATGATTTATTATACTGGCATACCCAAATTGCTGTGTTTTTAATAATCATAATATTGTGACCTATCTGAAATGTACCTCTACCAATAAAATGAGATCAAGCATAGCTACCTCTAAACCCCCTAACATTGATTCATAAATCATAGAGCAAACAAAAACTAAAATAAGTGACAAATCCTGCAGTAAATTGTACAAAGCATTAACTTAAAAGGATTGGTTGTTTGATATTCAAGTGAAACCTTGACCGACTTCAAACTTAGAAACAGATTGCAGAGAAAAATCATGAACATTCACTTAATAGACTAAGATGGCTACAAATGTAGTGATGATTTCACACCAACGGATAGCAGATTTGTTATGAACTGATGGCCGTGCTATAAGTGAGAGTTACCAGACAACACAATTTTAGATTGGTCCAAATTAAAAGAAGTTGCAGACAATAGTTTCAATCTGGTCAAATCTTTCAATTTCTTCCCAGCTAATGAAGAAAATATTGAGGGAAAAGAGTCTATGGATGTTATCTGCATATTCTTCTTAATCCACAATGATTGTTTATTTTCCTTCAGTCCATAAAATTGCAGAATTGTGCAGGAATGGGTTAACCCTTTCCTATTCTGCAAAAATTTAGACTTGTCAAAATTCAAAGGTTTTGCAGACAAAAATTCAAAGTGAATTTGATTTGAAAAATAACCATTCAGATTGTAGAAAAAGAAGAAATTGTTTGTTACAAGCAATTTTTTCTTTTCCTACAAAGTTTTCTTACAAAACCACTGGGGCGTAAAAACCAGGGATTGAACACGCAGAGGAATAAATCCATTTGCACTAAGCGATAGAAATGATAACTTTAGACCAATTGCCCATGAGATGATTCTCAAAAGGGCATTATGAGAAGAAGACAATTCATTAATGAATTCCTCATGACTTTGATAGCAAAACCACATGCAGTATCTATAAATTCCACGTTTATCCACCAAATGAATTTATCATCCCTAAGAAGAGGCAATTTGTTGATCATACCTTCCACCATGGTTATGTAATTCAAAATACATCTTATAGAGAAAGTACATGCCTGTTTGTTTTAACTTCTTTAAACCAATATCAGACAACAAGATTCAATTAAAGGTAGGTATCGATCTTTATTTGCAGGTCACAGATTTTGTTTATTCTTATTCCCTCTAATATACTATTGGAATACAATATTCTGAAAAGTGATTTTTCGATAACCAGAGGTCACTTTTTATATTTCCCTAAAAGCCTACGTAGGCTTTAAATCTATTTCGGGATTGAATTTGCTCAAACCAACATCATTGTTATGCCATCAGGATTCATGTTTGCTAACAAGTCTTCAATTCTGTAAAAATCAGTCGAAAACTGCCGTAAGCACCAATACGAACATAGGCGCTCACCATAGTTTTGCGCTAACCATTTGGTGTAACATGATTTAAGACCTTGGTTGGTTTGCTTGTCAATTTATCACCTTCCGTTGACTTTGGGTCAGATGCAAATGAGGTCATGGTGTCGACAACCGAATTCCACCAAAATTAACCAATCAGATTACCACAAAGACAATATCTGACTCAATTGTAAGTGTAAAGCCTCCCTTTGCGCAGAATTTTAGGCAATTGGCAATTTTTTATGAAACATCAATACCTCTTTTTACCCCTTTAAGAAACAAGAGGGACCTTGGCCCTAAAGTGCTCACCTGAGTCAATGCCTATAAAAGTAAAATAGCACAAGTGACCTTATAACCCAAAGTGACCCATTATCAAATCTAGTCGAAGAAATCACAAACAAACATTCTTACCAAGTTTCAAAGTATTTGTGCAAGAAAAGTAGAAAGTAAATTGGAAAGAAGATTTCTTTATATTAGACCTTATGACCTAGTATTTGACCCCATGTGACCTACTATCAAACTTGACAAAGATTTTTATCAAAACAAACTTCTAAATAAATATCCATTCAATTGAGTAAAAAATATGGACTATAGAGTAAAAATCAAGGTTTTCTCAGATTTTACCTAGATCTTTTTCCCAAATGACCAAAATTTAAACATGGTTGAGATATTTTGAAAACAGATATTCTGACCAAATATCAAACCAATTTGGCAAAAAATGTGGCTCCTCGGGTGTAAAGGTATTCCTAAGATTTGGCCTTGTGACCTAGTTTTTTATCCTATGTTAACCAAAGTCTTACCTGGCTGAGATATCATGGCCGCTAGCATTCTGGCCGAATATCAATGTAATTGAGCCAAAATTAGGGTCTCCAGAGTAAAAACAAGAATTTCAAAGATTTGACCTAGTGACCTACTTTTTGATCACATATGACCCAAATTTGAACTTTACTAACATTCTGAGGAAATATCAATTCAATTGAGCCAAAAATGGGACCTCTAGAATGCACAGAAGTATTTCTAAGATTTGACCTAGTGACCCAGTTTTTGACATGAGAATTTGAACTTGGCTGAAATATCATAGACAAAAACATTCTGAACAAATATTTCATTTGAGCCAAAAATGTAGCCTCTACCGTGCATTCAAGATTATTTCTGGGATTTGACCTAGTTTTTTACTCCATATAACTCAATATCGAACTCGTCCAAGATATTATGCAGGCCATTATTCTGACCAAATATAAAGACATTTGAGACAAAAATATGGCATCTGGTGTGCACACAAGGTATTTCTAAGATTTGACCTTGTGACCTAGTTTTTACCCAATGTGACCCATATTTGAACTTGGCTGAGATAACATGGAAACAAATATTAAATCAAAATCTCATTTGTATGGCAAAATATGAATTCTAGAGTGCACACAAGGTATTTCTAGGATTTGACCTAGTGACTTAGGTTTTGATCCCATATAACCCTATATCAAACTTGATCTAGATTTTATGCCGACAAACATTCTGCCCAATATCCATTCAATTGAGCTAAAAGTATGGCCTCTTTAGTGCACACAAGGTATTTCCAAGATTTGACCTAGTGACCTAGTTTTTGTCCACGTGACCCAAATTTGATCTTTGCTGAGATAAAACGGCAACGAACATTCTGACCAATAATCATTTAATTTGAGCCTAAAAACCTGGCCTATATAGAGCACACAAAATTATTTCTGGGATTTGACCTAGTGACCTAGTTTTTGACCCAATGCGACTCAAATTTGAACTTGGCTGAGAAAACATTAAAACATACATTTATGACCGAATCTCATTCGATTTGAGGCAAAAATATGACCTCTAGAGTGCACATAAGGTATTTCTAGAATTTGACCTAGTGACCTAGTATCTTACCAAATATACACCTATGTCAAACTTGACCTAGATTATATGCCAAAAAACATTCTCACCAAAATTCCATTCAATGAGCTAAAATATGGCCTCTGGAATGCACACAAGGCACATCTAAGATTTGACCTGGTTACCTTGTTTTTGACCCCATGTGACCTAAATTTGAACTCTGCTGAAACATCATGGACAAAAACATTCTAAAAATTTCATTTGATTTAAGCCTAAAATGTGGCCTCTAGATTGCTCAAGATAAGTTCTAGGATTTGACCTAGTGACCTAGTTTTTGACCCCACATAATCTGATATTGAAGTTGACAAAGATATTATGAAGATAAACCAAATATCAAGACATTTGAGGCAAAAATGTGATCTCTAGAGTGCACACAAGGTATTTCTAAGATTTGACCTAATGACCTAGTGTTTGACCCCATATGACCCGATATTGAGCTTTTCGAGGGTCCCATAGAGACAAACATTCTGACCAAGTTTCAAACAATTTGAGCAACAATTGTGGCCTCTAGAGTGCACACAAGATGATGGACGTCAGATGATGGACAACAGACGATGGACTACGGAAGCAGCTAAATCACAACAGGTCATCATGACCACTTTAAGTTTTTCCCCAAATATAAAAATTATGCTTTCCCTGACAGCAGAACTTTTCTCATTTGTGGATTAAAATTATGAAATATTTATTGATACAAAAAGCAATTAGGCATGACTGTCAGACAGTCCAAAACATATGGCATTTTTCATCTGTCGAAATTCTGTCCTAATATTTTGGTGTTTAGCCATAACAAAAATCAGCACATGGCAGATAAAACTCCAATAGCTTTCTATGAAGCTTATCCCATTCCCAAAGAATCACAAACCTTTTGAAAACATTATGGACGATGTAGAAATTGCTTGTCTTGAGGGGCTCCCTGAAAGAAACTGATACTCAGACATGTATGTTTAGTAGATTTGTTGGTTTAACTCATGTTAATGGTTAACGTCTTAACTCATTACCACACAATGACACTTTTTGACGCCCCTCAAGAGAAACAATTGGGAAAACATTGTGTAAAATGAAGAAATTACTTGAACCAACTGAACAGGAATTTTTCACTTTTTCCTAAACAAATAAAGTTGAAAAATAAAAACTTAATATTTTCAATTATTTTTGTTTCTTTTTTAGATCTCTCTCATAACTTTGTGGATAATAAAATCTCAGATTTCTTCAATAAAGAGTTGAAATGCAATTGATTTTCTGGTGTCACCTTAAACCTGGATTTTCTCTAGAATCAGACCTCCTCCATTTATGATGGTAAAAAAAGCCTGGATAGAATTTTAACCCATTCCAACACATTGACCCTTTTATGACAACCGTCAAGAAAACAAGTTGGGAAAACATTGTGTAAAATCAAGAAGACCATTTTCTTCAATTTTCACAATGTTTTCTGCCCAGAAAGTAAATAACATTTAAAATTTCGTAAACTTTAAATTGTCCTCTGCAACTTAATTTTGACCAGTCTAAAATTTTGCCGCCTCATAATGAATTAAAAAGAGCTTCAGTGAAATAAAAAATATGAGAAGATAGGCAGGTGGGCTCTTTGTCAAATCAATCCCAAGGTAGCATATTTGCATAATCAAGCTTGCCTCATTAAATTTAATTAGTTGAGTCAATTCTGATAATCCTTTCAAATTTACCAAGAAACAAAGATGATATAAATTGAATGGTGAACTTGTGGCTCACTCAGGACAATAAAACTCTACTCTGATCCAGATTGAAAAAGTTGGTGAATTTTTCTAAACTTTGTCTTTTGCAGTAGAAAACAATGTGGACAAAATGTTTTCCAACATTTTTTTTCTTTTCTAAGGGATCTAAAAATGGCTTAATTGAGTCAGATGGTTTACCTACAATTGATACCTACCAAATTTCACCATTTTCCTGTAAAATCCCTGGTTTTTACATCCCTATGATTTTGCAAAAAGAATCTTGAGAAAAGAAGAAATTGCTTGTTACAATAATTTCTAACCTGCAGGTTGGTTACTTTTCAAATTGCTCTCACTTTTAATTGTACTGTCTGCAATTTCTTTTTACTTGGACAAATCTAAAAGTTTAAAAAAAACAGAAAGGGTAAACTCATAACCAGACAACAACATTTTAGACTGGTCAAAATCTAAAGGAGTTGCAGACGACAAATTACAGTTTATGAAATTTTAGTTTTTTTTCATATATTCAGGTAGAAAATAATGTGGGAAATGAAGAAAAAGCGTCATTGTGTGGGATTATGTTAAATAAGCTGAACTGGATTTGAATAGAAATGATAACAGATGTATGATAATAATCATACTCAAAAGTAATACGTTTGGACATAAAACTTTGTTCAAACACAGCTTATTTTCCATCAAGATGCCATTATACACGGGTAATACAACTTCATTAGGTTCAATACAAATTTTGAGTCTGCTAGGGAATACATTTAATGCTAACGATTAGTTGAGGTTTTTTTTTTCAGTCTTCATAAACTTAAACATTCCTTATGATTTGTGATCCGATTTTTATATTTTATATTTATATCTGTGTTAGTCTTTGCCATATTTTCTTAATGATATTTTGTAAACAGCCAAAGACATATTATGACGTCATTATGCCTATAAATGAATGATAGACAAAATTGATTAACCCATTCTAACAGAATCACGCCTTTATACAACCCTCAGGAAAATAGTTTGGAAAAACATTGTGGAAGCAAGCAATTTCTACATTATCCACAATGTTTTCTATCCAAAAAGAGTAAAAAATTTAAAATTCCACCAACAGAAATTGTTGTCAGCAGCTTCTTTCAATTTGGACCAGTCTAGAATTTTATTATGTGGGAATGAGGTAAATGGAGTTTTATGTCCAACTAAACAACTGAGGTCATATATGGAGACTTGGTCTTGGTTTAACCCATTCCCACTCAATCCCTCCTTTTTACGCCCCTCCAGAAAAAAGCTTTGGAAAACATTGTGGAAAATGAAGAAATTGCTTGTATCAAGCAATTTCTTCATTATCCACAATGTTTTCTATCCAAAAAGATGAAAACATTTAAAATTCCATCGACTTGAAATTGTCGTCTGCAGCTTCTTTCAATTTGGACCATCTAAATTTTCACTGTGTGGGAATGGGTTAAAGTCTCATCTGAAGGCCTTGAGAAGCAGACAGGTCCAACCAGAAACCCTCAACACCAGAGACTAGCATGTTACCACTTGACCAAACCGACTCCCTTATTAGAGCCTAAATCTCTATCAATTTGGAAATGGTGATTAAGCAATATTCTAAATATTCCTTAACAAATCTATGACTTTCATACATACCGTATATGCAGCTTCCCAACCTCTTTCTGTTTTTGCTATTTTTTAACAATTGTCAAACCTAACCTAGAATTCCTGTTTTGGCAGGAGGTATATAGACAAAGACATAATGTGTAGTTTGATCATAGTCTACACCACGTGTGTGTCCCTTTACAAAACTGAACTTAGTTATGGCATTAATTTCCAGAAATATTGACCATCAACTTTCATTACTTTGATTTTTATCCCATTCTCACAAAATTATGCTTTTTGACACCTCTAAGAGAAGAAGCTTTGCAAAACATTGTGGACAATGAATGAATAACTAATTACTAACAATTTCTTCATTTTCCACAATGCTTTCCAAAGCCTCTTTCTTCATGGGGGTAAAAAAGCAGGATTGAGTCCGAATGTGTTAACCAAAATTCCTCAACTGAACAAGGTCAATCTCATCTATTTGAGAAGAAGTGAAATCCATTTCGTCAGAACTGAGCAAAGAAAATTGAATTCTGAGCAAAGAAAATTAGTTTCATTTAGAAAACGAGTTCAGAATTTCGCTAATTTTCACACACTCATGAGCAACAAGTTGTCTTTTTTTCAAAATACGTAACCCAAGGCCTAGAAAATTTGAGTGAAGCTACTTTAAATTTTATTATCCATCTTAAACGGCACAGCATTTTCCCAGCTTCAGGTCTAATCAATACTAATTTAGGGAACAATGAAAATGTAAGATTGGTGAAAGGAGGGGAAAAATTAAGATCGCAGAATTCTTTTTGGGTATTACATGTACTTGTTATTTTTAAGACTTCTTCATTCCATTCATATGACCAAAAATGAATAATATTTCGAGACTATTCTAGTTATCTTTAACCCATTACCAGACAGCAAAATTTAAGACTGGTTCAAATTGACAAGAGTTGCAGACGTCAATTTACAGCTGATGGAATTTTAGATTTTTTCAACTTCCTGGGTAGAAAACATTGTGTGAAATGAAGAAATTGCTCTTTAAAAGCAATTTCTTCAATGCAAAAAAACTTTTCCCTATTGTTTTTTGTTTGTTTGTTTGGTATCCAAAAGCATCGTTGAGTAGTAATGGGTTAAAAGGGACAAACATTTGGTGTGGACTAAGGTCAGTCTATGTAGATGTGCAGGCTGATCTGTGTCAATGCCTCCTACAAAAGCAGAAATCTTGCAGGTGCAGCTTAACAGGGACATTTTTTTTTTCTTTTTTGGGGTAGAAAACATTGTGAATAATAAAGAAATTGCTTGATACAAGCAATTTCTTCATTTTCCACAGCTTTTTTCTTGAGGGGCTTAAAAAGGTGGAATTGAGTGGGAATGGGTTTAACAGTCACAATGAATGCTTAACATGCAGATCTATTTCCCACAGAATAAAGTTAACACTGCTCATACAGAGTTTCAAAAAAGGTGCTTACATCCAGTATTATTAAATAATAAACATAAATTGAAACATCTGCTTTTTCTCAAAGAAGCAGTATAACACATAAAACCTATTTGAATTTACCAATAATTTCAGGCAGTCAAACTCCTATATAGAAATTATAATCATTTCTAACTGTCTGATCCCAAACTGATACATTATCAAGGGTAAAAATGCTCCAACTGCTGCGATATGACTGAAATACTGTTAAAAGTGGTGTTAAGCCCCATCCATTATCAAGGCTTTCAATTAGTGCACTATAGCACTACCCCCAACTAGTGCACTTTTGCACTAACCCCTCAATATATACTCATTGAACCAAAATATATCACAACTATACAACTTAAGTTAAATTTTACTCAAAAAGATAAAGCCTTTTCCCATTTAACCCTTTCCCGTTTCTGGAAATTTTAGACTGTTCCAAATTGAAAGAAGTTGACGACAATTAAAATTGGATGAAATTTGAAATGAAATTTGAAATGAAACCATCCTATGTGGTAGAAAATGTGGAAAAAGAAGAAATTGCACAATGTTTTCTCAAGTATAAAATCACAGCCACGTAAAATGAGGAAAGGGTTAATTAACTAATATTCATATACCAAAGATTTAATGATTAGACTAATTAACAATTGAACAATTTCTCCTCTTCCAACGATGCAGTCTGTCCTAGCTTTTAATGAATGCACTTATTCTTTTCAGCTTCTAGCTTTCAATCTGCATGTAACATACTTAACCCATTCCAACTCAAGCCCTCCTTTTTACGCCCCTCAAGAAAAAATCTTTGGAAAACATTGTGGAAAATGAAGAAATTGCTTGTATCAAGCAATTTCTTCATTATCCACAATGTTTTCTACCCCAAAATACTGGCAAATTTAAAATTCCATCAAATTTAAATTGTCGTCTGCAGCTTCTTTCAATTTGGACCAGTCTAAAATTTTCTTCTAACCCAATACCAGGTGACAATTTTTCAGACTGGTCCGAATTGAATGGGATTGCACACGAAATTATAAATCTTATGAAATTTTAGATTTTTTTTTAACTTTTTTGGAAGAAAACATTGTGGAAAATGAAGAAATTGCTTGTCAAAAGCAATTTCTTCACTTTCCACAATGTTTTCCTAATTGTGTTTCATGAGGGGCGTCCAAAAGCGTCACTGTGTGAGAATGGGTTAAAGTAGCTCTGACAATGAATAAATGAAAATTTTAGACAATCTGTGACGTCATTTACAAACACAAATTGCATGATGAAACCAATGTGTTAACCCTTGTCATTGCTGTTCTCATATTAATGCTTTTAAATCAAAGGACTGAAAGTACTGATAGCTCCAATAGAGGGTGATTACCTCTTTTAAAAATTCATTTCATAAACAACTGTGGGAAAAGCAGGTGGTGTAGACTAAGATCAGACTGCACTTTAAGTCAGATAGTGCGAGAATGGTTCAATGCTAGCAATAACACACCATGCTATCCTCTTTGCCTCATCATATATAACTTATTTATGGCGCCCCAAGAAAAAAAGCCTGCGTAAACAATGTTTAAAATGAAGAAATTGTTCGTTACAAGAAATTTCTTCATTTTAAACAATGTTTTCTACTCAGAAAGTTTAAAAATCTAATATTTCAATAACCCAGATTGTTGTCTGCAACTCCTTTGAATTTGGACCAGTGTAAAATTTTGTCATCAGGTTATGGGTTAAGCGAATTTCAGTACCTGAAAAAACTAACAGTAGATAGGCAATGTCTTTGGTCAGCATTAAAAAATACCATATTTCTTCAAAGGAAAGTATACAAATTAACAAGTTCAGGTCAGGTGTTCCAGTCATTCTCTGCTGGAAATTAATGAATTTTGATGAATTCTGATGATCATGATTGACCTATCAAAGTGAATGGCCCAGCAGGCAAATCTCTCCATGGTACAGGGCCTAATTAGAAAATCATCCTCTATCTCAAAACAAATATAATGGTCCGGTGGGCAAATGGGGGTTTGTATAAAAATACTATGAGCTATTATTTTTAGGAAATAGATAACCTTTACACTTCTTAAATTTTAACCAATTACCAGATGACAAAATTTAGACTGGTCCAAATTCAAAGATATTGCAGATGACAATCATTAGTTCATGAAATTTTGAATCGTTTTATCTTTTGAGGAAGAAAACAATGTGGACAATGAAGAAATTGCTTGTGACAAGCAATTTCTTGATTTTTCACAATTGTTTCAGAAGTTGTTTTTCTTTGGGGCATCAGGCAGCTTGATTGTGTTGGAATGAATCAATTTCTGAATATTTTCCTTTTTAAAAAGCTGGGTCTCATTGTCCTGTGCAAGCAATGTCAAGTAGGGAAATCAGAATAGATCAACTCTTTCATATAAATCATTGATTTCTTTATCCCAGTTCAAGCTTGAGTTCCCACAAATTATTTCATTCAAAAACTTTGCAAAAGGGGGTATGTTTGATTTCATCGATAACCCGCACTTATTTTGCACCTATTAATAGCCCATAATTGCGTTTTCAATGAACAGGTAAAGAATTTGTTTTGTTTCAATCAGTAATCAACAGAACTCTGTACACCTTTAAACATTTTTCAGAAATTGTCCAGTCTGTATTTAACCCAATTCAAGACAACAAAATATTAGACCAGTCCAAATTGAAAGGAGTTATAGACAACAATATAAAGTTTGAAATTTTAGATTTTTTTAACTCTCTGTAAATCTGACTGGGAGTACCGCTTTGATACTGAACAACACTATTTTGCAAAATTTATAGCCCAGAACCATGTATCAATGGTTGGTTGGGAGCCAAAATGTGGTAACTAGAGCTTAAATAGATCTAAATGAACAACTCAATTGGTCGATTGATTCTTTGATTGACAGCTGCAATTTGTCAATTCTATCATGGCTACACTTTCTGTTGTCACTTTCTTATTCAGAAAAATATAGGCTCATTAGAATTTGGAGAAAAATGTATGAAATAAACAAATGTCACTTTTGGAAAATTTCTTCAGAATATCTGCAAACAATCCTGATAATTTCAACAGGTAAAAGAATTTGATCTTTCTTCATGATAAGCCTTTTAATCAAAAGTTTATGAAGAAGATGCCGACCTTAGTGGTTATCTATAGCCCAATACCTGACAGCAAAATTTCTTACTGGTCCAAATTGAAAGAAAATACAGATGACAATTAAATCTTGCTGAAATTTAAACAAGAGGGCCAAGATGACTCTAGGTCACTTACCTGAGTTTTTGAACATTGAACAAAGATACTTGAAATACTGAAACTAAGCAATTCTTAATTGTGAAGACACAAGCAAGAGGGGTCATCCTTATGATCTGAAAATCTTTCTGTGCAAGATTCGTGAATAAAGAGCAAAAATTGAGGAATCTTAGATTGTAAATGATAAAATTGTTATTAATGCCCATTTTCCTGGTGTTTCCACAACCTGCAAGATTTCAATAGAGTTCATCCTTATGATCTGACAAACACTTTGAAAAAGTTTCATCAAGAGTTAATCAAATTTGTGGCCTCTAGTGTTGTGAAGTATTGATATTGTCATTAAGACCCCTTTTCCTATGTTTTCCTAAAAAAGTGTCTGTCTAATTTTCCATAGGACTCATCCTTATGACCTTAAAATAATTTCCACCAAGATCAAAGACAAATTAGCAAAAATTGTGGCCTATGGAACCTAAACAGTAAAATATTCATGAAGCCCTGTTTCCAATGTTCAACCTGAACCTCCAATTTTCAATTGTGACCTGATCAAACATCCTGACAAAGTTTCAGAGGATTTAGCTATAATTGTAGTACAATTGACCAAACAACAACACTCATAGGATGACAGACTTTCAAAAATCTCAAAAGCACACCTTAATTATATTGTGTTCAAGAGAGCTAAATATCATGTACTATAACGAAGTCCAAATTAAGGACAGTTCAAAGTTCAACATAAATTTTAGAACTTTCTGCAAAATATCTATAAGTTCAAGAAAATAATACCAGAGGAAAAAGCTTATTTTAGAGTTAAGTACATTTCAAAGTTCATTAGCTTTTCCAACAGTATGAGAATCATCCTAATTTAATAGGAAAATTTTAACCCCTGTCATGCTGATCCGGAATATTCCGGTTTTGGCAGGAGGTGTAGACAAGATCAGCCTGCACATCAGTGCAGTCTGATCTTAGTCTACATCTCTTGCCTTTCCTTTGCAAACCAAATTTGTTCCTGAAATTAATTTTTAAAAGATGTATTGATCATTGACCAAGTACTACCAGTGCTCTCAGCCCTTTGATTTTAATGAAATTCTGAAAAAAAAACCCTTCAACAATAATTTCTGCTCATTTGAAAGATCAGTGCTTTTAACTACGCTATTAAAGATTTCTGTTTGCTGTTTAACCAATTATCAGACATCAAAATTTTAGACTGGTCTAAATTCAAAAATTTTGCCGACGACAAATTAATTTACATTAATGAAATTTTGGAATTCTTTTCACTTTTTGGGTAGTAAACAATTTTGTAAGTGGCAAAATAGCCAAAAAGGCACAAGAGACCTAATTCTTAATCCATGATGAGACCATATTATGTATAAATAACCATTAACCCAAATTTTAAGATACTTGAGCCAGAAATGCAACCTCTAAGTTGCAAAGTAAGTTATTCAACAGTTTGACCTAGTTTATACCTAAAATGACCAAATATTGAACTTATCTTTACCCATTCCCACACAGCAAAATTTTAGACTGGTCCAAATTGAGACAAACTGCAGACGACAATTTCAAATTTATTGAATTTTGAATTTTCTCGTCTTTTTGGATAGAAAACATTGTGGAAAATGAAGAAATTGCTTGATACAAGCAATTTCTTCATTTTCCACAATGTTTTCCAAAGTTTTTTTCTTGAGGGGCGTAAGAAGGAGGAATTGAGTTGGAATGGGTTAATACCAACCCTAGGGCCATTGGCCCTAAAAGGCTCACCTGTATAAAAGGTTAGGGCATTTGAAGAGAGTCACCAGTTGGTAATCCCATACATTATATGAAGCCTTAAAGTTTGGTAACTTAATTGACAGCTTTCAGCAATTTCTTCATTTTCCACAATGTTTTCTTCTTTGAAAGACAAAGATCTTTAATAATCTATAAAATTAAAAACGTTGTTTGCAACTTCTTTCAATTTAGGCCAATCTATTATTTTGTCATCAAGTAATGGGTAAAAATTTATTTGTACTCTATTGGGAATCACTTTTTCTTACGCCAAGGTCATATGACCTATGGGTGCAATTGGTTAAGTAGTACAAGACTAGTGAGCTTACATGCATGACTGAGAGAAAATGATTGTTAAGATAAAAACAAACACTATGCAAAATCTGATATCTTTATCAAAACCCATGAATTTTCTTCAAGAGAAATAACTTGGAAGTCACCCAACTTGGATAAGCACATCGCCTAAAAATACCTATGATAAACAAAAAATATAGTACAATAATATTCACTGAGAAAACATACATTTCAAAGTCATTTTCATACTTTTACCTATATTTTATCACTCAGATAACATTTTTCAATATATGTAAGCAGAAGAAATATTGCTTGTAACAAATAATTTCTCCTTTTGGAACATTATGGCCTACCTTTAAACTTTTACTGTTATTAAAATTCTAGACTTGTCCAAATTCAGAGGAATAGCAAACAACATCATTAAGTCCAATTCAAAAAGAAACCATCCTATACATAAAAGAAAATATTGTGGGAAAAGAAGAAATTGCTTGGCAATTTCTTCTTTTTCCAGAATGTTTTCTGAAGTACAAGGAAATAAAAATCAAGATCATGAGGGAAAAGAAATTGTGTTAAGTAATTTCAATGATGCTGATTTACAAATGATCAAGTTTTTATCAACCAAGGATTCTAAAAGGTTCACCAAAAGTATTTCAATAACGACAAAACTCACCTTTATGACATGCCCTGATGTGGTCCCTACAAAGGCAACAGTATTGCCAGAGTTGACAGCAATGGTTATGGAAGAGGCAGTCTTTGGAAAGGTGACTGCAGCCTGGGCTCTTACTGGAATTTTACCATCTATAGGGTAATTTGTTTTGTAATGACCGCAATAATTGTCATCAACAACCAGTGTCTGAAAATTGACCAAACATAGAAATAATTAACACACCTGCATAAATGATGCTTTAATTTTGAGAATAAGGTTTCTTAACCAGTACCAGACATTGAAATTATGGACTGGTCCAAACTGAAAGGAGTTGCAGACAACTATATAACCCATTTCTACACAGTGAAGCTTTTGGACGCCCCCTTTAGAAAAACATTTGGAAATTGTGGAAAATGAAGAAATTACTTGTTATAAGCAATTTCTTCTTTGTCCACAATGTTTTCTCAAGTAAAAAATCACAGCAAAGTAAAATCCAGGGTTTATACAGGAAAGGGTTATAGAAATATACTAAATATAAGCTATATTTTTGTACTACGATGATTTTAAAGTAAGTACAAGACATTAAGACCCCTTTTTAGCTTCATCCATTTAAGTAATTAAGTGCGCATTGTCTTAGGCCCTTGATTAATAATATATGTGAAACTTCAAGAACAGATGAGTGAAATTCTAAATCTTCACTAAATTTTATTGTAAAAGCTTAAAAAGTATATAAAAAATTTTGTTTAAAAATCGCTCGAAACAGAGTATTTTAAAATCACAACCAATATCACCAATTTGCATGACAAAACAAAATCGAGTGATACAAAATCAATTGCAACATCTTGATTGAATATATGCTTGCGTGTGTAATGTAATTTTCTGTCGTAGAAAATATCAATTGCCTTTCAAAATTAGATTGCCTCAAAATATTGCCTAACAAAGCATGTTGCTTTCTTGTTATTGAAAAATTATTTGCATTCACCTTTTTATCTTTAAAAAGAAATGGCATTCTGATAAAATATCATATTATTGCAGCCTAAAACCATTTTCAGTATCAACAAAAAATAAATTACACATTTGATCTTCCTTTAACATGTCCATTTAGCGAATAATGTTAATAATAAGAAGATTTTGAATAAGACTTCCCTATTTGTATAATGCTCTAGGCTTTTTTGTTTAGGAGCTATTTTTTCTAAAGATTTTTCTCTTAGTTTTAATGTACACAGGGATGGAGCCTAAACATTACCCGAGGGATATCACATGAAAAAAAACTTTGTAGAAGTTCACTAGGAGATCCTACGTACCAAATTCAGTGTTTTCTATTTTATGTTTTTTTGAAGAAGATTTTTCTTTAAAAGAATTCCCTATTAGTTGAAATAGGGTGCACCTGGTTTGTGCAAAAATATTTTTAGCTAAGTTCTACATGGATTTCAATTCTTTGAAGCATTTTGAAAAAGCATGACTTAACAAGCAATTTCATCATTTTCCACAAGTTTTCCAAAGTCTTATTTCTTGAGGAGCATCAAAAAACATCATTGTGTGAGAATGGGTTACGCCCCTGAATATGAAAGCCTTGGAAAACATTGTGAAAAATGAAGAAATTGCTTGTTTCTACCCTAAGAGACAAAAATTTTGAAGATTGCATCAACTTAAAATTGTTGTCTGCAACTTCTTTGAATTTGGACAAGTCTAAAATCTTCTTGTGTTGGAATGGGTTAAATTGTATAAGCGTTAGTGGGACTTTTACTTACTTGAGTTTTCTTGCACAGCTGTGGTGATACCATGTGCTGAGGTCCGGTGTTCCCTATACCTTCAAAACACTGTTGTATATTTTCAGTAAATTTTGCTCGAATATTTCTTAAAGGGTACACACAGACTGCAGAGTTGCTGCCTGGAGTCCGAGGATTAGTACTGCCTGTTGCAAACACAACATACAAAACATCTTCTGTTGTTGGTATACCTAATGCTTTTGCAAGATGAATTCCTGCTTTGCCTGTGTAAGCTGCTTGAGAAAGATTATAGAGAACCCCTTCATGCCAACACTGAAGGTGCACTTCAGCGTAAGAGTAATATTTGTCATCATTTTGGCAGACTCGTAACATTTTTGTTATATAGTTTTCGACGTTTGGACTTTGTTTTTGTACTGCAACCATATAGCTGAAGTTGTCTGATCCAAATCCATAGATGAAATAGACAGGGAAAGATTCTCTCCAAGTTGATTCTATCCTCATAGCTGATTTATCAAAGAGTGTACTAAAAACTAGATTAAAGTCTGAAAGCTTCCTTGTTGCCATTGATGGTACTATGTCCCTATGACGGCCGTTGATGGTATGCGAAACTCCACAGTACAGAGCATTTCCTTGATGTTTAGTTTCTGTTTCAGTTGGTCCCGGAGCAATGAAAAGCACTGTGGTTGCTGTCTCGTTATTGGCAACAATTGGAAAGAAATTTTCAGGTAATATTTTTTGAAGGGTAGTAAGGTTATATTTTCCACAAACTCCTTGGTAGAGATTTGAACAGGCTATAAGATTTTCACTGTCATAATCTATCAAAAGAGCTTTGTTATAAACTTTGGTTTCAACAAGCTCAAATTCACATTCTGTATTTCGAAATCTTGGTGCACATTTGTAGTTATCTAATTTTGGGCCTATCTTTGAACTTTGAATGTCAGTCAAGTCTTGATCAAATATATATAACCTGTTTACTGCTGCAACATACAATTTTCCAGTCTGTTTATGCATAACCATATGGATAAACTCTCCACCCAGTGATTGGTCAATCTCAAATTTGTCTTCCAAGTACGACACTTCTGCCATTAACGAGGTCAAGGTCACCATTAAGGTGACCATAAAGACCAGGGCACGAAATGATGGAGGCATCATCGAGCAGCTCCTACACTACAGAATCAAACAGGGACTACTACCGGACATCATCCTATCATCTGAAATGAAAACAACAATAAATTCACACTTAACCCATTACCAAACATAACAAGATATGTTTGTGTAACACTATGTCCCCGAAGCAGGAATTCTTTAGAAACGGGTGATTTTTATTGTTTTTTTCTTTGTTTCAAGGGAAAGGGTTAAAATTTTGACCTTGACCTTGATGAAAATTACCTTCCCCAGCTACACCTTGTTGAGACCTATCTACATACCAAATATTAGCATTGTAATTTAATCAGGGTTGAAGTTATAGGAAAATGTTTAGTTGGAAGGTTAAGTTTTGCAGACAGACAGACAGACAGAAAGACAGACAGACTGACGGACACTGGTAAAACAATACGCCCTCGATCTTATCGATGCGTGGGCATAAAATTTAAGGCTGGTCAAACTTGAAAGGAGTTGCAGACAACAATTTAAACTTTATGAAATTTTAGATTTTTCAACTTTCTGGATAGAAAACATTGTTGCAAACTATTTCTTCATTTTACACAATCTTTTCCCAATAGAATTCTTGAGGGGTACCAAAAGGTGTCATTGTTTGGGAATGAGTTAAGAGATACTAACATCAGAGGCCTAAACAAGAGGACCATGATGGTCCTAAATCACTCCCCAGTATGGTGGTTCATGGCTTTATGATATATACAAAATAGCAAAGCCCTTTGCCTAATTACATTGGAGAAGATGTTTAAAGATTTTCTCTTTAAATCCTTGGTTTATTGATGATCCCACCATATAGTGCTTATTTCCTGAATAATTTCCTTGAAGTATTTGGCAGAGGGTCAAAAGACATCAATACATACCACAGTCATATCAAAGCTCTATAGGCCTAATGGTTCAGGAGGACAAGATTTTCAAAGATATCCTTCTTTATTCCTATCTAAGATAAGGGATTGCACAGAAAAGGGCTAACTTTCAGAATATGGTAATTCTTTGAAGTATTTTGGTAGGGGGTCAATAAGTGAAGATATGTATCAAATATCAAAGCTCTAGGCATATGATTGGGAGAAGGTGATTTTCAAAGATTTCCCTTTTTATTCCTTTGTAAAATCAGGGATCACACAGAAAGGGCTAATTTTCAGAGTACAGTCTCTCTTTCAAGTATTATAAAGAGGGTCTATAGCTGATGATATGTACAAAATATCAAAGCTCTAGGCCTTATGGTTTGGGAGAAGAAGATTTTCAAAGATTTTCTTCTTTATTTCTTTGTTAAATCAGGGATTGCACAGGAAAAGGCTACTTTGAAGTTTTTTTGTAGAGGACCAATAACTGATGATATGTACCAAAGACAGAGGGTCAAAAGACATCAATACATACCATATATCAAAAGCCTTAGGCCTTATGGTTTGTGAGAAGAAAATTTTCAAAGATTTCCGTCTTTATTCCTTTGTAAAATCAGGAATCGCACAGAAAAGGGCTAACTTTCAGAGTACAGTAATTCTTTGAAGTATTTTGGTAGTGGGTCAATAGACATTGAAACATACCAAATATCAAAGCCCTAGGCCTTATGGTTTTGGAGAAGGAGATTTTCAAAGATTTCCTTCTTTATTCCTTTGTAAAATCTTGATCGCACAGAGAAGGGCTAAGTATGATAATTCTTTGGAGTATTTTGTTAGGTTGGTAGAAGATCAATAGGTGATGATACCTACCAAATATCAAAGCTTTAGGCTTTATGGTTTAGCAGGAGAAGATTATTTAGTAATTGTTTACGGACAGACAGATGGACAGGTGGAGAGACAGATGCCAGACATTTACCTATCACAATAGCCAACCTTCAACATATTGTGCTCTAGTGAGCTAAAAAGTATTTGCTTAGCCAGAGAAACAAAGGCACATCACAATTTTTCCACATAGAAAGATATGCCAATCAAATTACAGATAACATCTATGTGTGTAATCATCATACATCATTCTTTGAAATCAAAGGGTCTGGAACTTGTGTAGATTCAATTAGAATTCCCAGGAATCCCATGTTCACAAAAGAAATGTTCTCTAGTATAGAATATGGTTTAACTACACAATGTGCCTTCAGCCTTTCATCCATTAACTCACAGCAAAATTTTAGACTGGTCCAAATTGACAAGAGTTGCAATCAAAAGTTGATGAAATTTTAGATTTGTTCAACTTCCTGGGTAGAAAACATTGTGGAAAATGAAGAAATTGTGAGTCACAAGCAATTTTTTTCATTTTACACAATGTTTCCTTTCAAAAAGTGTCATTTTTTAGGAATGGTTAACAAATTCCCCAAAATCCTGTTTTTTAAGCCCCTCCAGAATGAACAATGTTGGAAATGGAGAAATTGTTATAAAATAAACCAACTCTATTATCTTAAAGGCTTCTTTTCCTTTTAATTTCACCGGGGAAAAATTCTAGGCCCCTTGTAGTTGTAATTGTTCCTGTCAACTTTGAGATGCATTTCATCATTTCTCACAGTACTTTCTTCACAAAAAGACAAAGTTTTTTTTTAAAGTTTCATAAATTTTAAATTTTTGTAGTGCAACATCTTTAAATGAAGACCAGTATAAAATCCTGTTGTCTGGTAAAGAGTTAAGAAACGAAAGAATACAACAATTCTTGTTTCTTTGTATAGAATTAATGCCTATTTAGATCTTTCCCCCCCCCCCCTAAAAAAAAAAAAATTTCTTAGCAAAAGATACCCAAAAGATTCTTTGTCAAATTTTCTATTGTAATCTTAACCCATTCCAACTCAATCCCTCCTTTTTATGCCCTTTAAGAAAAAAGCTTTTGAAAACATTGTGGAAAATGAAGAAATTGCTTGTATCAAGCAATTTCTTCATTATCCACAATGTTTTCTATCCAAAACGACAAAAAAGTTCAAAATTCCATCAACTTGAATTTGTCGTCTGCAGCTTCTTTCAATTTGGACCAGTCTAAAACTTTGCTGTGTTGGAATGGGTTAATAAGTGAACCCATTCCACAATTCCACCTTGTTACTTTCCTCAAGAAAAGGCCTTGGAAAGCATTGTGGTAAATGAAGAAATTGCTTGTTACAAGTAATTCCTTCATCATCCACAATGTTTTCTACCAAACAAAAAGAGATTATAAAATCTACTAAATATTGTTGCCTCCAACTTCTTTCAATATGGACCAGTCTTAAATTTTGTGGTGTGGGAATGGTTTAAACATGTTACATGTAATTTCTGTGCAACACTTCTTTTGTACATGTATGCAGATATATTTTGCCTAAGGATATTGTATTGTACTCTTTTCCTTATTTCATTTTTCTTAACTTATCCAAGAGATCTGAAAAGCCTCTCTCTCTCTCTCTCACTCCCCCCCCCCCCATTATATCTTTCATTATTGCTGTAAAATGCTTTCTGCCAAATCATAAATAATCCAGGTTCATTTGAAGGGTTATTTTCGAACATTCTTTTACATTCTTCATAAAAAATGTAAGAAATAAATTTCATTCCCTTTTTCAACAATATATTTTCCTTTCATAATGCATCGAAAATCCATGTGCTCCGCAAGACTTTTCTACTCTGAAAAGTGTACCTAGTCAAAGGAAACACTCGCATTACAACAGTGATGTCCAAATAAACATTAGACCGAGAAAAAAATTCAAGCCTCCTTCCAGCTGACAAGTTTCATGCAAATTCTGCACTAATTATTACACCTTAACCATTAAACAGATCGTAACACCTTGAATGCAACAGCTTTATACTAGTTAAACATGCAACCTGTGTCTTCAATTCTAATAACAGAATGTACTCTGTGTTTAATATGTTTGGTTTCCTTAACCTGCATCATGTCTTACATAATGCTTTAATCAGTTTTTTGTAACTGATAAAACCAGTTGCTACACGATGACACTTTTGACAGCTTCAAGAAAAAGGCTTTGGAAAGCATTGCAAAAAATGAAGACATTGCTTTTAACAAGCAATTCTTCATTATCCAAAACGTTTTCTGCCCCAAAAGACAAAAATGTTAAAATTTCATCAACCCGAAATTCTCATCTGCAACTTCTTTCAATTTGGACTAGTCAAAATGTTCTTTTGTGTAAATGGGTCAAGCCATTCTAAACAATTTAAGTAATATCACAACAAAATCACTTATTCATATGCTTCCTGTATATCAGGACTAAAACCTTAACCTTTCAGATATCTCAGATTACTAGTCTGCTACACTAACCACTGAGCCAGAGCTTGTAGTAAATGGATGGTGTGTACTGCTTTGATGACAGAAATTATATCATACAAGAGGACCAAGATGGTCCTAGATTGCTTACCAGAATTCACTTTCTCAACTGATGAATCAACTCAAGTTTAAATACAAAGAGATATTTTACAAAGTCAAATGAATATAGACAAAAGGTTGTGATTGGATGAGAAGAAAATAGATATTGCTATTAACACCATCTTTTTACAATGTTCCATAGCAGTTCTTCTTTTCCTAAAACATTTTCAGAAAGTTTGAGAAAGACTGAGCCAGAATTGTGACCTCTAGAGTGGTAACAAGGAAATTGCCTTTGTTGCTTCAAATTAATTTGTCAGAGCGTCACTATTTTCCATAGGATTCTTCCTCACAACTACACAAATATTTTCAGCAACATTGAGCCCAAACTCTTACTTCTAGAGTAGTAACAAAGGTATTGTTTATCAGGCCCATTTCCCTAGATTTTATTCAAAATATCTCTATTTTCCTCAATACTTTACAAACATTTTCAGCTAGTTTGAGAAAGATTGGGTCAAAATTGTGACCAGGAAATCAGGAGTAAGGCCCCTTTTTCCTTGATATTGGTCAAAATGTCACCATATTCGATGGGGCCTATCCTCATAACTGTACAAACGTTTTCAGCAAATATGACAAAGATTGAGTCAAAATTGTGACTTATGACTGGTAACACTGAATTGTGGACTGTGGATGACAGCAATCAAGTATCCCAAAAGTGCTCATTGTGAGCAAAAGTAGAGCAGTGAAATTTCCAATTCCTAAATAGTGAGCTCAATTATGTCTTATGTTTCAGCTAGTGGAGCTAAAAAGACTTTAATTAAACCTATGGTTTTGGGGATGAGCTCAGCAAGGGGTTTATGAGAGCCATATTTTGCAAGTTTGAGATTCAAATATGGATGGATTATAGAGAAGACTCTAAAAACTTTCTTATGCCAGTTCCAGACTCTCTCACCAAGGTTCAACTCAAGAAATCAAGTGATGACTTTTATAATCATAGCTATGAAACATATCAGCCATAGGTACCTTAATTTTAATTCCCCGAACTTTAAAATTATGCTATTACTTTTAATACTTCTTTGGGAAAAAAAAATACAAAAAAGTCAATAGAATCCCAAAGAATCCTTGACCTTTTCCTGTTTTTTGAAATTTTAGAATAGTCAAATTGACAGAGGTTGCAGACGACAATGGAAGGTTGGATGCAATCTGAAATGAAGCCGTCCTATGTGGTAGACAATATTGTGGGAAAAGAAGTAATTGCTTGTTACATGCAATTTGTTTTTTTTCCAGGATTTTTTCGAAAGTGTAAAATCACAACGCCATAAAATTCCAGGTTTGTACAGGAAAGAGGTAACGTTTAATGCGACCATTTGAGACCCAAGGAGTCCTAAATTGTTGGCATCAGGTTGAATATTTTGGGTGAGAGGGCAAAAATGTTGCAACCACAACATGTTATAGGAGAACAATGAGATAATTGACCTTAACCTCTTCAAGTACAATAAGCCAATTTAGTGAACTAATCAAATTAACATTCTGCAATCAATTCATTTCCCTATCACACAATTTGTGTAACTTTGTGAAACTTCAAGCATCCTAGAGTACATGTATTTAAAACTGTGATGGACCTAAAACCTTGTCAGTCTGATTAGCTCAGTTGGTAGAGCATTTGATTTCAAACCTCAAAATCACATGTTTGAGCCCTGGGCTGATCAAACTAACAATTGTCTATCAGATGAGAAGTAAAAAACTGAGGCCCCGTGTGATGGTGCTATCCATCGAGCATGTTAAAGAACCAGGCAAGCACTCAGCAGTTTAGTCCTGTATCCTTGCACTATCCCCCAGAACAAGTAAACGGTCTTCTGGGGGCATCGTTCATGGGAGCATGTGCTATGGTAGCAACAATATATATATATATTTACACACACAAACCTTGGAATAACAGCTTCATTAAGATGTATTTACAACATTTTGTTTGCTAAGAAACCATTTGTAAATGTTTGCAGGTTCCCAATGCTCCCCTAGGAAATTTTATTCTTGCGCCAATGAATTCACTAATGGCAAAAATTTGGAGCCACTTGCTGCCAATTGGAGACAAAAGTGGAGGCAGTATGAATAAGTGAATGAAAGAAATCTACTATATCGAAAACAAATAACCTGTTATGTATATATAATATATTGAATAAATTGGAAATGAGAGTTTTGAAAATGAAATGCCAAGAACACCTTTATGCTGGAAGGCAGGTCAAATTTTTGGTAACCCACAGTACTTTGATTACTAATGTCCCAGTACTTTGATTACTAATGTCCGATTTTTCTCATTTCTCAGAAATTCACTTGACTTTGTTACTTAAATCATCAATAGAAAAGCAAAATGTTGTATTTGCTTTTTAATCGGCACTCTGATGAATCTCAAAAACTGATTGAGGAATACAGATGAGCGATGAGAGTCTCCTCCATATTGATTTACACGAAGGTTCCCGGCAAGTGCTGGGGAAACCCTAATAACTCGAGTGATGTTAGAATCAATAAGGTCAGTGATGTGTAACTAATCTGTCTTGATTGACATAGATATGCATTATGGATATTGATGTTTGCTTGTCTCCAAAAAAAATAAGCAGATGTGTGAATGATAAAGATGCACGTCGGTAATCATTTCAATGGACTTCGCCAATTTTTGAGCCAGAATTTTTATTTTGTCGCATTTGGCGCCATTGGCGATCGGCAGCCGGAGCCCTGGGTTCCATTTAGGCACTCTTAAAGGCAACTGCCATGTCCAACATGGCATTGCATTACTAATTTGACTAATTTGGTTTGCACACAGCTTTAGAATGATTTTAATCAAACTTCTGAAACTGCAGAGGGCCCCGTCTGGTTCTTTAAAGTGCTTTATGTAAAGCAACGTCATTTGGGGCCTTGTTTAACATCTCATCTGAAAGACAATTAGTTTGTTAGTTTTGTTTGAAGCTCTAACACCTGAGGTAATGGTGCTGACATTAGATACTGTAATTGGTAAATAAAGAAGCCTACATCCAAGCTTGGGCAACCAAGAAACTAGAGGCGCTTTACCGCCTGTTTTGCTCCACAGACCTGATAGTACTGATTAAGCAAATAGTGTTTTCAGGAATCATATTCACCATGTGTGGCAAATAAATTGTGTCAATGAAATCTTTTAATATTTCAACCTTTTCATTGTTTTACAAAAGTCAACCAAGTCAGAAGAAGAAGGTATTCACAAATTATTGAGAAAAAAAATTCAATTGATACAATATAAAGGACATGAGCCACAACCATAAAAGCCATATTTTCAAGAAACCAAAATTAATTGATGGAATCTGAAAAGTGTCACCGGAGAATCATTCCTGGGAAATTTGGTTGAAATCTATCCACTGGTTTCAAAAGAAAAAGATTTACAAAGCTTTCATCATATATGGAAATTAGCCCTGCCCATTAAAGCCAGTTTTTTCATCCCATTAAAATTCTTTGAATAAACCTGATAAAGCGTCAACATAGGATCATTCCTGTAAAATTTGGATGAAAACCATCAATTGGTTTCTGAGAATTTTAAAGGTTTAACCATCCGAGAAGAAGATTTTTAAAGTAAAAGTTTACTGATGGCTGCACAGAGCGACACACGTCAGACACAAACCAAAAACAATTGCTCGCTGGCTTTCAGCCATTGGAGCTTAAAAACCACCAGAGCTACAGATAGAGAGCATCATTCGTATTTTAGATTTAAATATTTTACCGATTCTGTCATAAACCCTACATTGTAGGTACTCATTTGAATCGTCTTGACAAGACGATTCAAATGAGTACCCACAATATAGGGTTTCGTTGAGAAATAAGGATTTTAGAATGCTGTTACTCTCTCTTATCTAGACCTCTGAACCACTATAAAAAATCTAACTATTGATATTATGATTATTATTATCATTTTCATTATCATGGAATGCAAGGGAGACTATTGACTATGAAAGGGCTCCAAATGCTGAGGGAGAGACAACAACCAAAACTGTTAATATTGTTTCAAATTCAATTTTGTTGGAACTAACTAGAAGCCTCTTCAGACATTTCTGGACAATGAGTAATTGCAAATATGGGGTTGATGGACCTAAAATAAAGTAATAAGTATTGTGGATAATGAATATTACAAGCAATATCTTCATCATCTTTTGTTATGACAGGAAATGTTAGGCGTTAGCATGTGTGGGGGCAAGAACTCTCAACCAATTGGGTTCAAGACCAATTTCTGGTGGTTCAGGCAAGGCGTCAACCATTTAACACCACAAGGGACTTCCAGAAAGCTAATGATGTGCGCTTAAGTACCCAAACCATCATGATGCTGGCCTGAGGTCAAGACAACCTGCAACCCTGGTTCAGTTGACCCAGATATCATGTGTTTATGCATTTAGCATTAGTTTACTTGGACCCAAAGAGATTTTACTCCAGTTCTGTTTACAGACAAGTCAAGGTTTTATTTGGACTTTACCGAAAGACATGCTAAGGTAGGGAGAATGGCAAATGAACTTTTTTCTCCAGTTTATGTGGCAGAATATGATTGGTTTGGCGGGGGCTCAGAAAGGTTTGGGAAGGAATAAGTGCACAGGGCAAGCCGACCTCCATATAAACCAGATCTTGGATGTTTACGTTTGCCCATATGCAGGTGAAAATTTCATTCTGATGGATGCACATGCACAGAGCCCACATCACCAATCAATTTATCAAACAAAAGTTACAGGCCACACTCATCTATATGGAATGGCCAGCTAGATCCCCGGATGTAAATCAAATAGAGCTTGCTTGGGATATGTTACAGACAGGTGTTTGATCACGCCCTGTGCAACCAGCATCTGTACAGAAGCTCCTACAGGCTCTTCTTAAAGAATGGGATCCAATTCCACAATATAAGATCAGGAGGCTTATCAGCAGTATGCAGAGGCATTGTCAGGCCGTTATTGAAGCACAGAGTCTTCACACATGCTATGCAAGTACAAAAAACATCTAAATTCTGGGATTAACTAGATTTATTTATTTCTATGGTAGCACCAACGTTGTTCATTTTTACCCTTTATCATGGGGTCAAAACTGGTTTTTAAGGGGTAAGAACTACAAAAAAAGACAATTGTAAGTATGAATTTGAAGATACAAGTCCTAAAAGAACTTTTCTTGTAAAACTTGATAGTTAACAAAAAGTTTATTTAACCCTTTCCCGTTCAAATACGGGATTTTACGTTCCTGTGATTTTACACTTGAGAAAACATTGTGGGAAAAGAAGAAATTGCTTGTAACAAGCAATTTCCTCTTTTTCCACAATATTTTCTACCCTATTGAATGGTTTTTATTCAAATTAAATCCACTTTGAAATATCGTCTGCAGAATCTTTGAATTTGAACAGGTCTAAAATTTCCAAAAATGGGAAAGGGTTAAATTTTCAATAGTACAGAGGTACAGATAGAGTCTGTATTTTGTATTTTGCATTCAAATATTTTCACCAATACAGCGATAAACACTATGTTGTAGGTACTAATTCGAATTATCACGACAAAACACTTCAAAAGAGTACACACAGCATAGGGGTTCACTGAGAAATAAGGATTTTAGAATGCTGTTACCTCCTTTTTATCTAGACCTCTGGTAGTATGATAAGATCATAAAAAAAATTGAGGGACAAAAAAAATATGTGCTTGACCCTTAAAAATTTCTCCGATTTCAGAGGGTCAAAACTCTGTTAAACACTCTGTCAAACACGAGACCAGAGAAATTCCTGAATACAGCTACACTCAAGCTATTCTTACAGCAGTTTAGACACCCACTGACAATTTGATAGAGAAAGAAAAAAAATAAAGAGAAAACACAAGTACTTGACCTCATTAAGTTTAGTTCTTTTATCAGTCCAACCCATCATGCATAAGGTCATAAGAGACTCATTGTTTCTTTCTTTATATTAATCCTCGTCATTCTGAGTAAAAACCTTTTCAAAACTGCTTTAGAATTAGAATGCTGGTGGTAATAGACAGGCACTCATTGTAAGTCAATATTTCTTTTGGTATAGAGTCTGTAGACAAAGGTCAGACTGCACATAATGTGCAGACTGATCTTTTTCTATATCTCTTGCTTATAACTTTCTCTACCTATTGCAAACACAGATGTCCAGATTCCGGAAAAGAGATAACCCTTGCTGTTCAAACTCTATTCCATCATTTAACTTTTGACCAAGTTCAGCTTATCAAAGTTGTTTTTAACTGAAAAAAGGTGCCTTTAGGACAGAAAAGCAGAAATATCTTGCTGCACGCAATTCCTTCTTTACCCACATTATTTCCCAAAGCTGTCTTACTTCAGCCCATCAAAATGTTCATTGTGAGGTATTGGGTTGATAATCAAAGTTTTAACCCTTGTCACTACACATGCTGAATAAAATCATGTTTAGAATTACACTAAAATCTAAGCACAGATATCTCCTGGGCACTAGTTTAAGGTCAATATTTCTTTTGAAAAAATGTTTTTATATACAATACTAGCTTATAAGAGATAAGCATATGGTGTAGACCAAGATCAGACTGCACATATGTGCAGGCTGATCTTTGTCTATACCACCTGCATAAACAGGAATATTCTGGGATCAGCATCACAGGGGGTAGCAATGACCTTCATGTGTGTATGTCCTATAGAAAAATTACATTTCTGATTCTAAACCCTCTGAAAAATATATCCACCAATAAAAGAAATCCTTACCCATTCCCACACAGTTCCACCTTTGTAAGCCCCTCAAGAACAAACAAGTATTTTGTTCATTTCCAACAATGTTTAACCTAGAAGGACAGTATTATTTAAAATTTCATCAACTTAAATTACCTTCTTCCACCTCTCTCAATTTGGACCAGTTTAAAATTTGGTCATCTAGTAACAGGTAGAGATAGATTTGGTAAATTGCAATGGGCTAATAAGTTACTCCATCAACACCAAATTATTTCTAGAAGAGACTCCCAAATTTTCAGGACAGTTGCCGTTACAATTCCTGGCAAAGTAGTTATAGTTTTAAACTCTGCTTACCAAGGAGAGCCAAGTGTAATACCACTTTGAAAAAGACTAATGTGTTGCAGGAGTAGGTATATCTATGTTTGATTCCGTCATCCCTTAGTAAAACCACAACATTTAAACTTCTTCTGCTCATCTCACTTTTGATATCTACTTATGATTTTCTGTTTGAGTAGCAAGTATTATATCAATACAAAAACAATCTGTGCAGTGTGTTTTACCTATTACAAAATTTTGACTGGTTCAAATTGAAAGAGGTTGGATAAGTGGGTTTCAGCAGTAAGACTAAAGCCAAATAGGGTAGAAAATAGTACAAGAAAGAAATTTCTTGTTCCAAGTATCTCTCATTCTCTCATAAGTTTTCTTAAGTTTTTTTTCTTCTTCAAAATATCAAATTAGGTCCGTGTGGTAGATGGGATAAGCTATGTATTTATCTAAGCAATTTCTTCATTATCCACAATGTTTTCCAGATCATCTTTTCTTACGGGCGTCAAAAGGTATTATTGTGTGGGAAGGCAATAAAGAGTTCATTCAGGCCAAGCCTTGAGTTATTCAAAAAGAACTATTTCTGTGTACCAGCTGGTCATCCATATCAATGATGGCTGGCCATAATACCATAACTTCAACTTACTCAAGCTTAAGTTAAGATATTTTATTCATCCTGCAATAATAGTCATCTCAGACCCAAAGGCTGCCAACAAACCTGTTTCCAGAAGACTGACTCAACAATCATACTGACCAATTTCTGAGTAATCCCCTAACAATATTCCAGTGGGTACAGTTAAACACTCCCAAACAGTAATTAGGCTTGTTGGTCAATTTGATATTATAATAGACCAATCTTCCAGTCTATAACTATCTTTGATCTACATGTAATCAGTAAATTAGCTCCCATATCTATCCACTTGTATCCTGTTCCATATACTCTTAATTCTTTGCATTGATTATGATTGATTGCTGTATTGGCCTAAACACATTAGAAACTGACAACATTTAAACAAATGGAAAGAAGCTACAGCCTGCAATTTTTCTTACTTGCATTTTTCACAAGAGGGCAAAGATAGCCCTAAATTGCTCATATGAAATTTCTTTCCCAATCTAACTTATCAACAGAAATTTGATAGAAATAAGATATTCTTAATTCAAACATTTAGAGCAAATTTTAGAAAGAGCCAAGGTGAGCCAAAAATTGTGCACTCTATAGCGGTATAAAAGAAAATCTTAATAACGCCCCTTTGCCCTCAATATGAGTAAGGATGTTACAATTCAATAGGGTTCACTTTCATGGTCAAACAACCATTTTCAGCAAGTTTGATAAAGCTTGAGCCAAAATTGTAACCTCTAGAGTAATAACAAGGATATTGTCAATAAGGCTCTTTTTTCCTTGATATAAGTCAGGCTGTTGCCATATATTCAATATGGATCTTCATCATGACCAGACAAACAACTGACCAATCATGGCTTTCAATCAAAGAATCAATCAACCAATCAAACCATTCATTCAGCCTGGAATTAAAGTTTGATCTCCAGTCTACACCTGTCTGTCTCCTTCATTCTGGAGTTGTTCATCAAACTAATTTTCAAAATAAATTTAGACCCTTAACTAGTGCTCCCAGTGCTTTCAGGCCTTTGATTTTAATTCATATTCAGAAAAGAATTTACTTCAGCATTACAAGAGTAAACTTTTACAGCAAGTTTGAATAGGATTTGTGACCTCTAAACTAACCATGAAATTATCAATTAGGCATCTTTTCCCTTATTAGGAACAAATATCACTATGATTAATTCAACATGGATATTCCTCATGGGTTGACAAAAAGTTTCAGCAAGTTTGAGTAAGAATAAGCCAATATTTTTACCACTAGAGTGGTAACAAGGCAATTTGTCATTAAGGGTCCTTTTTTCTTTCATATAAGTCAGAATGTCACCATTTTTAAAAGGGTTCTTCCTCATGTCTATAGAAACATTTTCAGAAAGATTTAGACAAAATTGTGACCAGAAGATTGGCTAACACTGAATTATTAACTACGGATGACGCACGATACAGGATGCACAATGGACATTCAAGTATCACCGAAGCTAACCATGACCAGGTTGTGCTCAGACGAGCTTAAAAGATTGAAGTATCGGACAAATTAATATCAATATGATCTGCTTAACCCATTCCCACATGAGTCCTCCTTTTTAACGCCCCTCAAGAGAAAAGCTTTGGAAAACACTGTAGAAATTGAAAATGTAAAATTCCATCAACTTTATATTGTCGTCTGCAGCTTCTTTTAATTTGGACCAGTCTAAAATTTTGTTGTGTGGGAATAGGTTAAGCAAGCATCATCTGAACAAAGGCCTATTCCAGTCTCCTTCTGAAACCAAAAAGAGACCACAATCTACAGCTGAAAGTCCCACTCCATCAGCTATAATTGATGACACACCAAGCAAAGTGAGGCCTGGACTTGTACTAGCATTTGAAATAGAGGAGTTGTTGAATCCTAGACCACGAAATTCTAGGAGTCAAAACAGATTTACCCATTCCCACACAGTGACGCTTTTTGACGCCCCTCAAGGTAAACAATTCAGAAAACATTGTGTAAAATGAAGAAATTGATTGTAACAAGCAATTTCTTCATTTTACACAATGTTTTCTATGCGGAAAGTTGAAAAAATCTAAAATTTTATTGTCGTCAGCAATTTCTTCGAATTTGGACCAGTTTATAAAATTGAGTTGTCTGGTATTGGGTTAAGTGTCCTGTAGAAACATGAAGTTAACAATTAATCCGTATAGTTTTCGATACTTAATAAGATTCATTGTTGAAAAATTGACGATCAAAACCCTGATTTGCCAGGCAAACATGAGCCCTGCTGAGGCTGTGGCAGTTACTTGTTCCAAATACTGAATCATAAGCAAACTGCTTGCAACTTTATGTCACTTTGTTTTTCATTATGAACAATACTTACATGGATGACTACTTTTATATCTTGTCTCACCAGAATGCAAGGTAAATATCCCATCGAAAATTATTACCTCAAACAGCTCAATCAATGCATTCTTTCTCCAAATTACAGGTTCAAGACCCCTTCCCTTATCCATACAAAGTAAAAATCCTGCTATCTAAGTCAAAATTTCTTGTCTGGATTGTTGAAGCAGTCAAGTAGAACATACAAGATTATGAAATTAATGAAATGTGCTTTATAATCTATGTAAAGCATAACCTTTCTTTAATTGTCTCAGGACTTTAACCCATTCCCACTTGAGCCCTCCTTTTTACGCCCCTAAACAAAAAAACTTTGGAAAACATTGTGGAAAATGAAGAAATTGCTTGGATCAAGCAATTTCTTCATTATCCACAATGTTTTCTATCCAGAAAGATGAAAAAATTTAAAATACCATCAACTTGAAATTGTCGTCTGCAGCTCCTTTCAATTTGGACCAGTCTAAAATTCCACTGTGTTGGAATGGGTTAATCTTGTTCATATCTTTCCTTGTAAATAAGGTACACTACAAAAAGAATGTGAAATGCCAATCCTTTATTTGGTTATAAAATCACTCTGTTTGATAGTGTGAAACACGACTGTCATACATCATGCAACCATGACATGCAAATTTGTCTACAAACAATTATCTTTCCATGATACATCTTACTTTACAAACTGCTTAGATAAGCCAAAATGCGTTGAAGATTTATCTCCAAAATTAAATTCTAAACCAGAAAAGATAATCAAAGTACTGAAAGTATTGTAAGCTAGCAAAGCATGGTTGAATTTAGAAAATCCTTCCCTAGTTGGGTAGAAAACATTGTGGATATTGAAGAAATTGTTTGTTACAAGCAATTTCTTCATTGTCCACAATGCAGGGCTCCCCCTGGGAAATTTTATTCTTGCGCCAATGAAATCGCCAATGGCAAAAATTTGGGGCCACTTGGTGCCAATTGGAGACAAAAGTGGAGCCAGTATGAATAAGTGAATGAAAGAAAACTACTATATTGAAAACAAATAACCTGTTATCTATATATTTGGTTGAATAAATTGGGAAAGGGTTGATATGTACAAAATGAGAGGATTGTCATTTGATAATAAAATTCCAAGAACTCCTAGAGCTATGCTGGACGACAGGTCAAATTTTTGGTAACCCACAGTACTTTGATTACTAATGTCTGATATTTCTCATTTCTCGGAAATTCACTTGACTTTGTTACTAAAATCATCAATAGATAAGCAAAATGTTGTCTTTGTTTTTTATTCGATACTCTAATGAATCTCAAAAAGTGATCGAGGAATAAATATCGTCAATTTTTTAGCCCAAGCGATGTGAATTTCCGCCATCTTGGTTTACACGATGGTTCCCGGCGGGCTTAGGAAAATCCCAATATTCAAGTGATGTTAGAATCAATTAGGTCAACGATGCGTAACTAATCTGTCTTGATTGACACTGATATGCAGTGGATATTGATGGTCAAATCTCCCAAACAAATTAGCGGATGTGTGAATGATAAAGTTGCGCGTCGGAAATCGTTTAAATGGACTCAACATCCCTTTGCCTTATTTTGAAAGTTGTCGCCAGTAAAATCGCCAATTCGCCGATTTTGGGGCCAGAATTTTTATTTTGTCGCAATTGGCCCCATTGGCGATTGGCAGCGGGAGCCCTGCAATGTTTTCAAAAGTTTTCATCTTGAGAAGCTTAGAAAACAGAATTGAATAGGAATGGGTTAAATAGCAAGCTTTTGACAGAGTTCTATACAATTAGAAAAGAGTTTGCAATATTCCTGAAATACATAAGAACTATTTCTTATGGCGTAGTCATTCAATGGATTTAGTAGTTAAGCCACCAGTGGCAGTTTGCACTCATTAAACTTTGAGACGACCTCAAATTTTGGTATGTTAACTTAAGGTATAAAAGCTGACGCTTTGCTAGCTAAAAAGTATTAAAACTTTGATTGAAAAGGGGAAGGGAGCAAAGCCCCCCTCAAATTTCATAAAACTGACCTTCAACTATGACCTTGACCTTGGGCATAACCAAAAGAACTCAATTTAAGTAACTTGACCTTTAACCCACTACCATCCAACACAACACAGTTGTAGACTGGTATAAGTTTTAACATTGTTTTCCTATGCTTTTTTCTTTTGGGCATAAAAAGCTGGGTGAGGTCAAAACAAAGTCTAAAATATGACTCTAATACTCATCTCTGAGGACCTTTATCCAATTCCAACACAATACCTCCTTTTTTCGCCCTTCAAGAAAAAAGCTTTCAAAAACATTATGGATAATGAAGAAATTGCTTGTATCAAGAAACTTCTTCTTTATCCACAATGTTTTCTATCCAAAAAGTTGAAAAAATCTACAATTCCATCATCATGAAATTGTTGTCTGCAGCATCTTTCAATTTGGACCACTCTAAAATGTTGTTGTGTGGGAATGGGTTAACCAAAATAAAATGTCTCTTTATAATATACCTACATATTTTATAGTCAATACCACAAAAAATGTACTACTTCAAAGGGTTGTTAATCTTCATAATCTGTAGGTATTTTGGTAGGTAAATATGAAACTACACAGGTTACAAGCTCAAGATAACACAGAAAATGTTCTGTTTGCATCCAAAATACCTTTAATAATTTATCAAACTATTTATTTGGTTCTCATTTAAATAGTCTGATTGGACGTACTTTAATGATTGTCAACAAAATACAGTTTGAAAACAAATAATTATAAATTCAAATGTCACCAGTCTATCTTATCTGAAGCTACCTGAGTTAGATACATTCAGTGATATCTAAAAAGAATTTCATTCATAACTCTTTTCTTAATATCATCAGGGTAAGCTTTAAGCTGATTAGAATTTATTTAATGAGTCCTTACAAGTAAACTTTGATTGACATTCTTTCAATTATCTTGACCTAATATGACCTACTTTTTCATAAAATTCTGTCACTGGGGCAGACAAATATTCTTCAATTTCTGTAATTTAAGTTAAGACAACCAATAACGAATCATTCCAAACAAATTCAAAAGGTTCAACCAAAAACAGAGTTATCCTAAACCAACTCCCATACAATGACGCTTTTTGATGCCGCTGAAGAGAAACATTAAGGAAAACATTGAGTAAAATGAAAAAATTGCTTGCCATCATAAAGTTGAAAAATCTAAAAATTAATGAAGTGTAAATTGTTGTTTGCAACTTCTTTTGATTTGGACCAGTCTAAAATTTCTTGAGGGGTAATTCGTTAAGGATAAGTGTGTTATAATCTGTCCACTTTAGACTGAAAATGAGTTATTTTGTTACTTACATAGTTTAGGTCATTGAGGTCAGGTGTCTCCACAAGTTTTATTTTGCTACTCAATCAATGTAAGATAAATTGTAGGTTACTAAGGTAAATGTGTCCTGTTAATAGCTAGAAGAATCATACTGCAACACATGCAGTTTATCTATACCCATATTCTGTCTAACAGATGCTAAAATGAGTAGGAAATATCAAGGGTCAAAACAGGACAACACACTGGCATAACATACATGAGGCCCTCGTGGGCCTGAGACACTCTACTTGCTATAAAGTCCCCTAGATGCAAAAAAACATTATATATCTAGAGAAGTAGCAAATGCTCCATTTTCTCTATTTCCAAGTGGATCATCAGGGCATTCGCTAGCAATCGCCATTGTCGCGAAATGCAAAAATAAAAGTGAAGTGGCAATAAAAAATCAATCTGGCAAAAACGATGGAAATCAAAGAAATGTCATGCAAGCCATATTGATTTTCCTATAAAGTATACCAAGTTTGTATCAGACTACAATCAAGGCAGATTATCGTAGTAAAGGTGTTTAAATGGTGATAATCTTGTTGGATTTCAATAAACATGCAAGTCAGTCAACAAACAAAGTGTGACAATCAATAGTCTAGTGTATGACCCACAATTCAGGTGACAATTTCCGCAAATGATCGTGTGTTATTGTACATTACATCAATTAAATTCAATAAATCAAAATCGAAAAATCTAAGTTCAGTGGGTTTACAATAAATCCAGAATATATGTCTGACAAAAAAATCATAAACTGACTAAAATATTCAACTGACAAATCAGGGTGCCCATTCACATACTGCAGTACGTAATTCACTTACAAATCTTTCACCAAGACGTGCATGAACGTACAGAAAAATAAATGAACGTAGAAACAAAATGCTATTACGTGTGTGTGTATTGAAATATTATTAGGGTACAAAACTAGAAACTCTACGTGCGAATTTTACCCTAAAAACCCGAAAATTTGCAAGCAAAGTAGACCAAAATCACATCCGACGCAAGTGATTTCCCTTTCATTCGACAGGAACCAGCGCTCCTTTCTGGCCTATTTTTCTCTATATAGAGAAAAGGGGAACCAGCAGCTGTAAAATGTTTAATGCGGATCTTGATGGCCTCATTGACCTGACCAGTTTAGCTATTTTTCAAACAAAATACAAGATATTTACGTGTTTATGGCGAGAAACTGACAATAATTTGTACTATAGAATTTGATTTTGAAATGAGATTTTCTCGTGAGTTCCGTTGTACATGTAAGTCGGGTGTGACAAAATGAAGTCATTTATTTAACGTTGTAGTTTTGTTTTAGCTACATAATTTGCTGTCTGCAAAATGTCACAGCAAAACCTATTCTATTTCTCCGCAAATTGTTACGTTTGGAGAGTAATAAGGCCAGTTGATATTTTCTGTGCCAGAATTGTTTCAATAACAGAGTTTTAGCTAACAATGAGCTGACATGCCTGGTATGGCAGGCTCCAACAGGGTTTTCGTTTGATCGAGACCTCGGGTTTTGACGCACAGAAATTAAAAAAAAATGCAATTTTGACGCTTGAAAATTTGTCACTGTGCGTCATTTTGACTCTCGAAAATTATCAGCCATGCGTCAAGGGTCATCATAAGTGTGCCAAAATTATTGGAAAATGGTTAATTGATTATAAAAATTTACACCCCATCAGGTTTAACACCAAGCTTGATAGGCAATTAGCACTTCCCAGTGATGAACATGCATTGGCGATCGTCATTGACAGGTACTTGACACCTGTGAAATTAATGATGAAACCCATTTTCAGAGTTCTAATCCTACTGAAATTTACTTAATTGCTATTTCTTTAATAAAAAGCTCACAGGATATAATCAAGAATAAAGTGAAACCAAAGAAAATATTGCAAAGAAATGTCATTGGTTTTCGTGCATAAAATCGGCACTTCTTTTTATAAGAAATTAAAATAATTTGATCCTCTTAGTGCTCTTAAGATTTTCTGTAACTGATTCAAACTAATAACATGTATAAATACTTAACTTTCCCTTAAATTAAACTTATATTGAAAATAGAATACTGTCAGATTGGAGAAATGTTTCAATCTGAGACAGAGTTTATTCTAAGGCACCATTGCTGAAAAAAAAACAACATACAATCACTTTTAAGGCACCATTGCTAACAAGGTTTTAAGCTTTTTTTTCTAAATTGCTCGCGGGGGGGGGGGGGGTGAATATCGCATTTTGACTCTTCGGATTTCAATTTTGACTCTTGGAAATTTTGGCCCAAGGGTCAATGACTCTTGACTTTTGGGTACTAATGAAAACCCTGTCCAAAATGCCTTCCCCACCCTCGTAATTAACCTGTTAGAGTTGTTTAGCCATTGCTCTCATATCCCATTCAACCCTTCCAAAATCCAATAATTAAGAAAAAGCAAATTGTCAAAAGTCAGCTTTGCTATCATTCGCTCTAAATTTATCTGAAACTGGCAGACGACATGTGGCACTTATTTACTGATTATTAACAAAGTAGATGTAAACTATAACATTTTCATTTTGTAAAGGATTCAGTTTAGTATGATGTACCCTTAACTCTGAAGATAAAGGGTACACTGTACCCTCAGATTTTTCTTTGTACCCCCATTTCAAAACCTAAGAGGTACATGTACCCCCAAAATGAAAACCCAGTGGGCATGCTGCAAATTTTTGTGGACGAATCTGTATCTAATTTATAATTAGTACTACACAGGCAACCCCCTCAAGTTTGTCTCGTCGGTCTCTTTGATGCCCGTCACAACCCTGTCGCAACCCTATGCTCCTGTAGGGTAGAATGGTCAGACCTAATTTTTTGTGACGTTAGCTGTGTTTTTCCATCAGCAGAGGAATATATGAAGGTAACTTGTTGAAAGAAAAATGGTATGACTTTGATCTCAGTAAAAGTAAGTCACTGGTCTTGAAAACACAACTTAGGATATAAATTTTAGGAAAGAAATTTACAACCACAACTAACATCATTTCATAGCCATTTCAGTTTCTACAATTGATTGATTCAACGATTGTTAGGATTCAGAACAGGGACAGAAAAAAATTGCTATTCTCTATGGGTGGGGTACTTGGGCAACTGGGGGTTAGAATTTTTTCCTGAACATTTTCCTTGAGGGGCGTCCAAAATCATCACTGTGTGGGAATGGGTTAAAAGCCTAGAAGACACTGAGCAAACTTGAGATACTTTTTAATATCCTATATTGCACGACTTCATACATTTATTCTCTGCAAATGCCCTGATGTCCTGATGGTTATGGAGAAGATGCTCTAGATGATCAACCAAAGAATAGACAACCTCTGTTTATGAATAGCAGGGCAAAAATATATATGAAGACTTGAACCACTGGTCAGGTTGATAGATAATCCTTTGGCATGGTTCTGTGAGCCTTCAGTTGATATACCTAAATCATACCTTGACTATAATAATTGAAAATGCCTAATATCATTTAAACTACAAGCTAATAGAAGTAGATAACTGACAGTGTAGCCAAACATCACCTTATGTGTTTAATAACACAATATCTATAAATAGACCATAATCCTACATCATGTTTGGGAACCCTTGCAAAATAGAACACACCTGAAATTATGAACCAATAGATTTTCAGACTGAAACAAGCATTGAAACAGAATAGTCGAAGTGCTGACAAAAACATACAAGGCGTCATAAAGTAGAGAAGAAATGTTAAGATCGCAATATAAATCCATCAAAAGAACATGCTGAAGAATGTCAAAAAATGAAAGCATGTGTTTGAAACTTTTCTGTTTTTAAGGCCATACTTTGCTTCAGTTGATTAAGTAAGCAACTGTATACATACCATTTGAATTAATTCTTCCAAAATTGTCTGCAGTGAAAAATATCTGAAATCCAGAAATTAAAGAAATAAACGATCTTTTAACACTTCACACTTTTACGTCTTCACACTATGATTTCTTGACCTCAAATGATCAAGATTGAACTGCGCATGTCACTGTGAAACCGGAAACAGAATGGAACAATACCCGCTCAAAGACAGGCATCATTTAGGAAAGATTTTCTCTCGTTTGTTGTCAAGATTGTCTTCAGGTTGATTTCGGTATGATGATTTTAAAAAACTTAAGGTCTGTTTTAATTTAAGCAGAATTTACTTTGTTTGAAAATATAACATGTGAACATTGGATTTCATTTTCCCTTCATTATCCATTGTGTAAACTGAAAGTAGATCATCATGTCAACTTGCACTGCAATACTGTACCTAAAGAAATTGTTGTAGTGAATCATTTTTGAAAAACCCTAATAGACTATCGAATGAAGGTCTAAGTTGCTAAACGTAGCTTTCTGAGTAGATGAAACTCCCGGGTTATACTAAAACTAGCCCTATGAGTTTTATAGCCCCACAGATTATATACGCCCCTACAATCTATGAGCGATGAGCATATATAATTATAATTCATAGGATTTGAATTTGTCTTGCAAAAAATATCAATATATATGAAGGATATTTGCTTTTGAATTTGGAAGAATTAAAACAATAGGGCATTTTGGAAATAATTCTGTTCAAATTATCCGAGATTATAAACATCATTCAATAACATTCTTAATAGACAGGATCCATCTCCACTTAAATGAATGATAAATGAATGGACAATATTGCTCATATACTCACAGGGCGTGTACAAAACAAATTCCATAGGGTGCTTGAAGGGCTATAAATCTCGTAGGGATTGTTTAAGTGTGACTGAAACTGCTTGTATGGCTATCCAGCCCACAGTGGACTGAATAGCTGTAAAGGCTTACAGCGTCTAGCCTTACATAGATATCATGGCAATAGTATAGGCTTGCACGGCTAGCCACATCATGGAATGAGTCTGGCTGCAACACCATAGCCCTATCTCTGATAATCTGTTGATGCCAACAGATTATCAGAAAGAAGGCAACAATATTGCAGCTAAGATGAATGTAACACCAGGACTAAATATTTTTCATAAGGGGAAGCTTGTTGTGCCAAATATTGAAGGTTTTTTTGAATGCATACATGTACTTAATTTATATGTCAAGGATAAAATATGCTTTACAATTGCTCAAGCTTGTATATTATCTAGTCAGTTATGTCAATGAGCCTGACATGTCACCAATACAAATATAACATCATAAAATTTTCTCAGATGAGTGAGACATTAATTTGTTGATTGGTTTTAATGATTCTGCTTTGTTGCTGTGACTTAACATTTCACACACTGATAATATGGTACGAAGATTAAGGGTGTCAGTTTCAATTTCAGTAGCTAGACATCATTTAACCCATTCCCTCTCAATGATGCTTTTATACGCCCCTAAGAAAATAAGCTAAGCTTTGGAAAATATTGTTGAAAATGAAGAAATTGCTTGCTACGCACAATGTTTTCAACCCCAAATGTATATCCATAGGCTTTAAATTGTCACCTGCAACTCCTTTTAATTTGGACCAGTCTAAACTTTTCTCATGACACACTTGAATTCAGTCTCTTTTTCAAAGAAAGGGTGGTTTTTCTTCTTATCATTTTTCTTGTCTTGGCGAGTACTAAAATCCATCCTTATTCAATTTGGTCCAATTTCTTGTGGCAATTTAAACCAAATTTCTCTTAGCACTGCTTCCTTGTAATTATTTTCATGTATATCACTTTTAGATAATTGAATAAATGTACAAATTGAACACAGTAATTTGAATTTGTAGAATGATGTTAGAGGTTTCTATGGCCACAGAGTGCCCATTAACAATTACATACTGCTGTATGTGATTCACATACAAATACATTGGTTAATATACAGATTTTTAGGCCAAAACATGCAAGTATGAAAGAAAAAGGAATGATTGTAGCAGCAGAAAACCATTACATGGATGAGCTTTCAATATCATCCAGATATGATATGAGAAAGTTAGCGTGCGCAGGAGTGTGGAATTCACATGCTGGACTTGTCCAATATGAGCTTGCAGACAAGTCCATTTTTTAAGGCCACTTATCCAGAGATAAGTATATACTAGGGCAAATCTTGGTTACTCATTATATATTTGAAAATTATCAAAATGTTTATATTAAGGGGTAGAAAATATTGTGGTTCATGAAGAAATGTTGGGTTCCCACTTTTTCTTCATTAACATTTTCTCAAAACTTATTTCTTCAATATTTGTTGTGGACAAGTACATCTTAATTGTGGACAAGTAGAAAATCATTTCTTACTTGTAGAAAGACCAGTGGAGAAAACCTGTATTTTCACATGTATGGTGCATAAATTTTTTACTTTGATAAAGTAGAAATTTATATCAGAATGAAGTGATCTCCCTTCTATATGACAGGCACCATCTTTTCTTTCCTCTGTGAGTCTCTTCTAATAATCTAATATTCTCCCTAATTATAATGTACATATAGAAGTACACTATTATACGAGTATAGCTTTATTTCATGATTAAATATCAAAAAATATATACTATTAAGATCAGACTTACATACACATTTGGTGTCTTGTGATCAGAGTTCAGAATTAGTAGTTAGCATCTAGCCAAAAGGCCACCAGAAAATTGGATTTGATACCAGTATAAAGTGCTACTTAATTATAATGGTTGTTTGTAGCATTTTCTTTCTCGCAAGTTGGAATCAGCTTTTCCTATGTAATATAGAACAGCTTACTGTAAAGTTTTTCTATTTGCCTATTCATATACATTGACTTTTTAGCTCACCTGAGCACGTAGTGCTCAAGTGAGCTATTGTGATCGCCTTTTGTCCGGCGTCCGTCCAGCGTGCATTGTCCGTCAACAATTTCTTTAAACGACATCTCCTCCCAAACCACTGGGCCAATTTGAACCAAATTTGGCAGAAATGTTCCTTAGGTGGTCCCCTTCAAAAATAGTTAAAAGAATTAAAATCTGTTAAAAACTCTGGTTGCCATGGCAACAAAAGTGAAATTTTAAAATAATCTTTAAAAATCTTCTTCTCCTGACCCAGAAGGCGTAGAGCCTTGATATTTTGCATGAAGCATCAGTATATTGACCTCTTTCAAAATAGCTAAAATCATGATCCTCGGGTCCCAAGGGGCGGAGCCCCAGGGGGGTGGGGTTTATATAGAAATAAAGAACGATTTTTTAAATGACATCTCCTTCCAAACCACTGGGCCAATTTGAACCAAATTTGGCAGAAATGTTGCTTAGGTGGTCCCCTTCAAAAATAGCTAAAAGAATTGAAATCCGTTAAAAACTCTGGTTGCCATGGCAACAAAAGTGAAATTTTAAAATAATCTTTAAAAATCTTCTCCTCCTGACCCAGAAGGCTTAGAGCCTTGATATATTGCATGAAGCATCAGTATATTGACCTCTTTCAAAATAGCTAAAATCATGATCCTCGGGTCCCCAGGGGCAGAGCCCCAGGGGGGTGGGGTTTATATAGAAATAAAGAACGATTTTTTAAATGACATCTCCTCCCAAACCACTGGGCCAATTTGGACCAAATTTGGCAGAAATGTTCCTTCGGTGGTCCCCTAACAAAAGTGAAATTTCAAAATAATCTTTAAGAATCTTTTCCTCCTGACCCAGAAGGCGTAGAGCCTATATATTTTGCATGAAGCACCAGTATATTGATCTCTTACAAAATAGCTAAAATCATGATCCTCGGGTCTCCAGGGGCTGACCCGGGGGGGGGGGGGGGGGGGGGTATAGGCATGAAGCATCAGTTCACAGACTTCTTTCTTATTTCTGAAATTATAACCCTTGGAAAAAGTTTTTTCCTTCTTTCAATTCAGCACTTAAGCCTTGGAATTTGTAATTTAGACTTGGATCCCCAAGTTCATAGTGTTTATATGTAATTGTGGCCCACTTGTTTCAAAATCCTAACCTTAACATGAAATAAGATAGTTGAAAGTAAAAGAGCCTTTAACTCAGGTGAGCGCCCCAGGGCCAACGGCCCTCTTGTTTTACGCTCCTCATGAATTTCAATTGGGAAAACATTGTTTAAAATGAGGAAATTGGCTTATAACAAGCAATTTCCTCATTTTTCACGATGCTTGCTGTACAGAAAGTTGACAAAATCAAAAATTTTATAGACTTTAAATTTTTGTCTTTAACTCCTTTCTCTTTGGGCCAGTCTAAAATTTTATTTTGCCCTCTTGTAATGGGTTAAAAGATATCAAGCTGTTTGACAAACTGAACTGAGTAACCTAATAAATCTTCACCAGACAACTAAAGGGTTTGAGACTATATTCTAGAGGGGTTATTATTTGTGCCAGTAGCCATTAAAATTCAAAATGGCCCCCTTTTGCACCAAGTCTGGGCCAATCACTTCTAATCTTAATGGAAACAAGATACCAATTTGTTATATATGTTAGACATAAAACAAATCTAAAATATTTAAAAACAAGTTCATGAGAAATAACATTTGTATATGATCTTTTGCTATAATTAGTATTCTATACCTATGTTTTGATTTTGTATTACAGTGGAACGTCCCTTAGCCGAAGTTACTCCATATGTTGAAGTTATTCTAAAGTTACGATTTTATTACTCTTTACTTCTATGTATTTGAACCTCCATAAGTCGCTCTCTTTATCTTGTTAACTACCCCTACTTCAAATCAATTACAAAGTCCCATCACTATTGTTTGCACGTATTCACACCTCTATAAGACGAACCTTAATTGTAGAAGCAGAAATTTGCAATCAACTAGGTTTTTACACATTTCAACGTCAACGGGGTTAATAGATACGTGCGTTACAGTATTGGATATCTATTGCTAACTTGATTTTGTTTGATTGTTTGTCTGCGATCTGATTTTTTGAAAGATTGTGTGAAGTGGAGACAGTATTACAATGGTATTTTTCAATGACAAAAGAGGCATCTTACACCAATACCATGCAGGACTTGTTTGGTGCCGGACCTGGTCTGTCTAGGGGATGGCAAGCAATTTTGGCCAATGTGACATGCTACAGGAATGACCTAGTAATCAATCCGGATGGATACTTTGGTTATTACGACAGGAAAGAGAAAATTGTCTAACTACACAATCAATACGAAGAATACTCAATAATAGAAAATAAAAACAAACAAATAAAGCAACAAAGTCTAAACAAAGCTCTAGCTAAGAGTGATAAAAATAAGAATATTAATAAAAGAAATTACGATAAATACATTGTCGTTACCTTTTGTTCGATTAGATAATCATACTTGTACAAATTATTCTTAGCCTTATTTAATAGCAGTATTTCGTCACCATTTTTGGTTGTACATGGAAAATCTTTCACTATACGTCAAACCATCTCTACGTCGAAATTTTCTCGTAAGTCCCCTGAGCTTCGAGGTATAGGTATTCGAATGTAAGCATTTATTATGGCCTTTATTTTGGCATATTTACCCTGGGGCTAAAGTACTGTGGGGACCTCTGTGTAAAGCTTTGCATGCATCATATTAGCTCACTCCCACACAATCTCACTTTTTTATGCCCCATAGAAAAAACATTTTTTGGAAAAACATTGTCGAAAAATGAAAACAAGAGGCCCAGTGGGCCTTAACGGTCACCTAAGTAAAAGAGCATCAAGACAAGTGATTTAGGGTTTTTTAGAAAAAGATTTTTTAAGAAGTACAAAAATTTACCCCTTTCTGCCCCCGACTTGGGCCCCTTTTACCCCAAGCCCCCCAACCTCTTTTCACAAACTGGAATTGGCATCCCCCAATGATGCTTCCGACCAAGTTTGGTTGAAATCCCCTCAGTAGTTCTTGAGAAGAAGATGAAAATGTTTAAAAGTTACCAAAAATTACCTCTTTTTGGTCCCCATTTTAGGCCCCCCCCCCTGACCTCCAGCCTTTTAATTTTCACAAATCTGTATAATCAGTACCAAATGATGCTTTTGACCAAGTAAGTTTGACATTGGCTTTGTACTTCATCAGAAGAAGATGAAAATGTGAATTTTTTAACATGATGAACTTTGACCTTTGGGTGTGGCCCCATACATGACCCCAGGGGCATGAATTTCACAATTTATAATATACCTGTCCTAGTTGTCATGCACACAAAATATTTAAGCTCTGGCATTAACGGTTTATTAGAAGAAGATTTTTAAAGAAGAACCAAAAATTACCCCTTTTTGCCCCCGATTGGGGCCCCTATGACCCCCAGAACCCCTATTTTCACAAACTTGAATTGGCATCCCCCAATAATGCTTTCTACCAAGTTTGGTTGAAATCCGCCCAGTAGTTCTTGAGAAGAAGATGAAAATGTTTAAAAGTTAACGGACGACGCACGACAACAGACAAACGATGATTGCAATAGGTCACCATGACCATTCGGTCAGGTGACCTAAAAATGCTAAATATAACAAGAAATTTCTTCATTATCCTAAAAATAAGATTTTTGAAATTCCATCATCTCGGGTTTGTTGAAAATGCCTTTAGGGATATGAAGGTAGCTTTAGAAGGACAAGAGACAGTGCACCTACAAACATTTTAGTTCTATTTTGGGTAAGATGAATAATGCATTTGGTAGTTGGCTGGAAGCCTATCCCATTTTCACACAATCCCACTTTTTTGCCCACCTAGAATTACACTTAGGAAAATATTGTAAAAATGAATGAATTGCTAGTAATAAACAAATTCTCCATTTTGTACAAACTTTTATACCCTAAAAGGCTTTTAATTTTCTTTAAAACTTACTGGTTAAAATTTTTGTCTGCCACTTCTTTGAATTTGAGCCAGTCTAAAATTCTATCATCTGGTTGAGAAATATACAGCCTACTTAACAAGAGAAACTCTTTGAGAGACAGTTAAAATAGTTGATAATCTCATTTAAACCCATTCCCATACAAATTCTGCTTTTATATTCCCCTCAAGAAAAGAGTCTAAGTAAAGATTGTGGTTAATGTAGAAATAGCTTGCAATAAGGAATTTCTTCATTTCCTACAATTTTCTTCCCAGAAAGACAGAGACTTTTAACATTTCATCATCTTAAGATTGTTTTCTGCAACTTTTTTCAATTTGTAAATGTCTGAAAAAATCATCTGGTAATGGGTTAACAATTGTTTTTCTCAGGCGGGAATAAGTAGGAATGGGTTAATCCATTCCTAAACAATCCCTCTTTTTTATGCCCCTCAAGAAGAAAGCATTGTGGAAAATGAAGAATGTATCAAGCAATTTCATTCATTCTCCACATTGTTTTCTATCCAAAAAGACCCCCCCCCCCCCAAAAAAAAATAGAATTCCATCTACTTGATTGTTGTCTGCAGCTTCTTTCAATCTGGACCAGTCTAAAATTTGGTTGTTTGGGAATGGGCTAAACCACTTTCAGAGTTGAATGATTTGAGACTTCAAGGAAAATTGCAGATAAGCAATTGCAGTTGCAATAATTTGACAATGGGAATTTTTGGTCTAGATAATATAGTGTGAGAAGAAAAAGCTATTTTTACTGCTTTTCTTTTTAATATACACTTAGTAACATGTCTTTTCATCAAAGATAGACAACTCAAAAGTATAAAATATCATTTGTGACTAAATAGATTGCCTCCCTTGTATTATTAGATGTCTTAATCTGTGTTGCCTTAGAACCCCTTACCAGACAACAATTTTTGTGGGTTAAACTGTGTCTTTTGGAGTAGAAAAAATTGTGGATAATGAAGAAATTATTTGTAACAAGTAATTTCTTAACCCTTGTCATGCTGTAATATTACCTTAGTTACTGAATTGCTGTCAAATCAAAGGACTGAGAGCACTGATAGAACTTGTTGTTTAAAAATCAATATTTCTTTTAGAAATCAACCTCATAAACAACTTGGGAAGGAAAAGTATGATCAGGAGGTGTAGACTAAGATCAGCCTGCACATAAGTGTTTACCAAGAGTCTCAACATTCTACCAGTATTACATTTCAGTGTACTCAGTTGTACATTTCAGTGTACCCCAAAAGGACTTGTTTGACTTATGTTTGTGGAAGAAAAGTACTATAATTATCAGTAATAAGAGGCCAAAATGGAAGAAAAAAAATGCAACCTCTTCAATTAAAGACATTATAATTGACCCATTCCCACACAGTGCTACTTTCGATACCCCTAAGAATAAAAAACTTGGAAGAATATTAACATAAGTGCAGTCTGATCTTAGTCTACACCTCCTGCCAAAACCGGAATACTCCGGGATCAGCATGACAAGGGTTAATATTCTACCAAGTTTTTTATTCTTAGGGGTATCGAAAGTAGCACTGTGTGGGAATGGGTCAATTATAATGTCTTTAATTGAAGAGGTTGCATTTTTTTTCTTCCATTTTGGCCTCTTATTACTGATAATTATAGTACTTTTTTTCCACAAACATAAGTCAAACAAGTCCTTTTGGGGTACACTGAAATGTACAACTGAGTACACTGAAATGTAATACTGGTAGAATGTTGAGACTCTTGGTAAACATACACACACAAAAAAACCAGAATCTGAATACAAATATCTTATTATAATAGCCTCTTAATCCATTCCCATACACTAATGCTTTCTGATCCCACCTAGAAAAAAAGCTATAGGAAACATTGCAGATAATGAAAAAATTGCTTGTATCAGGTTATTTCTTCATTAGCCACAATGTTTTCTATCCAAAGAGATGAAAAAAAAATTCCATCAACCTGAAATAGTCGTCTGCAGCTTCTTTCTATTTTGATCAGTCAAAAATTTTGTTGTGTGGGGAGGGGTAATAATAATTTGATTCATTAGCCCATTACCACACAATCATGCTTTCTGATGCCTAGAAAAATATTATCAAAAACTTGTCAAGCTTATCAGAGAAAAACAGGATCTTCCCCTGAAAGCACATGTAGGCTATCAATATATTTTTGTCGAGCCCGCTTGCAGTCAGCGAGACATAGTTGTCACTATGACAAGAAGATGAATGTGCATTAGTCTGTCCGTTAGCCCGTCCGTCCGTCCGATTTTGTCTGAACAATTACTCCTATTTTTATGGATGGATTTCAAAACAACTTGGCACAATGATTCTCTGTCATGAGTAGATGTGCCATTTGAAAGAAATTTTGGGATAGTTCTAATGTCAAGGTCACAGCTCAAGGTTAAACACTAAAATTGTGCTTGTCCAGAGCATTTCTCCTACAATTATGGATGGATTTCAAAATAAATTTGCACAATATACTCCATCATGAGCTGATGTGCCATTTGAAAGAATTTTTTTGATAGCTTCAAGTTCAAGGTCAAAGCTGGAAGTCAAACACTAAAATTGTGCTTGTCTGGAGCATGATACCTACAAAACTTTGTGGGCTCGACAGCAATTGTCCTGGGACAACCATCCAGTTAGATTAAGCCGAGACAGTTGCAAATGATATAGGGTCATTCATGTGGTTCAAATAACCGTTGGAATCTCGCATTTAGTTTGAATTTCATTTAATCAATGTCATCATTACGTCATCAGGAGTTATGTTTGCTAGCAGATCTTTAATTCCGTAAACATCAGTCCAAAACTGTCGTAAGTGTTTTTACAAATATAAACACTTACCGTAGTTTTTTTCTAACAATTTGATGTTACAGGATTTAGGTAGTTGGTTGTTTCGCATGTCAATTTGTTATCTTTCGTTGACTTTGGGTCATATGCAAATAAGGTGACTTGGGTCATGCAATGTCAACAACCGAATTCTGTGATATTTAAAAATAATCTGGAATTCCTCTGAACCTTTCATGTATAACCACAAAAAGTCATTTTTAGCCTATGAGATTACGGCCACGCCATTAACTGACTCAAATTTAAGTATTAAAATGTGTGTTTGGACGTATTTTTTCACACTTTGCAAATTTTTCTTATCCAGGTTTTAGAAACATCAATATCTCCCTTTAATAATACATGCATAGTAAATCTGCAACTAAGGATGGGAAATGGCAAGCTTGTCAAAATATCTGTATGCTTGTTGGAGCTTGAAAATAAATTGAAAGCTTGCACAAGCTTGTAAGACAAGACCATCTAAACATTTATAAGTTTGTGCAAGCTGGCAAGGTGAGTCAAATTGTATGTCAAATTTCAGGTATAATGTAATGTAATATTATATATTATATCAATATATATTGCAACAAGCCAATATATCATCGGTGTTTCGAGCAAAACGTTGTGTATTGTGTTGCTTAAACTCTGTGGATACACAATATCAGCTACATCAAGCTGCCATCTAGAATGTGACAAGCATTTGAACTGACTAGCAGTTTCAAAATGCAGACAACCATGAGTCTGTATGTAAGTATACAAGCTTGTCTTGATGTTGCCTGCGAAATGACGATTCACCTTGGTTAAATTTTAAAAAAATCAAATAACCAAATCAGATTGTTCATTTAGACAGGATGTGAATCTTAACCTCTGACAATTATGTCAAGCATTAATGTTGGTTTGAGTATGAGTGGGCTTATTGATTGGTGGATAAATAGCCACACCCACTAGACTCCAACATGACTGTTTTCTGAGATATCTGGGCCAGAGATTACAAAACTTTTTGTACTCAATTGAGGATTTACTCGAAATTCGATTAAAAATTCAAGATGTATATTATGTAAAATTCTAAGACAAGTGGGTAAAGATGAAACATTTATATTGGTTAATTATAATTTATAACACAAATTCTATAGTTATCTTCGAAACACAATATTTATATAAACTTTAAGTTTGATTAATTCATAATTCAATACGAAAAAAGTTTTATTATCTCAGGCTCACAGGATGTTAGATTATGGTGGAGAACATAAGACAAAGGGAAATTGATGCAGCAAACATTGTAACTGTAGTTTGAATAAGCTTTTGTAAGCTGATGTTAAAAGGTTTAACCAATTGCATAATGAAAACATTTTAGACTGGTCCAAATTCAAAGAAGTTGCAGTCGACAATTGTTAGTCAATGAAATTTTAAAACTCTTTGTTAGGGTTTAAAACATTGTGTTTTACAAAGCTTTTTCTTAGGGGTGTCCAAAAGTGTCATTGTATGGGAATGGGTTAAATCAATAATTTTGATTTTGTTTATGTTGATGGTCAGCACTACACTTTTCTTTAAATGAAAGACATGACGGTAGCAATCCCTCAATTAAATTAAGGATTATAAACCTTGTCCTGCGGAATATTTATCTTCTTTTCACTATAAAACTTTTGCATAACTAGATCCATGTTGGGTTCAAAGATTTTTCTCAAAACATTAAGAACAAGTAGGTAGTGTAGCCTACGATCAGACTCCATGTCTGTGCAGGCCAAAGCCATTGTCAAAGTAGGAATATATTCCGTGATCAGCATGACAAAGGTTAAGATAACAGAAAGAGAATCACATATCTTTCTGACCATAATATTCTGGAAGCAAATGGTGTTTGATAGATAAATATGAGTTGTTCTATTGTGACAGAGGTCAGTGAGAGGAGCCTATAATCTGTCAGGACGTGTGTGTTTCGCAAATATATCTTAACCCTTGTCATGCTGAACCCGGAATATTCCGGTTTTGGCAGGAGGTGTAGACCAAGATCAGTCTGCACATCAGTGCAGTCTGATCTTGGTCTACACCTCCTGCTTGTACTTTTCCTGTCAATGTTGTTTATGAAGTTGATTTCGGAAAGAAATATCGATTTTTGATTAGCAAGTTCTTTCAGTGCTTTCAGCCCTTTGATTTTACAGCAAGTAAGTAAGGTAATTTATACAGCATGACAAGGGTTAACTGATATCAAACTTTTGATATCTGGTAAGAAAATTGATTCTTCATATGTGGAAAGAGTTCAATGGTTTATGCCAAGAAACTTGTACAAAGACATACTTGTTAACAGTTTGCTTTGCACTCTTCATTAAGGAGGTATTAAATGCCTGTAAAAGTTGTTTGATATCTTTGATTATTGAGTCAGTAGTTTTAAAGGAATATATTTGATCTGATAGATTAAACATTCTCAGAATCAGAGAGAGAGAGAGAGATTTTAGATTCGTTTTTTGATTGAATCGGAAGTGCAAATAGAAAAAAACAACAATAACATAGCTTATACAATTAAGTTATCTTCATTAAGTAAGAATAGACAGCAATGAAGTACATTGTATATAATTTTATCCAAATATTGTTAACCAATTACCACACAAGAAAATTTTAAACTATTCCAAATTGGAAGAAGTTATTGACAACAAAATTTTAGATTTTTCAACATTCTGTGTAGAAAAAATTGTGTAAAATGAAGAAATTGCTTGCTTCAAGCAATTTCTTCATTTTACACATTGTTTTTCAAATTGTTTTTCTTGATGGGCATCAAAAAGTGTCATTATGTGGGAATGGGTTAAAATGTATTGTTTTGAGTCTGATTGTGGAGAGATTTAGTTGTAATTGTTCAACAACAGGTTAGTTTATACGCCTGTTCAATAGTAAGTTTTACATGTAAAAGGGATCCCCGGCAGCGACATTATATTCTTTTCGGTTGTCTCTCACCGTTGGGTGGATAATCATAAACCTAAGTGGGATAGCAGCTGGAGGCTAGGAAAGGATGTAGTCGTAGTACTGGTGTGAGAAATACATGTACCAGGAATCCATTAGTAGGTGCTCCAGCCACCATGATATGACTGAAATACTGTTAAAAGTCGCGCTAAACCCTATTTAATCAATCAATTACTTTTAATAGATAAGTGTCTCATGTAAATATTTGGTGTGTCTGTCAAAAACCATAACTTCTATTAAATGTTGTCTATTGATTTCACAATTGATTTGGTACAGTTATCCTCCATTAGGTTTGTTATCAGAAACATTTATATAGGTAGGTCTAAGTTTAATCAATTACCACACAATGACGCTTCCTGACAACCCGTGAAGAAAAATAATCGACAAAACATTGTGTAAAATGTGTAAAATGAAGAAATTGCTTGACCCAAGCAATTTATATATTTTCCAAAAGTTTTTCCACCCAAGAATTGAAAAAATCTAAAATTTCATAAATTTTGAATTGTCGTCGGCAACTCTTTTCAGTTTGGACCAATCTAATATGTGATCATCTGGTAATGATTTAAGGTCACTTTAATCAGTCAGGCTTGAAAGAGACTGATAGGTGGTGTTTACTAAGATCAGACTGCAAATGTGTGGGAGCGGATCTTTGTTTATACTTCCTACAAACACTTGGATATTTTAGGTACAGCATTACAGGTTCAACCTTGTCATGCTGAATCCGGAATATTCCTGCTTTGGCTGGGATATAGACTAAGATCAGCCTTCACATATGTGCAGTCTTATCCTAGTGTATATGGCCTGTTTGTTCTTTTAAGCCAGAATTGGTTGTAAGAAATTTTCTGTATAAATATTGACCCTTAATTTGGTGCTTTCAGTGCTTTCAGACGTTTGATTTTGATGCAATCCTCTTGTGGATTTATAATTCAGCACAGCAAGGGTTAATTGCTGGAAACAGTGAGTATAAAGAAACAGGCTAAATTACCATTCACATAATAATTATTCTCTTTTCCTCTATTTTTCTTGCAAAAAATTCCCAAGGTACATAGTTTTTTGCCAATTTCAAAGCATACAGATAAACCACATTCAAAATATTTGTTACACAACCATGCATGCAGTCATCATTTTGTGAGTCGTTTTTTCTCATCACCATTTACTGAATTATTCTTAGTTTTTCTGACCCAGATGTGAAGCAGACTTGCAGACTTGCAAGAGCTTTTAACCCTTGTCATGCTGAAGTCTTCTGAAATTGCATTAAAATCAAAGGCCTGAAAGTACCTGAAGCACTATTTAAGGGTCAAAGTTAATGTTGAAAATTAATTTCATACACATCCTTAGCTTGACAGAGACAAACAGGAGGTGTAGACTAAGATCAGACTGCACTTATGTGCAGGCTGATCTCTGTCTATGTCTCTTGCCAAAATAGGGATATTTCGGGGTCAGCATGACAAGGGTTAAAATTCCTTTGTAAGCTCAGTCTTTTACTTAATTTTTAGCTAGCAAAGCGTCAGCGTCAGTTTTGCTAGCTTAAGTTAACAGACAAAATTTTGAGGTTGTCTCATAGTTCAAAGAGTGCAAACTGATGGCTAACAACTAAATCTGTTAAATGCCTACGCCATAAAAAGTACTTCTTATGTATTGCATGCAAGTTCATCTCCTAAGTATTTTTGACTGAAATATGACTGAAATACTGTTAAAAGTGGCAATAAACCCCATTCAATCAATCAATCAAACAAGGGGACAGCTGCTGGCATGCAAGGGAAGATCATCTTCAAGACTTGCCAATTTAAACTCAGCAGCCCATTTCTGCACTATGCTATGATATGCTGTCGCTGCAAAGAAAATATTATCTCATGTCTGTTTCTGCCCTAGGCCACAGACTTTTAAATAGGTGGAAAAGGGATGGGCATATTGTCCTACAGTTGTGGTTGGTATTTTATTAGCACAGTCTAAGACGTGGCAAACAAGAAGGATGTGCTAGGTATCAAGAGTATTGGATATGTCGCTTAGATATGTCACACAAGGTTAGGTTTGCATTACTGCATGTCAAGGACTTAATAGCACAGGTCTGTACAATGTAAAGACCAATACTATGCTTTAAGTCCTCAATATGGTGTAATAACCATGCTCTTTTGTTATTGTTAGAAAATACCCATCATTAAAGCCGTGATAATATGCAATCACAGTGATGTTATATACAATTTCTCCTTTTCTCACAGCAGCCATCATAGCCCAATTGGTAGCGCGCCAGACTCCTAATCTTCAATCATGGGTGTCATGGGTTCGATCCCGGCGGCAGCACATATTCTTTCCAACAATTGTCTCTCACCAATGGATGGATAATCGTAAACCTAAGTGGGATAGCAGCTGGAGGCTAGGAAAGGATGTAGTGGTAGTACTTGTGTGAGAAATACCAGGAATCCATTGTAAGGTGCTCCAGCCACCACCATATGACTGAAATACTGTTAAAAGTGGCGTCAAACCCCATTCAATCAATCAATCCTTTTTTCACAATGTTTTACACTGATTATTATAACCCATATATGAGGGGTATTCTAGAAGATTCGGGAAGAATGGCATATCTTTTTTAATAGTGCGTTTAATTGGGCAAAAATTTGTCAAGTTCAATATGCATGTAATATCTATAAGGCAACCAAAGAAATTTTGCATACATGTACTATTTAAGAAATTACGGCTTCCATGGCAACGTCATGTCAGCGTCGGCGGAGCATTTACGCGGCGTCATGTGAATCCTCGTTTCATCGTGCTTGTTTGCAACTGGAATAGCGACAGTTAGAACGTTAAAAATGTAAAAAAATGTGCATTAACGTCTCCTGCAATTGCTTAAGACGTCATACAACGACATTTCCGGTTTTTAAATATAAACAAGCGGTAATCACATCTACAAACATGAATAAAACATTAGAACAGCGATATTCGATAAAATTTTGCGTTTTGCTAGGGAAACACGGAAAGAAACGCAAAATATGATCATGGGGACGTATGGGCAAGATGCCAAGGACGAGGATATATGAGTGGTGTAATGTGTTCAGCAACGACGCAACAGCAGATGCAAATGACCGACCAAGAAGTGGACGACCGAACAGGTTGTGTTCCGCTCAGCCTTACATGATGTAACCATAGTGACGCTTAAAATGTTGGCGGTTATTGATATTTTCAAAATTACATTTTTATTCAATGCATCATGTTAGTTCAAATTCGTTCCAAATTTCGTAGAAAACTACGCATGAAAAAAGAAGTTATGCCACTTGTCCCGAAACTTCTCGAACACCCCTCGTATATTACATGTGGGATGAACAGCTGGGGGCTCGGATCAAATTTGTCCCTTCTACTGGTTTGAGAAAAGACAAGATACAAATAGGTTATTTGCACCTGCTGCAGGGATATAAATGAAGAAATATTGAAAGTGGTCTTAAACCCTATACACTCAATCAACCTCTAACAATTTGTTATAACTGTTATAATTTTGTTGTCTGGAAACGGGTTTAACAGGCTTTCCCAAACAATCCTTTAAAAAAAAAATGGGTTGGAAAACATTGTGGGAAAAGAAGAAATTGCTTGTTACAATCATGTTCTATATTTCCCACTAAGTCTTCTACCCAGAATGACTTCTTTCATTTTTAAAATTGTTGTCTGCAACTTCTTTCAATTTTGACTGGTCTTAATTTGTATTGTCTGGTAATTTGTCAAAAATAGGCAAAGGAGATAGAATAAAATATGTGCAATTTGATCGATATATGCAGGAGAAGAAAAAAGGGGAAGCTAGCAGGAAAAAAAGAAATGTTGAAGAATTTTTATGGGAACAGGGCTTTCCATCAATTACACTTCCTGCTGTTTGTTGTTGATGAATTTTCAGACAGATAGACAAATTAGTGGTGCTTAGTCTCCTCTTTTTCTACATTTTGTCTTGCTTACTTGAAAATATAACTGCAGCTGGAATAGTATGTAGATACAGTATTAACCCTTGTCATGCTGAATAAAGTCTTTTCAGAATTTAATTAGAATCAAAGGACTGAAAGTACTGGTAGAACTAGTTTAATAGCCAATACATCTTTTGAAATCAATTTAATGAACATCAATGGTTTGAAAAGGAAACTTATGTGCAGGCTGATCTTGTCTACACCTCCTGCCAAAACTGGAATATTCTGGGCTCAGCATGACAAGGGTTAAGATTTTGTTGCAAAATTTTAAACCCGTTGCTTCAGTGGAATTTACTATAGCAGAGTTTTATAACTAATAGCAACAGTTTAGTATCAATGTCAGTTAACCCATGCATACACAATGATGCTTTTTGAAAGGCCCAAATTTGGTCAGTCAAAAAGATTGCAGTATGGTAACAGGTTAACCCTTTCCTGTACGAATCTGGGATTTTACATCGCTCAGTCAAAAAGATTGCAGTATGGTAACAGGTTAACCCTTTCCTGTACGAATCTGGGATTTTACATCGCTGTGGTTTTATACTTGAGAAAACATTGTGGAAAAAGGAGAAATTAAATGTGACATGGAGTCATAATGGGACTCGCCCTTCCATTTTGTCTATATTATACAGGGTTCCCACGCGTCAGGGAAAAGTGAGGGAAAAAAGGAATTTTGTAAAAGTCAGGGAAATGTCAGGTAATTTTGATGAGTGTCAGGGAAATTTGAATAATAAGGCAAAAGTCAGGGAAATGTCAGGGAATTTTGAACAGACTGTCAGGGAGTTTTTCATTGGAGTAGTTTTCAAGGCTAAGGCAGTTTCTTATGTTTTTGGCTTAAATTGCTTAAAGTACTGATTTCCAATTTTGAGATTTATTTTAAAAAAAATATTAGAAACTGAAGGGATTTGCGCCCCTTGAGCAGAATGGTCTTTTCTGTGATAGTTTCAGTTTTGTTGTTCACTGAATTGTGTGCAACATTATTAGAATATCAATGAAGTGATCATACTAGATGTTGTGACAGGGAACTATGATGCACACTAAGGGTAAGAAGGATGTAGTCATTAATTAAAATGTGTATAGCAATGGTAATTCTTTGATAAAATTGTGAAGGAAGAGGGAAACATAGGTTGAAATGTCGATAAAATGTCAGGGAAATGTCAGGGAATTTTGGAACTGCCGGAGTGTGGGAACCCTGTTATACCCCTGGAGTCATATTGGTGCTCAGAAAGCCAAGCACTTATTTGAGTACTTTAGGTCCAAGGGCCCTACTTTAGGGCCAAGGGCCCTCTTGTTTCAGTAGGGGTGAAACTTGACTTTTCATCACATAACTTTTGTAGTCTTATTTTCTAGAGGTTAAGGAGTAATTTTCTGGTTGCTATGGAAATATTCCCCATTTTATGTAATTTATTAAGAATCAGCAGTTAAACAACTTGAACCTTAACAACTGCATAACAAGTTTTTATAATTCATGGTTATTTTTCAATTCCAGCTTGTAGCAATTATTTTTATTTATATTTTTTTTTCTTATTTGCTCTTGGGGAAAGTTATGTGTTATACAAGATTTGCACTACTTTTTATTCAACAACAACAACAGACGATTTTCTCAGTTACTGAAGACACTGTGCCCTTCTTCTGAAGAATATGGAATGGTTGATTTTTCTAGGGCTTTTGAAAACATTGTGGGAAAAGAAAAAAATGCTTATAACAAGAAATTTGTACATTTACACCAAGGATTCTTTTCCAAAAGACCAAGATGCATTTCATTTTCTTTCAGTTTAGTTTGTGCAAAAATCTTGATCTGACCCATTACCACGCAATGGTAAATGAAAATGTAGCTTTGGAAAACGTTAAAAAAAGGAGAAATCACCTTTAACAAACAATTTCTCGTCTTCTCATAACATTCATACTCTATTTGGCATTAATCTTTAGGTCACCTGACCAAAGGTCATGGTGACCTATTGCGGTCGTGTTTTGTCTGTCATTGAGCGTTTTGCTTTTTTCATTTTCGACTTCTTCTTAGAACCCTTGGATGGATTTTAACCAAACTTGGCAGGAAGCATCCTTATTGGAAGGTGCTTCTGATTTGTACTTGTCATGGAGTTATCTCCCCTTGGGGCTCCATAAGGGGCCAAATAGGCTACATCTTGAAAAATCTTCTTGTCATGAACTGCAGCTGTCAGATTAGATTCACATTTGGTATTTAGAGTCTTTAAGGCATTAGGACTATCAAGTTTGAACAAGAAGAAAAAAATCTGTCAAGAAATGGCTGTGCTGTGGCGGGTGGGGAGCAAAGGTGGGTGGGGTACATAAGCTTACATAGTGACAACTTTGAATTTTTTTTATACCAAACCAAAAGACCTACAGCTCTGATATTTGTTATGTGGCATCATCTAGTGGACTTCTATCAATATTGTATAAATTATGACCCAAGGGTCAAAATTAGCCCATTCCCGGACTTCACAAGTTTAACATAGGCTTATATAGTGAAAGTTTAAAAAATCTTCTCTAACACTAGAGGGTTAGAGCTTTTATATTTGGTATGTAGCATCATCGAGTGAATTTCTATCAAGATTCTACAAGTTATGGCTCCAGAGACAGAATTAGCCCATTCCCAGATGTCACAACTTTTACAAAGGGCTTATATAGTGAAAAATTAAAGCTCTTCTTTTCCCAAACAGGAGGACCTGGACCTTTGATATTTGGTATACAGCGTCATCTGGTGGACCTCTATCAAGATTGTACAAATTATTGCCTCAGGATTAAAAATAGCCTATTCCCGGATGTCACAAATTAAACATAGGTTTGTAAAAATCTTTTCTCCCAAACAAGAGGTTCTAGAACTTTGACATTTAGTATACAGCATCATCTGGTGGACCTCTTTCAAGATTGTACAAATTATTGCCTCAGGATTAAAATTAGCCCATTCCTGAATGTCACAAATTTAACATAGGCTTATATAGTGAAATTTGTAAAATCTTTTCTCCCAAACAGGAGGGCCTAGATCTTTGATATTTGGTAAACAACATCATCTGGTGGACCTCTATCAAGATTGTACAAATTATTGCCTCAGGATTAAAATTAGCCCATTCCTGGATGTCACAAATTTAACATCGGCTTATATAGTGAAAACTTTAAAAATAATCTTTTCTCCCAAACAGATAGGCCTAGAGCTTTTCATATTTGGTACACAGCATCATCTGGTGGATCTCTATCAATACTGTATGAATTATGGCCCTCTATCAATACTGTATGAATTATGGCCCTAGGATCATAATTAGCCCATTCCCGGCAACACAAATTTTACATAGGGCTTATATAGTGAAAATTTAAAACTCTTCTTCTCCCAGACAGGAGGTCCTAGAGCTTTAATGATGTTGCATCACCTGGTGGACCTCATGGCCCCAGGGTCAGAATTAGCCCGTTCTAAGATGTCCCAAGTTTAACATAGGCTTGTTTAGTGAAAACTTTTAAAAATCTTCTTCTCCTAAACTAAATGGCTTAGAGATTTGATATTTAGTATGTAACATAATCTGGCAGACTTTTATTTGTTTTAATCCTCTTTGGATTCAGGTGACTGATAAGGCCCTATGGGCCTCTTTTTATGCCCCCGCATCGATAAGATCGGGGCATATTGTTTTACCGGTGTCCGTCTGTCTGTCTGTATGTCTGTCTGCAAAACTTAACCTGCCAACTAAACATTTTCCTATAACTTCAACCCTGATTAAGTTACAATGCTAATATTTGGTATGTAGATAGGTCTCAACAAGGCACAACTGGGGAATGTCATTTCATCAAGGTCAAGGTCAAAATTTTAACCCTTTACCCGTTTCTAAAGAATTCCCGATTCGGGGGCATAGTGTTTCACAAACACATCTTGTTAATTCTAATGTCAGCTCTACACTTCTTTTAATTTCAACCAGTCTAAAAATGTGCCATTTTGTAATAAAAGAAGCTGCAGTTACAATACTTTAGAAATAATCTGGTCCCTATTAGTCATGAAAAATTATTTTTATTGGGATAGACCATAGTTCTGACATCTCCAGTTTTATTGGGAATAGATCAATGATGCATGAACAGTATGATAGCCTATCCATAACTGAATTTTATGATCCATTAGATTCTGCCTTTTATGTATCACTGTCAGAAAAGTGTGGTACGGGATAATTTGATATACAGCTGCGTCATATGAAGATATTGACTCTTGTCAAGCTGAATAAAATCCTGTTTAGAATTGCACCAAAATCAAAGCACCACAATATCCGAGACTCTAGTTGTATGTCATTAATTTTTTTTAAAACGATTTTATGACCAATTCTTGCTTGAAAAAAGCAAGCAGGTGGTGTAGGGTAAGATCAGACTGCACATATGTTCCAGCTGATCTTTATCTATACCTCCTGCTCAAATAGGAATATTCTGGGTTCCACATCAACCACAAGGATTAACACATTACCGATTGAAATGCTCCAAGGCTACAGTCATATTTTTACCCTTGAAATGCTAAATCTGGGGTATACCTGTTTTAGCAGGAGGTATATACAAAGATCAGCCTGCATTTGATGCATTTTCAAAAGAAATATTGACCCATAATCTAGCCATCTTGGCCTTTCAGTCCTTTGATTTTAACCTATTACCGCACAATCCCTCCTTTTATACACTCAAGAAAAGAATTTGGAGGAAACATTGTGGAAAATGAAGAATTTGTTTGTAACAAGCAATTTCTTCATTTCCCATAATGTTTTCTACACAGAAAGACAAAGATTTCTAAAATTTCATTAACTTGAAATTGTTGTCAGTAGCATCTTTCAAACTGGACCAGTCTAATATTTTGTTGAGAGATAATGTCCGGTAAATGCAATTCCTAGAAAGATATTTATTCAGCAAACAAATTCAGCAAAGACTGGTCCAAATTGAAAGAAGCTGCAGACGACAATTTCAATTTGATGGAATTTTAAATTTCTTAGACTTTTTGGATAGAAAACATTGTGGATAATGAAGAAATTGCTTGTCACAAGAAATTTCTTCATTTTCCACTATGTTTTCCAAAGCTTTTATATTGAGGGGGCGTTTAAAAGCGTCATTGTGTGGGAATGGGTTAAAGCATTTTTAGGGGTAGAAATATTCACAGCAAAAGAAAAAATCTTTTACAAGCTATTTATGTAAAAAATCTCAAAGCTGTTGAACAATTGATTATATAAGCAAAAGTACTTTTTATGAGTGATTGCAATTTTTGTAAGAAAACCCACACACCCTATCTCCATAATTTATGACCTCAGTAATCAGGGGAGTTCAGTATAAAACCCTACACAAAATCAATTTGGAAAATTTTAAGAAAAGCAGAAATTCCCTTTTCCTTTTTTCATAAGTTTTCTAACCCTTTTTCAAATTAAACACCCTTGGAAAGATTTGAATGTGAACCTTTCAAGAATTTTTGGTCTAGTTATAGATTAATTGAGTTGTATGTGAAAGAATTGAATAGAAGTGAAAGTAAGACAAATTCCTTTCAGATCCCACTGGAGTTCTCTGTAGTCAGTTATTGTGTAGTTTGGGGATCCCTGATTGCCCCTGTCTGTACACTACAGCTGTTACATACATTATGTCATTTGCAAGATGTTTTATGGGCTTTCTGAGGCTTCCCTTCTATATATACAGTCACACAGCAAAAGTAATGTGCATATTGTAAGGAGTTGATTGTTAGTATGGTAGGGTTACTGTTACAGTGCCAGTAAAGTACATGTATAGGGTTCCCTCCGAGAATAATGAAAGGTATTCAGTTTTAATCCATTACCAGTCTGCAAAATTTTAGACTGGTCCTTAATGAAGGGAGTTGCAGTTGACAATTTAAAATTAATGAAATTTAAGATTTCTTCAACTTTCTGGGTATAAAATCATCATGGAAATAAAGAAATTCCATGTCTCAAGCAAATTCTTCTTTGTGCACAATTTTTTCCCCCACTTTTTATTTCTTTTTTTGAGGGAAGTAAAAAAGTGTCTTTGTGTGGGAATGGGTTAATATAAACATCAATGTTTCTTGTTTAACCCTTTCCTGCACAATCCATTGTTTTTACTTCCCTCTGATTTTTTACTTTAAAGAAATATGTGGAAAAAGAAGGAATTACTTGTAACAAGCAATTTCTTCTTTTCCCACAATATATTCAAACCTATAGTTTGGTTACTTTTCAAATTGCAACCACTTTTCATTGTATTCTGCAACTTCTTTGAAAATTGGACTAAACTTTTGAAAAACAGAAGAGGGTTAGCTTATTACCAAACAACTAATTTTAGACAGGTCCAAATTGAAGGTGGTTGCAGACAACAATTTCAAGTTTATAATATTTTAATATTTTCAACTTTTTGGGTAGAAAACATTGTCGAAAATGAAGAAATTGCTTGTTACAAGTAGTTTCTGAATTTTATATCTTAAGGGGTGTCTAAAAGAGTCATTATGTTGGATAAAGGGCTAACAAATATAATTTGGAACTTGGAATATTACAAGAGCAACCAATTCCATTTTGTAATGAGGTGAGTCAGGTACCCGTAGGCAGTGCAATTGTTTAATTATAGATTTTAGGCTGTATTACTGTAGCTGGTTTGGCATAATACACTCTATTGTACTCTCTTGCTGCAACATGACAGAGGCTATAACATAATGATAGCTAAAAGAACTGAATTTGCTGCAATACTCTGGTTGCCATGTGCAACAAAAGTAAAAAGATCTTTAAGAATTGTCTGCTCCTGAACAAGTAGGCGTAGCGCCTTGATATTTTGCATAAAGCATCAGTATATTTACCTCTTTCAGAATTGCAAAAGAAGGATTTTTAAAACAACAACTTAAAGGGTAATTTTAAGCAAATATGGCAGGATTGTTCCTAGGTGGCCCCTCTTGAAAAATTTAATTTAATCTTCTTTTTAAAATTAGTATTTTGATTTCGTATTTTGATTCTTGAATTTGATAGCCCTTATTTTGGCAACATGAATTTTAAGTTCAAATACTGTTGGCCCCTCAGACCTCTCAAATACGAAGCTTAACTGAACATAGAGAGCTGTTGTATTTCTTTTCAATACTTTTCCATATGACTTAGTAAATGAATTTTAGATGACTCTACTTTTGTAAAACAAAGAAAATTTTTGAATTCTTCTGTTGGACTAATTGACAAGATTTAAGTGAATAGATTAGTGTTATATAGCAAATATGTATCAATTTATATTGAATTCATAAATTTAAAAAATCATTTGCTAAATAAGTACATACAGGCCTGTGGAGCGAAACAAGCCGTCAAGCACCTTCTGTTCAATATTAGCACAATTTGATTTGTCTCCTGCAACCTCTTTTCAATTTTGACAAGTCTGTAATTTTGTTAACTGGTAATGAATGAGTTTATGAAAAATTGTGGAATTGAAGAAATTGCTTCATTATCCACAATAATTTCTACCCTAAAACAGACCGTCAACTTTCATCAAATTTGAAATCTGCAACTTCTCTGAATTTGGATCAGTCTAAAAGTTTGTTGTTTGGTAATGTGAACATTTGTTATAGTATTATCTGTTATTGCCTTAGCTAGGAAATCAGGCATTTGGGGGGGGGGGGGCTTACAATCTTCACCCTCTGGATTAGACTGTGTTCAGTTTCAATCAGTTTACAAGCAAATCGTATTTATCCAACCAGATGAGAAGCCCAATATTACCTGTCTACTGCACATGGTTTATGAATCAGCCTGTACTTTTGTTACATTGCAGTTAGTCACAGTGGAACAGCAAAGTGTGTTCAGTTTGAATTGATGAATCAGATCAGACTACATGCTATACTGTGTGAAAGTGGAATTTGAACTGGATTCATTCTATGGAAACTTAATAACCATAGGTACAGGTAATTGATCTATAATCATTCATTTTCGTAATTATCCGGTATTTGATATAGGCTGCTGCCTGATGTATTTCTAACCATGTTAACCATGTTAACCCACACACACAAAAATGTAGTATTCTAAATGTTATTAAATGTTATTATATTGAGAGAATTTTCAAGTGTTTTAACTCTTGTCTTGCTGAATAAAATTCTTACCTAAATTTGCATTAAAGTTGAAGGCCTGAAAGCCGTCAGGAAGCACTAGTTTAACCTATTCCCGCACATTGACACCTTTTGACGCCCGTCAATAAAAATGCTTTAGAAAACATTGTGGACATTGAAGAAATTGCTTGTAAAAAGCAATTTCTTCAATGTCTACAATGTTTTTACCCTTAAAGATGAAGAATTTGTAAATTCTGCCAACTTGAAATTGTCGTCTGCAAGTCTTTTCAATTAGGACCAGTCTCAAGTTTTGTCTGGTAATGGGTTAAGGATGAAAATGGACTTATAAAATTAATTTTATAAATAGCTCTGGGTTGAAGGAATCAAACAGGAGGTGTAGCCTAAGATCAGACTGCACTTACCGGTATGTGCAGACTGATCTTTGTCCATACCTCCTGCCAAAACAGGAATATTCTGGGACCAGCATGACAAGGGCTACTTTGAAAGACAGATAAGATTATATTAATTTGATCGTAAAAATTGGTAGAATAACATCATGGGAAGAGAGAAAAAATTACTGACCAAGTTTGCTTCCTATGACAAACAGAGTATCGCTTACCCATAACTAGACATCAAATTTTAAACTGGTCCATATTGAAAGAGGTTGCTGTTGCAGACCTCACTTCAAAGCTGAGATTGGAAAATTATGCCAAACAAGGCAAAAAGAATTTGAGAAAAGGAGAAATTGCTTGTTACAATCAATTTCTCCTTTTCCCACAATGTTTTCCGTAACTGTTTATCTTCAAATCATCAAAAAGGGGTTATTATGTGTTAATGGTATAACACAGTTACAATGCTAGTTTAAAAGAATTCAGTTTGTTTTAACCCTTTACTAGATCATATTCAAAAACACATGTTTGTTGATAACCATTTGTAGTATAGAAACATTGGGACAAGTAATTTCTACTTTTCCAACAATGTTATTCAATACTATTTTTGGCAGAAAGTCAAAATGTGGTGATGGGTCAAGCTTGTTGAATGTACACAGGGCTTCCTGCTAAATTGTCTGCTTGCCCTGCACACTTTTTTCAATCTTTGTCTATATTCTCAGGGCGAGTGGAATTTTGAAAGATTTGAAAACTGGAATTGATGTAACACTATATATTCTCATTGAGCAGGAAAAGAAGAAAAATTCTAGGAATTTTCAAGCCCAGGAACATGAAGGTGAAAACAAGTTGTTGCCCCATAAAATGATTCCAATTGATTCCTCTCCCTGTTGATTAGAGTTGTGTGGTCAATGTAGCATAACTGGGGATAAAGGGTATATGAAGTCTTTTCTAAAAGACTATGTTAACCATTTGCTGTACGAACCCATGATTTTACGACAGTGCTTTTATTCCTGAGAAAACATTGTGGAAAATGATCATTCATTTTGACCAAAAGTGCAATATTGAATCCTGCCTTTCATTTTAAACATTTTCATTGTTGTTGGTGACTTTTAGTTTAACTCTTATAATGCACATCCTGAAATATTCCTGTATTGGTAGGAGGTTTAGACAAAGATCAGCCTGCACATAAGTGTAGTCTGAACTTAGTTTACATCACCTACTTGTGCCATTAATCTTTTCCTGTACAAACCCGTGATTTTACGTCCCTGTGATTTTATACCTCAAAAGCATTGTGGAAAAGGGAGAAATTGCTTGTAATAAGCAATTTCTCCTTTTCCCACAATATTTTCTACCACAAAAGATGGTTTCAATACGAATTGAATCCAATTTTCCATGATGTCTGCAACCTCTTTTAATTTGGATTAGCCTAAAATTTCAAAAAATGGGATAGGGTTAAGCAACACTTGTTTGTGAAATTACTTTCTAAAAAAATTACAAGTCCTCTAAAAGAACTCCAATACTTTAAGTCTTTTTATTTAAAAGCACTCTTGGAAACTAATTTTAAGGTAAGGGAGACAGAAAGCCATGTAAAACTGCCTGAGCTAATCAAGCCCACAATATCATTTTACAAACATGGGAAAGAAATGTGATCAAAGACTGGCCCAGCATGTTTTATTTGTCTGACTTCTGGATACAGGGACTGATAAAACTGATAATCCTTTCTGACAGAGAAAATTAGCTGGATTAACCCATTACCAGACAACAAAATTTTTTAGACTGGTCCAAATTCAAAGAAGGTGCAGAATAAAGTTTTTAGCTGATGAAATTTGAAAAAATCTTTGTCTTTTGGGGTAGAAAATATCATGGACCACAATGTTTTCACTGCATTTTTTTTTTTGGAGGGGAGGTGTCAAAAAGTTGGATTTATGTGAGAAAGTTACTTTTGGCAAGTTGAATACAGCAACATTTTGCAGGAGGAAGAAAGTTTGAAAATGGGATTGGGTTAAATATCATTATTTTCAGTAAAATGCAAATAAATCATTGTAGGAAAAGGAGACATTGTGCATTAGCAACAGTTTTTCCTTTTCTCCTCTGTTTGACCCTATTTGGGGCCGCCGTCATAGCGCAGTTGGTGGCGCGTCAGAAGTCAATCTAGAGGTCCCGGGCAGCACTCATCCTTTCCGACTATTTGTCTCCCACCAATGGGCCGATTATCGTAGACCTATGTGGGATAGCAGCTGGAGGCTAGGAAAGGATGTGATGGCGGTACTGGTGTGAGAAATACCAGGATTCCATTGTTAGGTGCTCCAGCCGCCGCAATATAACTGAAAGATTGTTGAAAGAAGCATAAAACCCCATTCAAACAAACTAAAAATCAAGAAGGTATGTCAGTGTCCTTTTGCCTGAAGTGTTTCTTGTGGCATATTCCATTTGACAAAATTTTATGTTTGTTATCAGAAAATTAACAGCAACATAAGATTATTAAATTATGTTTGAAGAGGCTCTCCAAATTTTATATTCTAGGATGCTATCTATTTGAGCAGAAAATTTAAAACAATCTGGTCTCCTGAAACTATTTTCACTACCATGCTGTGCAAGATGGTATAAATGTTTTGCTTCCAAACTCAAAAGATTTGTGTAATAGTGTTAACCCTTTACCGTTTTTCAAAATTTTAGACTTGTTCAAATTCAAAATGGTTGTAAAGAGATTTTACGGGTAATTACAATTTGGATGTTACATATTTCATTGTGCAGCCAGTCAAAAAATAGCATCCTATGTACAACCATAAAATATGGTAGAAAATATTTTTTAAAAAAAGAAATTATTGTGTGTTTAAAGCAATTTCTTCTTTTCCCACATTGTTTCTAACATTGCAGGAGAGTAAAAATCAGGGATTGAATAGGAAAGGGTTAATTGAGCCTTTTAGTCAACCAGTCCTAATTCAAAGAAGTAGCAGACAACCTATTTTACTTCATGAAATTTCAAAATATTTGTCTATTAGCGTAGAAAAGATTGTGACAGAAAATTATATAACAAACAACTTTTTCAATTGCCACAATAATTTCAATTTTGCTTTGTGGGATTGTCATGGAATAGGTTAACCCTTTCCTGTTTAAGAAAATTTTAGACTGGTCCAATTTCAAAGGTTTTGCAGATAACAATTTAAAGTTGATTTTGTTTGAAGATTAATCATTCAGTAGGGTAGAAAACATTGAGGAAACAGTAGAAATTGCTTGTTACAAGCAATTTCTACTTTTTCCACAGTGCTTTCTAAGATATAGATATAAAAACACAGGGACGTAAAAACAGGAAAGGGTTAATCCATTACCAGACAACATAATTTCATATTTGTCCATACTGAAAGAGGATGCAGACAACAATAAAAGATGTTTCTAAATTGAAAAGATCTACCAAAAATGTTGAGAAAAGGAGAGTTTGTGTCATTGCTATATTGCAAAATTTATGGTCAGTAACATGTACAAACAAATAAAATTGTTGACTGGTGACCTCAACATCATCTACATCTTGATCAGACTGTATTTTAAGTGTTTAATTAACATTTTCCTGTTTTTTGAAATATTAGACTGGTCCAAATTGAAAGAGGTTGCAGTTGACAATAAAAACTGTATGCATTTTGAAATGGAACCATCCTTTGTGGTAGAAAATATTGTGGGAAATGAGAAATTGCTTGTTACAAGCAATTCCTTCTTTTCCCACAATGTTTTCACAAGTATAAAATCCCAGTGACATAAAATCCCGGGTTTATGCTACAAAGGGTTAACCCATTACCAGATGGCGACATTTAGACCGGTCCAAATTGAAAGGATGGGCAGATGACAATTTAAAGTTTGTGAAATTTTAGCTTTTGTCAACTTTCTGGATAGAAAACATTGTAAATCAAAGGACTGAAAGTCCTGAGAGCGGTTTTGCTGGTTTATCAGTAACCACGCTCAATAATACGAGCATTTTTCATCAATATGAGTGCGTAAATCGTACACCTAAGTAGGAGGAGCAGCTTGTGGCTCGGTAAGGATGTAGTAGTAGTATAGGTGTGTGAACTACCAGGAATCCATGGTTAGGAGCTCCACCCGCCCCGTTATAATTGAAATACTATTAAAAGCTGCGTTAAAACCCTAATCAATCAATCATGACCTATTACTGTTTACCGAAATCGCTATTTTGAATTAATGGCAACGTTTTCTTCTTAAGTGCGTGAAAATTTGTGGTTGGGTGGTAAAAGGTTAAATGATAAAAGGTAAAGAAATCAAAGCTAACATTCAATTCTTTTTTCATTGAGCATATTATTATTACAATTGAAGTAGATAAATATGTGCAGTCTGATCTTTGTCTTTACCTCCTGCCAATGCAGGAATATTCCAGGTTCAGCATGACAAGGTATAAATGATGCGAGTCAGCTTGATTAAGCCTTAGTACTGATGTCTGAGATATGTAGAACGTTGGAGTGATTTATTTAATAAGTATGGCATTTTATAAACTATTGTTATGGTTAACCCATCACCAGACAGAATTTTTTAGACTGGACCAGATTGAATGATAGCAATTTCAAGTTGCTCAAATTCAAAAAAGTATTTGCCTTGTAGGGTAGAAAACATTGTGAACATTCAAAATTGCCTGTCACAAGCAATTTCTTCAATATCCACAATTATTTCGATGTTTTTTATTGGGGCATTAAGAAGCTGGTTTGTGTGGGAAAGGTTAAGCCATTATCTGAGCTGACAATATCTCCATTTCTTATTTTAGCTCAGCTGTTTTAGGAGAAAACCTTAGGTATTTTGGATAAAACCTGAGGTATTGCGATAGCTTTTGTGCCGTCATTGTCCCCGGCATGCAAAAACTTTGACATTTTGTGATATCTCTGGTTCTACTAAAGGCATTCACTTGAAACTTGGCACACTTGTTCACTATCAAAAGAGCAACCTATACTATCAAGGGGGATAACTCTAGATGCATTTTGTCCACTATCCAGCACCCAAAAGCCGAGCACAGGCACCCATAAGCGGTGCTCTTGTTTCTACCCTGCAAAAACTTTGTCATTTTGTGATATCTCTGGTTCTACTAAAGGCATTTACTTGAAACTTAGCACACTTTTTCACTATCAAAAGAGCAACCTTTACTATTAAGGGGGATAACTCTAGATGCATTTTGTCTACTATCCAGCTTCCTACAGCCAAGCGTAGGCACCCGTAGGCGGTGCTCTTGTTTCTACCCTATATGGTACTTATTTTTCAAATATTTAACATTGCGGAAGAATTGACAGAGTGCAGCTGTCAATCAAAAAAGTCAATTGATTAATCAGTTATCATTCATGTCGACCAGCGGGGGAATGTTTACCTCTATCATTTATGTAAGATATTTTTGTTATATTGGCAACTTTTATGCTGTAACTACAGCTATGATATTAAGATCAACAACCAACGATTTGTCTTTTTTTAGGACTCGGCCATATATAACCAAATAATATGTTTGAAATCTCTATTGAACTATCTTAACTGGCATTTCTGCACAATGACCCTTTCTTAACACCTTAACCCTTTAACTGACAAAACATTTTAGACCGGTCCAATTCAAAAAAAGTTGCAGACAAAAATTTAAAGTTTATGAAATTTTACATTTTTTCAACTTTATGGATAGAAAACCTTGTGATAAATGAAGAAATTGCTTGTTTCAAGCAATTTCTTCATTTTCCACAAAGTTTTCCAAAGTTTATTTTTCTTAGGGGTGTATAAAAGCATCATTGAGTGGGAATGGGTTATATGATCATGGAGAGATTTGTTGGAAAAGGAAAAATTCTCATGTTTTCTGCCCTATTTTGCGCTTATTTTCCATATTAGCTCAATATGAAATGTAGTCTGCAACTTTTTTCATTTTGGACCTTTGTAAATTTTTGTTTTCTGGTATATAGAGCTAATTGTTGGTTATCAGTGGGCATGGCCAACTTTCCACCAATTGTTTTCTACGGCACATTATTCATTTAAGGAGTTATGTTGTGGAACATTAAGTAATGCATTAATTTGTTTAGTTAACATTAAAGCTTCATTTGAATTTTTAATTTGAGGGGAAATAAATGAAGTAACTGAGGTGAAAATTTATAATGAATTGGAGTGTACTGGCTTTAAATGCATTAATAATGAATATATAATTACATTGATGATTGATTGTGTTGGATTTGATGCTGCTTTCAATATTTTTTTGCCTCCCCCCCCCCCCAATTAATATGATCATGGGCATATTTCTCTACCCAAGTCCGCCTGTTTAGTAATCTTAGGGTCATCCATCAAGGTCAAGGTCACTTATCAAGGTCAACTAAACACAAAAACTGAACATTTTGATCTAATTCAAACACTTTTAAGGAAAATGCCTCATATTTGGGACATAGGCTCCTTTCGTAGGTGGGCATCAGTTGGTTCTAAGGTCAAAGCCATCCACCAAGGTCAAGGCTACTTATCAAGGTAAACTTAATGCAAAAAATAACGTTTCGCTGTTTTTCGCATGACCAAGGTTAACCCATTCCCACACAATTCTGCTTTTTGACACCCCCCCCTCCAAGAAAATCAAAGCTTTGGAAAACATTGTGGAAAATGAAGAATTTGCTTGATTATCCACAATGATTTCTAAATCAAAAGTCAAAGAATTTAAAATAATATCAACTAAAAATTGTCAACAACTTATTTCAATTTGGACAAGTCTAAAATATTGATGTCAGATAATGGACTAAAAGCCATGCTTCCACATAAGTGTCATTCAGGTATTTCCTTTGTCATTTTAGAGCCCAAATGACGGCTCCAGATGAATCAGTAAATCTGTTATATCTTTTCAAACCCTATATTGTGGCTATTCATCAGAAAAATCTTGATTAGATGTGTTATTTAATTGACCAATCACAGCTTTCAATCAAAGAAACAATCAACCAACCAAATTATTCATTTAGACTGGAACTTTGAATTCCAGCGTTAGTTGACATTTATTTAAAGTGTTTTTGTTGGTTTGGCTACATTCAAGCTGTAGTTACGACATTTAGATAGTAAACTAACAATTTTACTTTTTTGTTGCACATTACTGGACATAAATTTTGCTAAGTAGCACCCTTAATAGTGAAGTGGAACTTCCTGTTGGAGTCAGTGGGCATGGTCAGGGGAGTCAGTGGGCATGGCCAGGGGATTCTGAGTTTGGCCAGGGGAATCAGTGGGCATGGCCAGGGGAGTCAGTGGGCATGGCAAGGGAAGTCGGTGGGCATGGCCAGGGGAGTCAGTGAGTATGGCAAGGGGAGTCAGTGAGTATGGCCAGGGGAGTCAGTGGGCATTGCCAGGGAAGTCGGTGGGCAAGGCCAGGGGAGTCAGTGGGCATGGCCAGGGGAGACAGTGGGCATGGCCAGGGGAGTTAGTGGGCATGGCCAGGGGAGTCTGAATTTGGCCAGGGGAGTCAGTGGGCTTGGCCAGGAGAGTCAGTGGGCATGGCCAGGGGAGTCAGTGGGCATGGCCAAGGGAGTCTGAGTTTCGCCAGGGGAGTCAGTGGGCAGGGGAGTCAGTGGGCATGGCCAGGGGACTCAGTGGGCATGGCCATGGGAATCAGTGGGCATGGCCAGGGGAGTCAGTGGGCAGGGCCAGGGGAACAGTTGGCATGGCCATTGGAGTCAGTTGGCATGGCCAGGGGAGTCAGTGGGCATGGCCAGGGATGTCAGTTGGTATGGCCAGAGGAGTAAATGGGCATGGCCAGGGGAGTCAGTTGGCATGGCCATGGGAGTCAGTGGGCATGGCAAGGGGAGTCAGTGGGCATGGCCAGGGGAGTCAGTGGGCATGGCCAGGGGAGTCAGTGGGCATGGCCAGGGTTGTCTTTTTGAATGGCCAGAGGAGTCAATGGGCATGGCCAGGGGAGTCAGTGGGCATGGCCAGGGTTGTCTTTTTGTATGGCCAGAGGAGTCAATGGGCATGTTCAGGGGAGTCAGTTGGTATGGCCAGAGGAGTCAATGGGCATGGCCAGGGGAGTCAGTGGGCATGGCCATGGGAGTCAATGGGCACGGCCAGGGGAGTCAGTGGGTGTGGCCAAGGGAATCAGTGGGTGTGGCCAGGGGAGTCAATGGGCATGGCTAGGGTTGTCTTTTAGTATGGCCAGAGGAGTCAACGGGCATGGCCAGGGGAGTCAGTGGGCATGGCCAGGGGAGTCAGTGGGCATGGCCAGGGGAGTCAGTGGGCATGGCCATGGGAGTAAATGGGCACGGCCAGGGGAGTCAGTGGGTGTGGCCAGGGGAGTCAGTGGGTGTGGCCAGGGGAGTCAATGGGCATGGCCAGGGGAGTCAGTGGGCATGGCCAGGGATGTCAGTGGGTGTGGCCAGGGGAGTCACTGGGCATGGCCAGGGGAGTCAGTGTGAGGCCAGGGATGTCAGTGGGCATGGCCAGGAGAGTCAGTGGGCATGGCCAGCAATCAGCCAGTTAGAGAGTTTAACCCTTTCCTGTTCAATTCCTGGTTTTTACATCCGTGTGATTTTATACTTGATAAAATATTGTAGGAAAAGAAGAAATTGCTTGTAACAAGCAATTTCTTCTTTTCCTACAATATTTTCTACCCTGTAGGTTGGTAACTTTTCAAATTGAATTCACTTTATGTTATCATCTACAACGTCTTTCAAATTGGACAAGTCTAAAATTTTGAATAACAGGAAAGAGTTAATGGAGAAATTGTATGAGATTGTAAATTTGAAATCTAAATCACTTTGTATTCATAACTTTACAATGATTTGTATTTTAGAGTGATAATGTTGTTACTGTTTGGAAAAGGCTAAGGCAGGCAAGATCAGGGATTGCAGGGTAATGATTGATCTTGGTTACAGGATTTTATACCTACAAGAGTGAATAAAAATTTGAGAAGGTATTTACTACCACCTGTCTCATTGCAACCTGTATGCAAATTTTGTAGTCATTGAAAGACTGGCTATGTAATGTAAATTGGACATTTTTTCCTTTTTTTTTATTTTAAATTTACCCAAAGAAGTATGTTACTAAGAGGATATCCTATTTCTTTCCTTATAGAGTTTTCAAGCAGTTTGAGGATCCCCTGTCCCGCCCTCTCACTCCGCTAGCCACATCAACTGACTCTGACAGGATGTTATTTAACCCATTCCCATTCAATGACGCTTTTAAAAACCCTTTCAATATAAAACTTTGCAAAACTTTGTGGAAAATGAAGAAATTGCTTTTTACAAGCAATTTCTTCATTTTTCACATATGTTTTCTAACTTGAAAGTTCAAATTGTCGTCTGCAATTCAATTTGGACCAGTTTAAAATTGTGTCGTCTGTTGATGGGTTGACATCATTATTTTTAACTATTTATGGACAGTAACATGTTAAAAAAATTAAATCATTGATTTTGGATCTAAGTATTGTAACTACAGCTATTCAAATAAGCTGTAGTTACAATGTTTAAGTTGCCCAACTAATGAAAATGTTTCATAAAATTGTTGCCAATGTATGAGTTCAAAGTTTACTTCTGGTCTAAATGATTGGTTGATTGATTCTTTGATAGACAGTTGCGATTGGTCAATTATCTGGTCATGAGTTTAGTCACTGTCTGTTCCAACTTTCTGTTTGATATTTCAAACAACTCACTGTAATATGAGCCATTTAACCCTTGTCATGCTGAATATTCCAGTTTTGGCAGGAGGTGTAGAACAAGATCAGCCTGAACATAAGTGCAGTCTGATCTTGGTCTACACCTCCTGCTTGTACTTTTCCTGCCAGAGTTGTTTATGAAATTGATTTCTAAAAGAAATATTGAATTTTGAACAACAAGTTCTATAAGTGCTTTCAGTCCTTTGATTTTACAGCAATATAGTAAGGTGGTTTATACAGCATGACAAGGGTTAATGCAGATGAATGTACCTTATTTTCCTGGAAATATGTGTATAGCATGTCCAACTATATTAGGACCTCATCGTTGGAGGTGATTACATCCATACTCACATGACTCGGGGCTAAATGTCAATTGTTTGGGAGTGTTCCCAGAAGACCAGCAGGTTTGTAGGTATTTAAACTAGCAACCCATGGCTTCTCTTATGGCTATGCTCAGTGTATGAAATGGCAGACTCATAATATGTTTGGCACTCTTGATGGAGCAGCAGACTAAAAATTAAGAGAGAAGCCAAGGGATCCTGGTTCAAAATCCAGTCACACTGTTGGTAATCTTGCAATTGGTGGATAATCATAAACGTGAGCAGAATGAGCAGCTGGAGGCTTGAAAAGGGTGTAGTGCCAGAACCAGTGTGAGAAAAACCAAGAATTCATGGTTAGGTGCTCAAGCTGCCACATTATGAATGAAATAGCATTCAAATTGGAATTAAACCATATTCAAACAAACAAACAAACTGGTTACTTGGGTATGGATCAAAGCTCCAGTGTATTTATGGTGATACCCTTAAAGCATACAGATAAGGGAATACTGTTTGTTTGAATGAATGAATGAATGAATGAATGGGGTTAAACACCGCTTTTAACAATTTTTCAGTCATATTGAGGTGGCTGAAGCACTAAGCAATGAATATGGTATATCTGAACTAGAACTACCATTACATCCTTTCGTAGCATCCAGCTGCTATCCCACTCGGTTTATGATTACCCACCCATAGGTGAGAGATAAATGCCATAAAGGATATGTGCTGCTGCTGAGGATCGGACCCATAACACCCCATGATTGAAGATTGGGAGTCTGATGCGCTACCAACTGCACTATGACGGCAGCATTGCAGCAATATAACACAGTGATTGTTTAAAGTGTTGTTAAACCTCATCCAAACCTAAACATTTAAATGGGATACAAACACACAACTGATATTTATCCTGCTTGATTCAGCTTCTTGTGAAATAACCAGTATGTTAGCCAAATGGAGGAGCCAGTAAAAGTCACATTCGGGTTTCAAACTCGAGACTTGTGGATTACAAAGTCGACACTCCACCTCACCATCATTGATCCAAGTAGGCTCTTAGGATCATGAAATTTAATACTTAACATATTATAGACTGGATTCAATTTCACTGATTTAAAGTTTATTTTATGATGTTTAAATTCTTTTAAAGATTGTGTCATCTGGTAATGTGTGAAAGGGTCTCTCTTGTTGAAATCCTATAATGATTTTTCCCTTTGAAATTTCCGGTTTTAAGCTCATTTACAGTAATAATGACATCTTACTTCAAAGAAGCCATCAACACTTCTTGTGTAATGTAAATATTGTACTTTATTCTATCTCATTTGCATAATTACCTAAATTTTATGTGATTGAGTTGATAATTTCTGACATGTAAATTCTCGTCTGCAAATAGATTAGAAGCAATACAGTTAATTAACCCATTACCATGTTACCAGACAACAGAATTTAGACTAGCCCAAATGAAACCACTACCAGATGACAGGTCCAACTTGAAAGAAGTTACAGACAACAATTTTAAGTTGATGAAATCTTTAAAACCTTTGTCTTTTAGGGCAGAAAACATTGTGGATAATGAAGAAATTGCTTGTAACAAGCAATTTCTTCATTATCTACAATGTTTTCCAAAGCTTTCATTTTGAGGGGCGTTTAAAAGCGTCACTGTGCGGGAATGTGTTAAAAGAAGTTGCAGACCACATTTTTTTGTCACTGGAATTCTAGAAATAGTAATTTTGTCTTTGCAGGTACAAAGCATGGTGGATAATGAAGAAATTGCTTGTACCAGTTTTTTTAGCTCACCTGAGCACGTAGTGCTAAAGTGAGCTATTGTGATCCGCTTTTGTCCTGCGTCCGTCTGTTGTGCGTCGTGCATTGTCCATCAACAATTTCTTTAACCCATTCCCACTTGACAAAATTTAAGACTGGTCCAAATTGAAAGAAGATGCAGACAGCAATTTCAAGGTGATGAAAAAAAAATTTTCATCTTTTTGAAAAGAAAGCGTTGTGGACAATGAAGAAATTGCTTGATACAAGCAATTTCTTCATTTTCCACAATGCTTTCCAAAGTTTTTTTCTTGAGGGGCATTAAAAGGAGGGATTAAGTGGGAATTGGTTAAACGATATCTCCTCCAAAACTACTGTGCCAATTTGAACCAAATTTTGCAGGAATATTCCTTAGGTGGTCCCCTTCAAAAATGGCTAAAAGAATTGAAACCCGTTAAAAACTCTGGTTGCTATGGCAACAAAAGTAAAATTTTAAAATAATCTTTAAAAATCTTCTCCTCCTGACCCAGAAGGCATAGAGCCTTGATATTTTGCTTGAAGCATCAGTATATTGACCTCTTTCAAAATGGCTAAAATCATGATCCTCGGGTCCCAAGGGGTGGAGCCCCAGGGGGGTGGGGTTTATATAGAAATAAAGAACGCTTTTTTAAATGACATCTCCTCTTAAACCACTTGCCCGATTTGAACCAAATTTGGCAGAAATGTTCCTTAGGTGGTCCCCTTCAAAAATAGCTAAAAGAATTGAAATCTGTTGGAAACTCTGGTTGCCATGGTAACAAAAGTGAAATTTTAAAATAATCTTTAAAAATCTTCTCCTCCTGACCCAGAAGGCGTAGAGCCTTGATATTTTGCATGATGCATCAGTATATCGACCTGTTTCAAAACAGCTAAAATCATGATCCTCGGGTCCCCAGGGGCAGAGCCACCGGGTGGGGGTTGAAGTTGGGGGGATGGGGTGGGGGGTTATATAGAAATAAAGAACGATTTTTTAAATGACATCTCCTCCCAAACCACTTGGCCGATTTGAACCAAATTTTGCAGAAATGTTCCTTAGGTGGTCCCCCTTAAAATTAGCTAAAAGAATTGAAATCCGTTTAAAACTCTGGTCACCATGGCAACAAAAGTGAAATTTCAAAATAATCTTTAAAAATCTTCGCCTCCTGACCCAGAAGGCGTAGAGCCTTGATATTTTGCATGAAGCATCAGTATATTGATCTCTTACAAAATAGCTAAAATCATGATCCTCGGGGGGGGGGGGGTATAGGCATCAGTTCACAGACTTCTTTCTTATTTCTGAAATTATAACCCATTGAAAAAGTTTTTTCCTTCTTTCAAATCAGCACTAAAGCCTTGGAATTTGTAATTTAGACTTTTGGGTCCCCAGGTTCATAGTCTTTATATATAATTGTGGCCCACTTGTTTCATAATCCTAACCTTAACATGAAATTAGACTGTTGAAAGAAAAAGAGCCTTTATCTCAGGTGAGCGCCCCAGGGCCAACGGCCCTCTTGTTCTTGTTGATGTCAAAAAGCCTCACTGTGTTGGAATGGGTTAACCCATTACAAGAAGACAGAATTTAGACTGGCCCAAATTAGAAAAAGTTGCAGAAGACAATTCAAAGTGTGTTTGAATTGAGAAATTAGTTTCACATAAGGTAGAAAACCTTGTTAGAAAAGGAAAAATTGCTTGAAACAAGCGATTTCTCTTTTATTTTTTTTTTAAAGTATTTTCCTTTGTGGATGGCGCTAAGATGGATAGTTGGTATCGTGTGGTAATAGGTTAACCCTTTTCTTGTTAATCCCTGGATATTACGTCCCTGAGTTTTTATACTTGAAAAAATATTGAGGGATTAGAAGAAATTGCTTGTAACAAGGAATTTTTCTTAACCCACAATATTTTCTACCCTATAGGTTGGTTACTTTTCAAATTGCACTCTTTTTTAATTGTTGTCTGCAACTTCTTTTAAATTGGACAAGTCTAAAATTTTGAAAAACAGGAAAGGGTTAAAGAAACAACAAAGCTTTTAAAGACATGTTCATGAATGATGTATTTTGAGATACCGTTTGAAATTGAAAAAGAGCCCATTTTCTTAATCAAATTGTTAAGATGGTTGTATTTTTCAAGTACTCTCTTTTACAATTATTACAGAGAGATGGAAAAGATGCTTGTCTTACAACTAAGTGTTTTGCACCTAATAAAACATGCAACTGATATTGCGCAATCTTTTTTGCATGTGAGCCTTTAAGATTAAAGGCAAGAGTAATGGCTTTGCATATGGTGTGCTATTAACATCTTTGATAGAAATCACAATAATGTGTAATGGTTTTGAGTGATTCAGCGAGAATCAGCTGATGCAAGTTATCTTTTTAATTTCTTTTTTAACTTATGATGCTATTTAATGCACCCCCCCCTCAAATAAAAGCTTGAGAAAACATTGTGGGAAATGAAGCAATTTCTGTAACACCAAATGATAAGGTTCATCAAAATTACATCAACTTGAAATTGTTGAGAGCAACTTCTTTCAGTTACGACCAGTCTAAAATTTTGTTGTGTGGCAAGTTGGTTAACATCTTTTATCTTCATTCACATAGTATGCAGACTAAACCCTTTCCCACAAGGCAGAATTTTAGACAAGTCCAAGTTCACAAAAGCTTCATAAGACAATTTCAAGATGGTGAAATTTTAATTTTTTTCTCCTTTTGGGAAGAAAACATTGTGGATGATGAAGAAATTGCTTGTTTCAGCCATGCAGTTTGGCAGAAAATGTTGTAGAAAAAAAGAAGAAATTGCTTGTTACAAGCAATTTCTTCTTTTTCTACAATATTTTCTCAATCATAAAATATCAGGGCCATAAAAAGCAGGGATTGAACAGGAAAGGTTAACCCATTTCCACTCATTCCCGCTTTTCTACGCCCCTCGTGGAAAAAAGATTTGGAAATTACTGTGGAAAATCAAAAGATTGTTTGTAATAAGACAATTCTTCATTAACCACAATGAATGTGGACAGGTAAAATTTTGTCATCTGGTAAAAGTGATAGGTTGTAAAGATACTACAAGGCCAAGAACTTTAACCCTTGTCATGCTGTATAAATTACCTTACTGGATTGCTGTAAAATCAAAGGGCTGAAAGCACTGATAGAACCCGTTGTTCAAAAAGCAATATTTCTTCAAGAAGTCAATTTCATAAACAACTCTGGTAAGAAAAGTACAAGCAGGGTGTGTAGACCAAGATCAGACTGCACTTATGTGCAGACTGATCTTGGTCTACACCTCCTGCTAAAAACGGAATATTCCGGGTTCACCATGACAAGGGTTAGTGTATGTTGTGTAGCATCTTCTAGAGAACCTCTTCTTAGTTTCCTCAAATCATGATTCCCCGGGGTCAAATAGGCTTAGACATATAATTTATATAGGGAAAGTTAAATAAATCTTCTCCTCCATATTCATTTGAGGAAGCCACCCAGCTACTAAAAAGATGTTTTTTATTGTTTAGTTACAATTGTGTTTTTTTTCGTCATTTAGAACTGACATCATCAAAATCATTTGATTCACCACCATGTTACTAGAGACCCCTGCCTTCTGGAATTTAATAAAAGTAACTCAAGTGAGCAATAAAGGGCCATCATAGCCCTCTTGTCTTACTATTTTTTCTACTATATTTAGCACTTATTTCCAAATTTAGCACACTGAAATGTCGTCTGGCCTCTGCAAATTTTTGTCAATTTGGACTTGTCTAAAGTTTTGTCCTGTCAGAGGGTAGAGGGGAGGAGCTCTGAAAATAATTATATTTCTTAATATATTCATGATTCAATGTATTTGAAACAAATATTGGAACAAATATTTGACTGATTCAAAGACTTTACAGACAACATACTATAGGTGGCCAACTCTAAATATTATACCAAAAAGCGTTGAAAACAGTTAAGGTTGGAAAAGTATATGATGCCATTTTACCAGCATTTTACTCTTGTCTCACAGCATCCTACTTTTTTACGCCCTTCAAGAAAAATTCTGTGGAAAAATCCTGAATTATGAAAACATTGTGTCTAACAAGCAATATCTTCAATGATCATAGTATTTTCTTACCTAAAAGGCAAAATCTTCAAATTTCACCAATTTGAAATTGTCGTCTGCAACTACTTTGAATCTGGACCAATCTAAAATTGTGTTATCTAGTAACGCATCAAAATTAAGAATTGTGTGGTAATAATTGTACTAATGGACTGATGAGCTTTCTTTAACCCATTACCAGACTTAACATTTTTAGACTGGTCAAAATGCAAATAAATTACATACAATAAGCCAAAATAATTTTTTAAAAAAAATTATGGGAAATGAATTGTTCCTTATTTTCCATAATTATTTCCAAGCATTTTTCTGAATTGTAGGAATTAGACAGGTGCAAATAGAAAGAAGTTGCAGATGACAATTTAAAGCTTATGAAATTATAGATAGTCTAATTGGGTCGAAAACATTGAGTAAAATGAAGAAATTGCTTGTTACAAGCAATTTCTTCATTTTACTCAATGTTTTCCAAATAGTTAATCTTGAGGGATGTCAAAAAGTGTCATTATGTTGGAATGGGTTAAGCACTATACTATGGGCTTTGGAGTATAAGGATCCTATTTAATCAAGGATAACAAGCAATGAAGATAAAAGGGTATAGAATTCATAATGAATTATGTGTTAATGGTCTTTGTGCAGAACCAGGGAATGCACCTGATATCTTGCATGAGAGATGCATGTTCTGCTAAATGGCTTACCCTTCTAGATATTTAGAATGCTGTTGCTGCTCAGTTGGTAATGTCAGACTGCAAATCATGGAGGTCATGGTCAAGGTTCCTTTATCCTAGAATTGCTTGTTGCAATCATATTTTCTAGAGTATAAATCACTAGGACATAAAAACAAGGGATTGTGCAGGAAAGAATCAGTGATGATAAAGATACACCAATGAAAAGCCAACTACAATGATACCAAGGTCACGATAGTACTATATGTTGTGGGTACCCAATCTTGATACCACAACCCCCCTAACTTGTTTGCCTCAGAGATTGAACCCGGGACCCCATGACTAGGGGTCCTATGTGCTACCACTGCGCTATGGCAGCAGCCACAGCAGACAAAAAAAAAATTCACAGAAGTTGGAGACAACAATTTTAAGTTTCTGAAATTTCATTGTCTTTTTGGGTAGAAAACAATGTGTAAAATGAAGCTTCATTTTCCACATTGCTTACCTGAGGGAAGTAAACAGGCGGGATTGTGTAAGAATGGGTTCAATCACGGTACATTTTTCTGTGAAAGTTTGTTCAAGTGAATTACATAAATACAAAACCGTTTCAATTCTAGTTAATTTTAAGTCTGATTTTTTTCACAAATTGGTGATTAATGATAACATTTAAGACCAGTTTTAAAGATTTCACAATAAATTATTAATGTGTAAAAAGTGATCTGTGTGCAGTTTCAAAGCTTGTTAAATTAAGGGCTCAAGACTGTGTTAAATGCTATACATTGCGCATACAATTAGTACAGATTTGCTTTTGCAATCAAAATGATATCTTGCATGCAAGAGGCATATTATGCATATGTCAATAACTGGTATCTGCGTCATGCACCATTTCAGATAAGAAGATTAAACAGAACTCATCAAGAAAATATTTTCATCAAAAGTTCATAGTTTTCTGATTTTGATAAGAAGGTCATTTTGAAAATTTTAAAGGAACTCAAAAAAAAATGAAGTTCATGCTTTTGCTTATCATAGGAAAGGAAGGTAACTCTGAATTAATCATGCCCTTTTTAGAAATAAGATTTTTTTTCATTGTTTAACCCATTCCCACTCAATGATGCTTTTGGACACCCCAAAGAAAAAAATCTTTGGAAAACATTGTAAAAAATGAAGAAACTGTATGTTAAAAGCAATTTCTTCATTCTAAGCAATGTTTTCTACCTCAAAAGTCAGAAAAAATCCAATATTTCATAAGCTTTTCTTTCTTCTCTGTAACTCCTTCATTTGGACCTATCTAGAATTTTGCCGTTTTTAATCCACCACCACACAATCCCTCTATTTTATACTTGTCAAGATAAAGAATTTTGCTTAGAAAACATTGTTTAAATTGAAGAAAGTGCTTCTAACAAGCAATTTCCTCTATGTCAACAATGAATTCTCAAATTTTTTATTTTTTTTTTCAATTTCTCTTTCTTTGAATTTTCACCAGCAGCTTCTTTCAACTTGGACAAGTCTAAAATATTTTCTGCAAACAGGTTAACTTTTCAGCCAAGCATGGCATCTGTGTTATTCCTGTTCAGTCTAATGAAAGAATAGCTAAAAGGGGCATTTTAAATGATTAAATGTTTGTTACGGTTGTACAATAAGTTATAATTCTTTATTCTAGGTAAATCATGGAGATGTCATTGTTCTTTGAGTTTTGTGTAATGGTTGCCATGGTAATGCCAAGATCATCTTGCATGTATGTTTCCGAGTCATACAGAGATGTTTACGGATACACACTTCAAAGCATAGACAGAGATGTGCTGACAGGAAATTTTGTTGTTGGATCAGCAAAACAAGTGATTGCTAAACTCTCTCAGGACCTGTCACTTCTACAGCTAGAAACATTAAAGGGAGATAATTTAACATCTGTGTTCATCAAGACTCTCTTTATAGATGTATCTACTAAAAGTTTGTTTTTGTGTTCAAGCAAGAAAAACGGATCATGTGAAATAAGATCTTTAGACAATCTTGGTGAACTAATTCACACCCATGCAACACCAATTGTGCCAAATAGTATGTTCATAAACACAAAAGTGACTAAATCATCCAGTTACAATCAAATTTTTATTGCTAATGACTTCATAAACAGCATACCAAGTTTCATAACAAAAGCTCCAACAATCAGTATCAGGGATATTGAAAGTCTCAATCTTGTTAATGGATCATCGTCCAAAACAGTTCTTGATAATTTACCAAAGGATTATCTAGTGCAATATATTTACGGATTCTCTCAAGGAAATTATGTTTATTTCATTTCTCGTCAATCTAAATCATCATCAAATCCAAATACATTACTAACAAAGATTTCACGGGTTTGTGCTGGTGATAAGTATTTTAGATCACATGTTGAAGTGCAATTAGATTGTGTCGCAAGTGTTCAAATTCAGTTTCCACATCTTTTGTCGGCATATTTTGACAAGAAATCTGACAGACTGTTTACAAGCTTCACACAATTTAATGGAAAGGACCAGATGCAGGAAAACCAGGGACCATCAGCAATATGCGTGTTCGAAATCAAGGCAATTAATCAGTTGCTCGATAAAACAGTACAGGAGTGCCATAATGGTGTGGGCAGACTTGGACCAGAACACTTTGTTAAAGCTACATCATGTACAAAATCAGTAAGTTTCTTAACTTATTTGAATGTCTTGAATGCCTGATGGGCATGATTCAGGCTTCACACTAAAGGTTAAGGTCATGTCTGAAGGTCAAAATTTAGATTTTGACCTTGCCTGTGTCTTGATCCTATTGTCTGAATCTAATAATACTTAACACTTATACATCTTGATGAGAGTAATAGAGCTGTACTTGGTTCAGGCTGCTACTCTGAAGTCAAGGTCACACCAGGAGGTCAAAGGTCTAATCTTTTCCTTGCCTTTATCACTTTATCCTATTGTCTGTGTCCCATAATAACGTAACATTCCTACATCTTGATCAGAGCAAGAGTGCTTAGCTTCATTCAGGCTACTACTCTCAATGTCAAGGTTGCTGCAGACTGGGGTCAATTAGACTCTCCCTACAGCAATGCACTTGATATGGGCTTAAGGTCAGGTCATAAAAGAAGGTGGAAGGTCCAGTTTTGGATTTCTTATCCTAGGGCCATATTTTTGTTTCAGCATCAAGTGCATACACCTGCAGCTGAAATATCTGGTTGCCATAGTAGCAAAAGTGAAATTTAAAAAAACTCTCCTGACCCACTTGGCCTTAAGCCTTGATAATATTACATGAAGCATCAGTTTATTGATCTCTTTAAAATTTCTAAGTTATTACCCTTCCAAAAGAGTAAAAAGTGTTCTCGTAAGACCTGACAAAGAAGTCCTAGAACCTTGAAATTGATTGTATTAAGAATCTAATCAAGGAATTAATACAGCTAAAACATTGACGTTTGGATCCCCAGGTACAGAATAACAATGTGGGTAAGGCATATAAAATTACAAAGAATTGTTAGGCCAGCTCCTATCATAGCTTTCAACTTAATATTAAAATTGACTGTTGGAAGCAATTGACCCTTTGTCTTGGGTTAGAGCACCAGGGCTAATGGCTTTCTATTTTATCCGATTCCCACACTATTCCACCTTTTTACGTACCCAAAGAAAAATGCTTTGGAAAAATTGTGAAAAATGAAGAAATTGCTTGTAACAAGCAATTTTTTCATATATCCACAATGTTTTCTACCCCAAAAAGAAAGAGTTTTGAAATTCCATCAACTATGAATTGTTCTCTGCAACTTCTTTGAATTTGGACCAGTCTAAAATTGTGTTGTTTGGGAACTCAGACTGACTGATATGAAATTGAATGATCTGATATAAGCCTGAATGAGCATCGTACTTGGGGGAATTATCAAATTAATTTCCTATCTCATATACTTGTCTGTTGAGTTCAAAATAAATGTCAGAATGCAAAATTCCTTTCATAATCTTCAATAATCTGAAACATCCTTTGAGGAGAGGAACATCTTGGCTTTTTAGGGTCTTCTGTAAAGAACATTATCTAATTTTTTCTAAGAAAAAATGTTGAGTCATTACACATTGCTCTGAAAATTATGATAAAAAATATATATTGCATGTACAATACTAAGTGTACAGTGCTCTCAATAAGCGGACGTCGACGTATATTACGTCCAGAAAATCAGAAAAAACGTCCGGAAAATCAGACCCGGACGTAAATTAACGTCCGAGATTCTAGGAAAACGTCCTGAATTCATGACTCAGATTTCTGTATTAAAATATAAAGGGTTTGACAAACAAAAGAATGTATAATCTGGCCATACCCTTGGGGTAATTGAGTACACAAGGAGTTTATCGAAATGTCTCCATGACGACCGATGTAGATGGAAATTTACATAGAGCGTACTCGATTATAGCTGGTTCAGTAACCGAGCAGTCGCAGCATCTTGGACCATTTCTTTGGAAGTCACTCGATTAATAATGTGCCGGGCAAAGATCAAGCAGGCCTGTGGACATCGGACTGAATTTAGTCAGATATTGCCGTTTGGTCCAATTTATTTAAACCAAGTTCAGGGCCGGAATTCACCCAAAATGTCAATGTCTTCAAATTCGCGGCGAATACAGAACGGAGTGTCAAATTTGCATTCTAAATACGTCTATGACGCGGGGAGTTCTATTTCGTAGCTTGACATGACGTCCGTCCTAGAAACATCGAAGTTAATCGATTGATCTCGCTAGAGTTCGGTCCCTTTTCAATGACGTCACATGTGTTGTCTGTAAACATCAACTAGTAGAAACGAAACAGGGAATTTCTTGAAAGACGCAACTCTGCTATTAGTTACATTTCTTTTTGTACTATTACTTTTATTTACGTAATTGTTTTTCATGGAGTATGTACATGGATATCTATGATGTGACCGGAGACGGCCTCGGAATAATCCAGTCTCGATTTTTTCTTACCTAAAACGTTTCAAACAGTCTGTTTACTGACATTCTACAAATCAAAAATTTTCAAATCCTGTGAGATTTGTAAATAACAATTACCAAATGTATCCACCAAATTTTGGAAAATAATAATGTTTAAGGGGCAGGAATATTGTGAGAAAGGGGAAATTTGTGAATGAAACACTTCTTTTACCACATTGTTTTCTCTATTTCCACTCAGTTGGACATGAAATTAAGGTACTACATGTATAAGTGTATAAGTAAAGGAAAAGAATGTAGGCCTTATGTATCTTTTTTCATTTCATCTTTTTTTATTTTTATTTATTTATTTTTTTTTTTGGGGGGGGGGGTGATCGTGGTCCCATATCTGTTTGTGTCTGTTAGAAGGATAAAGATGATTGACTCTGATTCCCACACAATGACACTTTTTACACTCCCAAGAAAAAGAGCTGTAGAAAACATTGTGGGAAATGAAGAAAGTGCTGGATATTATCAATTTAATCATTACTCACAATGTTTTCTATTCCAAGAATAACCTTTTACAACTCAGTGACGCTTTTAGACGCCCCAAAGGAAAAAAAACTTTGTGGAAAATAAAGAAATTGCCTTTTATAAGCAATTTCTTTATTTTCCACCATGTTTTCTACCCAGAATTTTGAAAAAAATCTAAAATTCATAAACTTCAAATTGTTGTCTGCAACTTCTTTCAATTTGGATCAGTCTAAAATTTAGCCGTCTGGTTATTGGTTAAAAAGTCTAAATTTTCATCTACTAAAATTTGTACTCTGCAACATCTTTGAATAGGACTAATCTAAAATTTTGTTGTCAGGTAAATGGTTAACAAATTGAAATCTTTTCAGAGGAGACAAAATTATCAAATGTGATTGCTATAATATCTTTGATCATTTCACTGTAAGAGGGCATTCTCATTAATATTTCTCAGAAAATTGATTGAACAACTTTCAAGTGCTTTAGTTCCCTGTCTCCATAAGTTTTTCTGAGCTTGTAAATAAATATTGACTCAGTGGCTTTGTTTCTAGTCTATTGCTAGTTGAATTAGACTAGTTCACATTGAAAGGATGATTGCAGGTTACAGGGAACTGTTCCATTTTCAATAGGCGACCTTTTTAAGAAAATTGCACATAGCTCATCCCCAGAAATTGCAAGGGGGTCAAACCATGTGTCATATTCAAGAACAATCATTCATCCGTCAAAATAACTGAATTTCAATATGGCATGATCCCTTTTATCAATGACTTTATGATGTCATCTTTAAGATAACCCTCTTTGTGCAGCTAGTTTTACTTCATTTTCCGAAAAGTACCCCAGGATATAGAAACCGCCCCTTTATAGTCAAAATATATTAAAATGTTATCCTTTTTGCTCCTGAGTTATTAACCCATTCCAACTCAATCCCTCCTTTTTACGCCCCTCAAGAAAAAAACTTTGGAAAACATTGTGGAAAATGAAGAAATTGCTTGTATCAAGCAATTTCTTCATCATCCACAATGTTTTCTATCCAAAAAGACGAACAAATTCAAAATTCCATCAACTTGAAATTGTTGTCTGCAGCTTCTTTCAATTTGGACCAGTCTAAAATTTTGCTGTGTTGGAATGGGTTAACAGAGTATCAATTTATCGGATCAAATCGTTTGATTTCGTCTTGATATGATATGGACCAATCAGAGGTCACTTTGATCTTTGTTTACATCACCGTAGTATCCCTTGACAAAATGTGACAGATGGCAGGAAACTGTATTAGTTCCCTGTAACCATTATAAGAAAATAGCAAATAGCTCTTCCCCAGAAATTGCAAGGGAGTCAAACCATATATAAAATTCAAGAACAATCATTCATCCATCAAAATAACTGAATTGTGATATGGCATGATATCTTTTATCAATGACTTATGACGTCATTTTTAATAATAACCCTCTTCGCCCAGCAAGTTTTACTTTATTTTCCAAAAACTACCCTATGGTATAGAAACTGCCCCTCAAGGGCCAAAAAGCATTATCCTTTTTGCTCCCAAGTCATTAAAAGAGTATCAATTTTATCGGATCAAATTGTTATGGACCAATTGGAGGTCAGTTTTATCTTTGTTTACATGCCCGGACTTTCCCTAAACAAAATGTGACAGATGGCGGGAAACTGTATTAGTTCCCTGTAACGGCTGCAGATGTATTGCTCAGTCAGTGAAGCCATGAACAAGAATGCTTTGTGAGGATTTTGTCAGAAAAACCTTTGCTGCACAATCAGCATGCCCACTGGGTTTTCATTTTGGGGGTACATGTACCCCTTAGGTTTTGAAATCGGGGTACAAAGAAAAATCTGAGGGTTCAGTGTACCCTTTATTTTCAGAGTTAAGAGTACACCATTCTAAACTGAACCCTTTACGAAATGACAATGTTTTAGTTACATCTACTTTGTTAATAATCAGTAAATAAGTGCCACACATCGTCAGTTTCAGTTTCAGATAAATTTAGAGCGCAGGATAGTAAAACTGACTTTTGACAATTTGCTTTTTCTTAATAATTGGATTTTGGAAGGGCTGAATGGGATATGAGAGCAATGGCTAAACAACTCTTACAGGTTAATTACGAAGGTGGGGAAGGCATTTTGGAGCCGGCCGTACCAGGCATGTCAGCTCATTATCAGCTCAAACTCTGGTATTGAAACAATTTTGGCACAGTAAATATCAACTGGCCTTATTACTCTCCAAAAGTCACCATTTGCGGAGAAATAGAATAGGTTTTGTTGTGACATTTTGCAGACAGCAAATTACGTAGCTAAAACAAAACTACAACGTTAAATAAACAACTCCATTTTGTAACACCCGACTTACATGTACAGCGGAACTCACGAGAGAAACTCATTTCAAAATCAAATTCTACAGTACGAATTATTGTCAGTTTCTCGCCAAAAACACATAAATATCCTGTGTTCTGTTTGAAAATAGCGAAACTGATCAGGCCATCGAGATCCGCATAATACGTCATTTTACAGCTGCTGGTGCCCCTATTCTCTATATAGAGGAAAATAGGCCAGAAAGAAGCAATGGTTAACGTCGAATGAAAGGGAAATCACTTGTGTCCGATGCATTTTTGGTCTACTTTGCTTGCAATTTTTCCAGTTTATAGGGAAAAATACGCACATAGAGTTCCTTGTTTTGTATGCTAATAATTTTTCAATGCACACACATGTAATGGCTTTTTTGTTTCTATGTTCATTTATTTTTCTGTACGTTCATGCACATCTTCGTGAAGGATTTGTACGTGAACCAACGTAATTGTATGTGAATTACATACTGCAGTACGTGAATGGGCACCCTAACAATCCCTGGTTTTTACGTCCCAATCTTTTTATACTTTAGAAAACATTGTGGAAAAAGAAGAAATTGCTTGGTACAAGCAATTTCTTATTTTTCTACAATGTTTTCTACCTTTTTGAATTATTTTTTTTCCAATAAAATCGACTTTAAATTGACATCTGCAAAACTTTTGGTTTGAACAGGTCTAAAATTTTGAAAAACATGAAAGGGTTAAATTATTCTACTGGCCAATGGGCTGAACAGCTTTTGCAATACCTTGGTTCCCATTCAACTGGGGCCTTGTAGAATTGATTGAAAGTATCCTTGTTTACCCATTACCAAACAGCACTTTTGTAGACTGGTCAGATTGAAAGAAGTTGTAGGTGACAAAGTTAGCTGAAATTGGAAAATAAATGCCAATTAGGTGGAAAACATTGTGAGAGAAAAAAATTAATTACTTGTTTCATGTATACATTCATCATACAGGGTGTTAGGAATTTGTGGTAATGAATTCCAGAAAAATAAATTGATTCTCTTCTAATTTACCAAGATGTTTATAGGGTCAAAAAAATGTTCGTCCAAAATGTGGGAGGTTACTGGAAAAGGTATTTTCACATAATTCATTTCCAGGCAGCAAAATTTTAAACTGGACCAAATTGAAAGGAGTTGCAGACGACAATTTCAAATTGATGATATTTTTCTCAAATTACTGAGAAGAAAACATTGTGTAAAATGAAGAAATTGCTTGTTACAAGCAATTTCTTCATTTTACGCAATGTTTTCCAAATTGCTTTCCTCAAGGCATCTAAAAGCTTCACTTTGTGGGAATGGGTTAACCCTTGACATAACTCACACAATGATGCTTTTTAAGGTCATTCTGTTAATTGAAGAAAATGCTTGCAACATGCAATCTCTTCATTTTTCGACTATGTTTTCTACCCAGAAAATTGAAACATTTTAGAATTTCACAAACTTAAAATTTATTTCTATTTGCACCAGACTAAATTTTTGTTGTCTAGGAATGGGTTTATACTTTCTTGTATATGTGAAAAAGTACAAATATATTATTTGATTCATCTGAAACTGTCAAATGAAAAATGTTCCTATAGAAAACTTGGAGAGGATGCATTTGAAAACAAAGTTAAAGCCTTCTGAATTTCTTTAAAAACATTCTTGTTTGTGTGTGTTAGGGTTTATTTCATATTAGGCTCAAATAATCTTTACTGGGTATAATCTTTACTGGGTAAGAAGGATTGTTCCTTTCGACACTGGAAATTTTACATGGGTTGGAAAAAATGATTTTAACCCATTACCAGGTGCAATGTTTATTGTAGGCTGGGGATGGGGGGGATTCCCCCACTTTTGCCGTGCCGCAAGCAATATCTTCATTGTCTAGAATATTTTCTACAATAAAGACAACTATTCTCTCAGCTTAAAGAAACAAAAATAGTCCTTTTCAACTTCTTTAGAATTGAGAATTGGGACTACATTGCAGGAAAGGGGGGTTAACTTTGGTCATATCTCTAATACTACTGAAGTTATATACTGGAAACTTGGCATGTATGTTCAGTATCAAATGACAATCCATACTATTAAGGGAGATAACTCTAAGTAAATTCTTGCAAAAATAATTCTGCTTGGTTGTCTTCCATGATCTCACTTGCAACTATGGACTTGATTGTGGCAATCCACTTGCAAGGCTCTTTTTGACAGAGGTCTGACAGGTTTCTTGTTATTAACTCATCACCGGATGGCAAAATTTTACACTGGTCCAAATTCAAAAATGTTGCAGATGATAATTTTTTGTTGATAAAATTCTGAAAATCTTTGTCTCCATGGGAAGAAAACATTGTGGATAATAAAGAAATTACTTGTAACAAGCAATGTCTTATTTTCAACAATGTTTTCCAAATTCTATTTTCTTTGGAGCATCAAAACGTGTCATTGTGTGGGAATGGGTTAAACTAGTAACTTCAAACAGACCAATTTTGAAAGGATTAATATAGCTATACAATAACTCTCAATTGAAAATTGAGAACCTGGGTGATTGATTTTGCATTTAATTGTTTGTAAACATATTAGGAAAGGCATTGCGTTTTATTGCTGTGTACATGAAGATCAAAGGATATTTAAACAAATTGATAAAGTGCAGTTCTATTGATTAACAACCCAGACAGTTATTACAAATTTATGGATTTTGGATATGTTACAATAAAAAGGGCGCAATGCATGTTAGCCAAAAGATTACAGTTACAATTCTTGACAAGCTTACTGTGGTATAACCGAAATCCGATGACAAAATTTCAGACTTTTAATCCATCACCATACAATTCTGATTTTTGATGCATTAGAAGATGAGAAATTTGAAAAGTTGTTGGAAAGAGGGAAATCGCTTCTAACAAAGATCCTACTTGGCACCTATTAGTGTTCACCCAGTCCCACTCATGGACGCTTTTGCTTGCCCCTTATGAAAAACAATTAGGAAATCATTGTGTAAAATGAGGAAATTGCTTCATATATGGTGAAAATTTCTGACTGGATCATTATATAATATCACAGGACCCTGTAACAAAATCTTCTTTAAAAAAAAATTGGTTGGATGAAAAATATTGCTGGGTGGGGTTATTACAAAATAGCTAATTGTTGTGTTTTTTTTGTTGTTGTTTTTTTGAATGGATATCATTTTAATTTTACATTGATGTTCATTGAACTTTTTGAATCATCTTTAGATTCTTTAGAAATTCTTGATCAGTTGAAAAGTTGAAAAGTATTTGTGTTTATGAGTTACTTCATTTGATTTAATTAAAAAAAAAAAATTATCACCTTCCTTAGCCCTTTCAGGATGATTAAATTTTAGGTCGGTTCAAATTGAAGGACAGACATATTTTACAATGAAAGTTTTAAGCATGTAAAGTTTAAGAATATTTTTTTCTTTTGTGGTAAGAGACATTGTGATAAATGAACAAATTGCTTTCATGAAACTATTTTTCATTTTTCAAAGGATTTTCAAAAAAAAATGAAAAGGCTTGATTGATTCTGAGTTGGTTAATCAGTAAATTCAGGCCTGTTAGAGATACAAGCATTCAACTCAAGTGCCTCTTGTGTTTATTTTCCATAATTTTATGGGGATAGTAAAGAAGCGGGATTGTATGGGAATCAGTTGGAAGTTATTTGAAAAATAAATTTATTAAGGTATGTTGTAGTATTCTCCTATAGCAAGTCAAATTTTAATAAATAGCTCTATGAACAGTAGAGGTAGAGAGAGTGATTGAAGTTTGTTTGCAGTGTGACTGACAGAAGCATATGTTATCCTTCATCTTCTATCAGAAAAGGTCACACCTTGTGAACATGCTGATTGAAATCCCCCAGAATACAGGGCTCATGTCTTACTTTGGGAGGTCATGTATTTTTATGAAAAAAAAATGATCTTAGTCTACAACACCTTTTTATGCTGCCCGAAGGTTGAGCACATAGCTGCCGCTTTGTCTGTTGGTCCGTCCTTCCATCCATCTGTCTGCCTCGATTTCACCACAACCCTTGGATCAATTTTGATGAATCTTGCCACGTGAATTCCTTATGATATCGTTCCAATGCAATTTTCTGGGTTTTTGGATGGTGAAAGGTCAAGGTCACAGTTCAGGGTCAAACATTAAAATTGAGCATTGCTCCTTCAATGATAGATCAATTTCAATATAACTTGGCACAATTGTTCACTTTCATGAGGTGATGTACCATTTAAAAGAAATATTCAGATAAATCCAAGGTCAGGGTCACAGCTCAAGGTCAAACATTAAAATTGAGCATGTTCAGATCATAACTCCTAAAATTATGGATGGATTTGAAATATCTTTGCACAACTGTTCTCTATCATGAGGAGAGGTGATATTTAAAAAAAAAAAACAGATAGCTCCAAGGTCAATGTCACAGCTCAAGGTCAAATGTTAAAATTAGCATGTCCAGAGCATAGCTTCTTCTATTATTGATGTATTTCAAAATAACTTTGCACAACTATTCTTTATCATGAGTATATGTACAACCTGAAAAATAATATTCACATAGCTCCAAGGTTATAGCTCAAGGTCCTTTGAAATTTGACAGGTCTAAAATTTTGAAAAACGGCTAGGAAAGGGTTAAACACTGTAGCTACTGTAGTCACAAAAAACTTAGGTCATTTATAATAACCAATGATTTGCTTTTCCCTATAAATATGTTAAACCATTCCCAGACAATGACTCTTTTTAACGCCCCAAGAAAAAAAGCTTTGGAAAACATTGAGGAAAATGAAGAAATTGCTTGTTATAAGCAATTTCTTCATTATCCTTAATGTTTTCTACCTACAAAATAAAAGAAAAAAAAATGCCGTCTGCAACACCTTAGAATTTGGGCTAGTCTAAAATTGTGTCGTCTGGTAATGGCATAACAAAGTAATATTGTTTATTACCTCAGTCAAACTGTCAAGTTTGAGGTCAGTTGGGATTGCTGGCCATGCCAAGTGAGCTCTGACAGGATGTTCCACTTCAATTTTGAATGGTGTTCTTTTGCAAAATTCAGGGTCAGCAACATGTAACAAAAAAGGTTTTTCGGCAACCTTAACATGGTAACTACAGTTTTAATAAGCTATAGGTACTGTGTTTAAGTTTCAAACCAAAAATGCTTCACTTAACCCATTCCCACACAAGAAAATTTTAGACTGAGCCAAATTGAAAGAAGCTGCAGACGACAATTTAAAGTTTACGAAATTTTGGATTTTTCAACTTTATGGGTAGAAAACATTGTGAAAAATGAAGAAATTGCTTGTATCAGGCAATTTCTTCTTTTTCAACAATGTTTTCCAAAGTTTTTTTTCCTTGAGGGCGTTTAAAAGCGTCTCTGATTGGGAATGGGTTAAGTATCAGTCCATGTCAGAGTTCAAAGTTTATTTTTGTTCTAAATAAATAATTTGATTATCTGACTGATTCTTTGATTGATTGTTGTGATTTGTCAATTGCCTATGATCACACTCTGGTGGCAATGGGGAGTTGTGGAGCCTGAGCCTGTGACCTCAAAATTGATTATAAAGCATTTGTACCACTCTGTCATATAGACACTCGTATCCTGTCACAGTAATGCACTAAATCTGCACACAGTTGTGTAAAGAATCATGGGTAAGGCGGTTTCTAATTTTCGAGGTTCATTAGGTTCGAAGAGCTATGTAATGATACAGTTTAGAACGTTTAATGCAAAACAGTGGTAACTACCTTCGTATTACAAAGACACTTGTGATCTTTTTGCATGAAACCCAGAATATGGACTTCTCATTCTTGAACAAATACCCTGTCAATCATAGCAAACAAATGTTTTTCCCAAAGGAGTTAAGTCTAGGTAATATTGAGTCTATTTCGGAGACTGTTTGAACTCCCCCCAGTCTCTCCAAGCAGCTGTCTTGACATGTGCGTTTTATGGAAAAAACAGAGCCAGAGAAGATTTGGATGTGCTTTAATGAATACATCATTTTATGTTTTGATAGGTTCCCAAAGAAAACCTGGAACTGATCCCACCCTTTGCTGAAATTGATCAAATGAATGATTTGGTTTTAACTCTTTTTAACCCTTGTCATGCTGAACCTGGAATATTCCGGTTTTGGCAGGAGCTGTAGACCAAGATCAGCCTGCACATAAGTGCAGTCTGATCTTAGTCTACACCTCCTGCTTGTACTTTCCCTACCAGAGTTGTTTATGGTGTTAATTTCTAAAAGAACATTGATTTTGAACAACAAGTTCTATCAGTGCTTTCAGCCCTTTGATTTTGCAGCAATTCAGTAAGGTAATGTATCCAGCTTGACAAGGGTTAAAATTCACATGATTATTCACTGTAGAACTCCTGTTAGATTCAGTTTTTCTCAAACTTTATTTGATTTCATTGTTCTGTTGCAGAAATGTTCCTTCCATCAAGGTCTACCTAATTTCAAAAGCTATTTGGATTCACTTGCAGTGATAAAGTGTTTCTGCATGATATCAGTTACAGCTGTTAAGTGCTCCTGTTAGAAAGTTATTTGGTTATAGTCTCTTAATTGATTTTTTGAGACGCCCACAAGAAAAAAAGCTTTGAAAAACATCGTGGAAAATGAAGAAATTACTTGTTACAAGCAATTTCTTCATTATCTGCAATGTTTTCCTCCCCAAAAGTAAAAAATTTCATAATTGTCGTCTGCAACTCCTTTCAATTTAATTGGTCTAAATTTTGCTGTCTGGTAATTGCTTAATCTGTTCCCACACAATGAAGCTTTTTTACTCTCCTCAAGTGGAATCAATTGGAAAAATATGCGCTGCAACGATTTCTTCATTTTCCACAATATTTTCTTCACAGAAAGGTTAAAGAATCTAAAATTCATTAACGTTAAATTTTCATCTTCAACATCTTTCAGTTTGGACTGGTCTAAAATTTTGTCATGAGAGTATCATTTAGAAACTCTTTTTTTTGTAACATAGTTCTCAGGGAAGTGCTTTTGAGAAAAGGGGTATATTGCGCATACGCAAAATCGTCCGGTGGCTGCTCCGGTTCCGGAAATAAGTGCAATCCTAACTTGCGGTAAAATACTTAAACTGGTCTAAAATTTTGTCTTGAGGGTATCATTTCGAAACTCTATATGTTGTAACATAGTTCTCAGGAAGTGCTCTCAAAAAAGGGGGTATATCCAAGCCATAACTTGATCTATTACCAAACTGCAAAATTTTAGACTGGTCCAAATTGAAAGGAGATGAAAGTTTTTAAAATTCTAGATTTCTTCAACTTTCTGTATAGAAAACATTGCGTAAAATGTAACAAGCAATTTCTTCATTTTACATAATATTTTCCTAATTAGTTTTACTTGCGGGGCGTCAAAAGTTATACGGTTTAGGAATGGGTTAACTGTATATATTGACTCATCAAACTATCTTTGACATTTACTGTATGAAGTTTAGGCTCCGAAAAAGACTTGTATGATCTATAATATTGCTTCTTACTTTTATTCAAGTTGTAATATATTAGCAAAAGAAAGCCCGAAACCAGCTGCCTCTTTTATACAACTAGGTTTAAATTCTTTGAACAGAAACTTTCAAAGCTTTAATAAAAGCAAAATGTAAAAGGCTTCAGTTGCTCTGAAAAGCATATCAAAGACACGTTTTTAGTTGAGCATCAAACGGTATTGGCACCACTGAGGTGCAGATATAATTGTGGAGTTGGTGTGATTCATAATCAACTTGAATACAATACAGGTTTTGTATGGCAACCCTATGATATAACATTTTCTTCATAAATTCTAGTTGAGAAAAGTTTTCATGAAAACATCACGCACGTATTATCATTAATAAAAAGATATCAGTAAAAGTGATTTTACCCCTTTCCTATTTAATCCCTAGGTAATTTACGTCCCTTTGAATTTACAATTGAGAAAAATTTGTTGAAAAGAAGAAATTGCTTGTAACAAGCAATTTCTTTTTATAGCACAATATTTTCTACCCTACTCAATGGTTATTTTTTATATAAAATCTGAATTAATTTTTCGTCTGCAAAACCTTAAATTTTGGCTGGTCTTAAATTTTTCTAAAATAGGAAATATGATATATTGATGGTAAAAATCTTCTCAAAGAATTTTGATATGATGAAAAACATGGCTTTAATGGGCGTGGCTAATTTCCATTAATGATGAAAGACTTGAACATCTTTTTTATAGAAACCAGTGGATGGATTTCAACCAAATTTCACTGGAATGATCCTCTGGTGACTCTATTTTATAGCTCCCATCAATTAATTTTGATTTGTTGAAAATATGGCTTTAATGGTTGTGGCTTATGTCCATACATGGTATCCAGTGATTTTTTTTTAAAGATTTGTGAATATCATTCTTGTAAATGAATTGACTTGTGTAAAACAATTGAAAGTTTGAAATATTAAAAGATTTCTTTGACGAGATTTATTTGTTACACATGGTGAATATGATTTCTGAAAACACTGTTTGCTTAATCAGTACAAACAGGCCTGTGGAGTGATACAGGCTCTCAAGCGCCTCTAGTTTAAACTTTCTGGGTAGTAAACATAGTGGAAAATGAAGAAATTTCTTGTTGCAAGCAATTTCTTTTTATTACATGATATTTTCTCTATTGATTTCCTTTGGGATACCAAAAAGCGTCATTGTTTAAGAACAATTTCTTCATTTTCCACAATGTTTTCTACCCAGAATGTTGAAAATTTAAAATTTCATAACTTCTAAAGTGTCATCTGCAACCCCTTTCAACTTGGACCAGTCTTAACTTTTGTCATCGGGTAATGGGTTAACTGTTTGCAGCTGCTTAACCCATTCCCACACAATACTGCTTCTTGACACCTCTCATAAAAAAAACTCTGAAAAACATTGTGGAAAAATGAAAAAAAATGTTTGTCTTCATGGCTGCTTGTAACAAGCAATTTCTTTTCCACAATGTTTTCCCATTTTCTTTCCGGAGGGTAGTTGGGAGAATTCTTCAAAACATTCCTCTATCGATCGAATTGCCATTATAAAAAGTTTTGAATTCCTCATCTGGCAAAGGTTTCAAGAATACCTTGAATAATCATGGATTTCCTTTACATATTGTTTTATATTCTTTGGGAATGCTATGAAACCTTTTTACCTGGAAAAAATTCAGTACAGACTGAATAGAAACTGTTAACCCTTTCCTGTTTTGCAAAATTTTAGACCTGTCCAAATACGAAGTTTTTGCAGAAGAGAATTTAAAGTGGATTTAATTTGAAAATAACCATTTAGTAGGGTAGAAAACATTGTAGAAAAAAAAGAAATTGCATTTTACAAGCAATTTCTTCTTTTTCTACAATATTTTCTCAATTATAAAATCACAGGGATGTAAAATCAAGGGTTTGAACAGGAAAGGATTAACCCATTCCCACCATCACACTTTAATTCTTTGATCCTGAAGAAAAAACTTTGTAAACATTGTGGGAAAATGAGTAAGTGCTTAACACAAACAATTTCTTCATTATCTGCAATGTTTTCTTAAAGTTTCATAAACTGAAAATTTTTGTCTGCAGTTTTGTTGAATTTGGATGCGTCTATGATTTTGTAATTTGATATTAGGCCAAGCCTTTCTTGTACAATAATGTGTTTTTATCACCCAATTATCCGTACTGTATTTAGAAAATTGTTTTTGAAAAATTATATGTCACAAGCATTTCTTCTTTTCCCAACAATGATTTCTATACCATTTTACCAAAAAGAAGTAAAGAATAAATGTTTTAAGACAATAAAATTTTCTTTTCCTACTAATTTAATTAAATAGAGCTTAGTTTATACTGCTACAATTGAACTTCAAATCACTTGCAACATCAGTCGGTTAAGCAAAGCAAAAATGTTCTCAAATAGTAAATAGTATTATTTAGTACAATCCCTGGTTTTTACGTCCCTGTGATTTTATTCTTTAGGAAACATTGTGGGAAAAGAAGAAATTACTTGTAACAAGCAATTTCTTCTTTTTCCACAATGTTTTTCTACTCTAATGAATGGCAATTTTTCGAATTAAATCCTTTTTAAATTTTCGTCAGCTAAACCTTTCAAGTTGGGCAGGTCTGAAATGTTGTAAAACAGGAAAGGGTTAAGAGTGCATAAAACCATATATATTTAGGTGTTTGATTATATCATTATGAAAGGTAAATGAACAAATATTTCACAATAAACTAATCCTAATTACCTGTGAGAAATGAGCAATTACTTAGTATTGGAAACTGTCTGCTATGATTGCTCATTGGTTTTATTGCTTTTCAATGTGTTTTGTATAATATCTTCGTCTATTTTAGACAGTTTTTAGATTGCTAAATATTTGATTCCACAGATAACCCTTACTTTTTTTTAAAAATTATAGACCCGTCAAAATTCAAAGGGATAGCAAACTACATTATAAATTAAGCGTATTCCAAAAAGTAGTGATCCCATATAGTAGAACGAGAAGAAATTGATTTTTACAAACAATTTCTTTGGTTTCCACAATGTTTTCTCAAGTATGATATCATGGGGATGTCAAAATCTGGAATTGAATGGGAAAAGGATAGGCGGCTTTCTCGTCTGATATTTTGATCCTTGGGCATTTTTTCTCCTAGAAAACTTGAATACTTCCATTAACCCATTCCCACTCAGTGACGCTTTTAAACGCCTATCAATATAAAAATTTTTGAAAACATTGTGGATAATGAAGAAATTGCTTGTTACAAGTAATTCTTCATTATCCACCACACTTTCTACCCCAAAAGACAAAGATTTGAAAAATTCCATCAACTTGAAATTGTCGTCTGCAGCTTCGCTCAATTTAGACCAGTCTAAAATTTTCTTGTGTTGGAATGGGTTAACCCTTGTAATGCTGAATAAAAATCTGTTTCCAATATTGCCTTTAAATCAAAGCACCGAAAGCATCGGAAGCCATTATAGAGGACTAGTATTTCCTATAAAAATTATTTCTCAAATAAATGCCACTAACAATCTAACAAGCAGGTGGTGTAGACTAAGATCAGACTGTACTTATGTGCAGGCTGATCTTTGTCTATACCTCCTGCATAAACAGGAATACTCCTGGATCAGAATGACAAGAGATAACTCTTGTCATTCTGAACAAAATCCTTATCTGAATTTTTTTTTGCATTAAAAATCAGAGGCATGAAAGTACTTGAAGCATATAATAGGGATGAAAATTTATTTTGAAAACTATTTTTATAAACAAATGTGGCTTGAAGGAGACAAACAGGAGGTGTAGACTAAGATCAGACTGCACTTATGTGCAGACTGATCTTAGTCTATACCTACTGCCAAACGGGAATATTCCAGGTTCAGCATGACATGGGTTAAAGGTAAATGAAGGCAATAACTTAATATTGGAAACTGTCTACTATGATTGTTTATTGGTTTATTGCTTTTCGATGTGTTTTGAATAATATTTTTGAATATTTTAAGCAGTGTTCAGATTTCTAAAGATTTGATTGCACTGATTAAGCACTGTCTAATAAAAAATTCTGATCTGTGAGCAGTACGCTACTTTGAATTCCTGGAGACATTTTGTCTCCTTGTAAAGTTGCAATTAATGCACTCCTTTACAAGATAGATAAATCAAGGTGCTGTAGGTAACCCTTAACTGTTTTACAAAATTTTAGACTTGTCCAAATTCAAAAGTTTTGCAGACAACATATTAAAGTTGATTTTATTTGAAAAATAATCATTCAATATTGTGGAAAAAGTAGAAATTGCTTATCACGAGCAATTTCTACTTTTTCAACAATGCTTTCTCGTGTATGAAAGAACAGGGACATAAAAACTAGTGATTGAACAGGAAAGGGTAAACAGATTCTCATGGCCAAGCTGTAATATTCTTACTTTCACCCACTACAAGACATCAAAATTCTAGACTTAACCCATTACCAGACGGTAAAATTGAAAGGAGTTGCAGAAGACAATTTAAAGTTTATGGAATTTCAGATTTTTTTCACTTACTTAGTAGAAAACATTGTCTAAAATGAAGAAATTGCTTGTAACAAGCAATTTTTTCATTTTACACAATGTTTTCCCAAATGCTTTTCTTTAGGGGCGTCCAAAAGCATCACTGTGTGGGAATTGGTTAAAGAAGTTGCAAATGATAAATTTAAGTTGATGTAATTTTAGAATCCTATATTTAAGAGTAGAAAACATTTTGGAGTATTGAGAAATTGATTTGGACAAGGAATTTCATTCTCATTAATTTTTTCTTGAGGGGCGCAAAAAAATCGGAAAGGGTTAAAGTAAATGAATATGCAATCAAGGCAAGACTGTTGATATGTCTCAACAACATAAATGAATTATGGTATCATGGCCATAATCTTATAGCCATAGCTGAGGTTTAAAGGTTTTGATAGACAAACAACAAAAAGTTGAACATGCAATGTCACACTGATTAAAGCTCACCTAAGCTCAAAATTTTAACTTTAAATATCAGCTTCAATGGCTGAAAGACCTAGGGCTATTGTCACAAAGTGATGTTCCTCGTGCATACATGTGTCAGTTCGTTTGAAAACTTTTACTATAATATTCTTCAAAACAAATAGCTCAATGTTGTTCGTGCCGCCGTCATAGCGCAGTTGGTAGCGCGTCGGACTTTCATTCAAAGGGTCCCGGGTTCGATCCCCGACGGCGGCAAATCTCTTTCCGACATTTGTCTACCACCAATGGGCAGATAATCGTAAGCCTATGTGGGATAGCAGCTGGAGGCTAGGAAAGGGTGTAGTGGTAGTACTGGTGCGAGAAATACCAGGAATCCATTGTTAGGTGCTCCAGCCGCCGCGATATAACTGAAAGATTGTTGAAAGCGGCGTTAAACCCCATTCAAACAAACAAATCAATGTTGTTCGTTAAGATTAAGTATGTCATGAGAAGGGCGAGCATATAGCAGCTACTTTGTTCCTCCATTCTGTCTGAACTCTTTTCCCCATTTATTTTATACATTTTGTGACAGGGCTATATTCAGAGAGTATAATCTGTCTTGACAGCTCCTGTTTCAGAAACCAGCCGACTAGTTTCAACCCTGTTGATGGTTGGGTACAAACCATGACTTTGAGATCAGGAATCAAGCACCTATACCATTTGACCATTGAAGCAGTCAACTTATACAACTTCAATGACTTGTCTAAAATTTTGTTGTTTTGTAATGGATTAAATGTTATCATAAGATTTATAAATATCTATCTATATTCATCATTTTATCTTTTATATTTCAGAATTCCACTGTAGATCTTTGTGGGTATTCAGGGGCCTCAAAAGTAAACCCGTCCATTGAGGGGCAGAGCCCTATGTTTCAGCGGCCAGTCATTGTCCTACCCGATACAAAAGTGACATCACTTATTGCTAGGAGGGAACCAGACTATGATGTCATTTACTTGGGAACCAATGATGGGATTGTCAAAAAGGTCAGTCGACTTTAACTTGGCTTTAACCATTCCCATACTTAAAAAAAGATTGGACAGGTCAAAATTGAAAAAAAAGTTGCCTGAATATGGAAAAAAAAATTCCCTTAGTATTATTTTACAGGAGCGTCAAAAAGCATTTTGGGGTAGGCATTGGTTTAACCCATTCCCACACAATGACACTTTTTGACACCCTGGAGAAAAAGATAGAGTAAGCATTGTGGGAAATGAAGAAATTATTTCATTTGCCATAAAGTTGAAAAAATCTGAAATTTCGCAAACTTTGAATTGTCGTCTGCAACTGCTTTGACTTTGGACCAGTCGAAAATCTTGCCGTCTGGTAATGGGTTAAACAAAACTGCTGTGCGCAAGTATAATAAAGTATTGTGATGAAATACCAAGTTAATTTAAAGTACACAGTAACTGCAGTTTTTATTCTATTTGAGCCGTTTAAAATTGAAAAACCTTCAAAAACATATCAAAATTGACTGTCTTTGATATTGTGAATATCTAATGAAGAAAAAATATTGTTTTAGGTGCATTCTTGTTTACCAAATCTAAATTTTGTTATGTGGACATAGGGTAAATCTGTTATTTAGCAGATGGGAATTAATGAGGTGTGTGGAAAAAGTAATTGTTGCTTTCAGAGCTCAGTAATTATTCTCCACCATTTTGTAAATGAGAAATACATGTTATGTCTGCTCTACAAATATCTCAAATATTTAGTTACAGCTCCCAGATCAAAGGGCTGGGGAGCCTATACCAGTCTTATACAATGTGTTTTATTGGATCTTGTGTAACCCTTTTCTTACAAAGCTGGAATTTGCCTGCCTACAAAAAAAATTAACCCATTACCAGATGGCAATATTTTAGACTGGTCCAAATTGAAAGCATTTGTAGACGGCAGTTAAATAATGATGAAATTATAGGTTTTATAAGCTTTCTTGGTGAAAAACATTGTAGAAAATGAAGAAATTGCTTGTAAAAAGCAATTTCTTCATTATCCACAATGGTTTCTATGACAAAAGTCGACAATCTGTAAAATTCCATGAACCATAAACTCTCATCTGCAACTTCATTCAATCTGGACAAGGCTAAATTTTTTGTTGTCTGGTAATTGGTTAAACAGGTTTTATAATGCTATCTTATATTTTCCTTCCAGATGACAGTTTCAACCAATGGGTTTGCTTCTCAAGTCAGTGAGGTTGTGTTGGACCCTGGTCACATGATCAAATCTCCAATGTTTTTGGCCAATGAGGGTTCAACACTTTATGCTATGTCACAGTCAAAGGTATGCAATTTTGTTGTCCATATTTTATGTAATTTCCATTGAATTTAAAAATGTTTTAAGCAGTGAAAATACTGATATTGGACAAAGTACACATGATTCTCTACTTGTTCAGAATTAATATGATTTTGTCCACAAAAGGTGAATAAATATTTCTTGTGAAAACATTGTTGCTAATTACGAATATGCTGGAGCCCGGCATTTTCTTCATTAAACACAAAACTTTCTACTCTTCAATATTAACATTATGATAATTTTACAATGTATATTAACCCATTCCCAATCGATAAAATTTTAGACCAGTTCAAACTCAAAGAAGTTGCAGACAGCTATTTTAAGTAAATGAAATCTTTCAAATATTTGTATTTTTGGGTAGAAAACATTGTGGATAATGAAGAAATTGCTTGTAACAAGCAATTTCTTCATTTTCTACAATTTTTTCCAAAGCGTTATTATTTAGGGGCATTAATGTGTGGGAATGAGTTAAGTTATTTTGAACCATTCTTAGGTATGTCCTGGTAATTGCTTGTCCCTGCACAAATGACCTTAAAAAGTCTATGCAAGTAAAGAAACCAATGTTGGACAAGTCACATGGGAATGCCACACCCCTGTGAATGGCACTCTTCATTGATATTGCCTCAAATCCTTGAAATTTAGTGTCTGATCTTTGTTTAACCCATTCAAACACAAGCCCTCCTTTTTATGCCCCTCAAGAAAAAACTTTGGAAAACAATGTGGAAAATGAAGAAATTGCTTGTTACAAGCATTTTCTTCATTGTACACAATATTTTCTCCCACCAAAAAGATGAAAAATATTAAAATTCCATCAACTTGAAATTGTCATCTGCAGTTTCTTTGAATTTGGATCAGTCTAAAACTTTATTGTGTGGGAATGGGTTAAGATATGTAGCCCATTTCCACAGAACCACACTTTCTGACACCCCCATGAAAAATATGGTATGGAAAACATTGTGGAAAATGAATTATTACAAGCAACTTTTTCATTATTGGCAATGTTTTCTACCTCAAAGAAAAGTAAAATGTCCTCAAATAAAAATTGTCATCTGCTACTTCCCTCAATTGGGGCCAGTCTAAATTTTTACCAACTGGTAATAGGTTGATTATTTAACACCATATTGCAGTACTATCAACCATTTCCCTCACAATCCTGCTTTTATATGCTTCTCAAGAAAATAACAAGAAATTTCTTCATTTCCCACATTGTTTTTTACCCACAAAGACAAGATGTAATAAAATTCTCTGAACTTGAAAGTGCTACCAGCAACTCTTTATTGGCACTAGTCTGAAATTTGTCATTTGGTACCAGGTTAACGAACCTTATGGTTTCAAGTACGCAAATAATCTAATAATATTTAGTTCTTACATATTTTGCACATAACATTTTCAAGAAAACTTGACGCCTAGACTTTCTTTTTTTTCTTCTTTTTAAATTACAAGTACAGTCATTCTCCTATTCTAACAAATTAGCATTTTTGAAGCCCCTAAGAAAAAAACACAAGCAATTTCTTCATTGTCATCAATGTTTTCTACAACAAAAGACCAAAAGATTCATCAACTTAAAATTGTCATCTTTAACTTCCTTGAATTTGGATCAGTCAGATATTTTGTTGTCTGGTAATTGGTTAATGGTTAACAAAGATTCTATCATCTTTCAGCTAGTGAAGATTGAAGTTGACCATTGCGAAGAAAAGACATCTTGTCTTGAGTGTACCTCAACCTTGGATTCTATCTGTGGGTGGTGTATTTCTGAAAATAGGTAAGAGACCTTGACATTTGACCCTGCTGACCCCATCATAAAAAATGATACAAATCTTGTCCCCTATTCACTTCCAGTTTTTTTGTATTCTTGGTAGCTAATTTCTGGAACATAGGTTAAAGACCTTGATCGTTGACCCTACTGGACCCAAGACAAAATGGGTACGCGCCATTGTTGACAGGGTTCATCTTTTCCCAATTTCATTTCTAACTTGACCTGTGTCCTTGGTTTGTTATCCATCATATCAAGTCTGTAGATTATATCTGTTGTTAATTTATTGTAGAAAACAGGTAAGAGAAAATGACACTTTACCTCACTGTTTCCAAAACAAAACAAAATTAACCCATTCCCACACAGTGACGCTTTTGGACGCCCCTAAAGAAAAACATGTGAGAAAACCACAGTATCATAATAATGTTCCTCAGGGAACTGTTTAAACACTATACAAAATCACTCTAATTTTCAATATTTCGGCAAAAATGCCTTTATCAAGAAAAAGAAAATAAATCTTATAACTAGAACATAATTTTACGAATACTCTTTATAGCCATTTTGTTTTATCTAATAGAGGATATGACGTCAACGTCGTATGGTAACGTTTGCGCGACGTTGACGTTCCCGCGCTTAATGAGACGTCAAGTTACGTTAAATGGAATTGTGCGTCCTTTATGTTGCAACCCAATAGCTGTACCGTCTGCTTTTTTTTTATCCATGCTGATTCATGAACCTGTCGCTCTATTTTGTCTGCAGAGTACATCTTTTTTAAAACAGTGAACCTTAAATCCGTATACATGTGTGTTTCCATTTTGAAATGGAAATTGATTGGTTTTTCATGTTTTCTGGTTTGCTGAAATTTAGCTTTTGAAAATGATAAATTGAGCTTAACCCTTTCCTGAATTTTAACATTTTAGACCTGCCCAAAATCAAAGATTTTGCAGACGAAAATTTAAAGTTGATATAATTTGAAAAATAACCATTCAGCAGGCTAAAAGATTTTAAAGGAAAAAAAGAAATTGCTTGTTGCAAGAAATTTCTTCTTTTTATACAATATTTTCTCAATTATTAAATCACAGTGGCATCTTGTAATTGGTTAGAAAATTGTTCCACGATATAGGATGTAACATTTTGAACAAAGGTACTGTTACATAAAATAAAGGCTTCTTGAGTTACAAGGTTATATACAGACATTCCATTTTTAAATCTGGCTTGATGCCAGACTTTCAAGATTTTTGATTGTTATAAAAGATGTTATTTGTTTGGTTAAATATTCAAGAGATTAGTTTTTCTTGTCAGAAACTTTCACCTTGAATGATTGTAAGAAGATAACCTCACATGTTAGAATTCTTTGTTCTGAATTATATAATGTTTCCAGTTGCAAAGCTGCAGGGGAAGCCTTGTACCTAAGGACTTCGGCAATATTACTGAAGTATGGAAGAAAGAAAACAATGGAAGATCATTTTAATAATCCATTACCAGACAACAAATTTTATGGTGATCCAAATTCAAAGAAGTTGCAGACAAAAATTTAAATTTAATAGAATTTTGTATACCCCTGTCTTTTTTGGAATGATGGAAAGGATGAAATTGCTTGTAACAAACAATTCCTTATTTTCCACAATTTGAGGGTATAAAAATGGATTGTTTGGGACTTGATAACCCATTACCAGAAGGCAAAATTGTAGAGTTGAAAAAACAAAAATTTTATATACTTTGAATTTCCGTCTGCAACTCCTTTCAATTTGGACCAGTCTAAAATTTTGCCGTCGGGTAATGGGTTAAGATGACAATATGAATATGGAATGTTGATTAAAAGAAAGATAGCTAATAATTATTGCTGTATTTTTCAGATGCACAAAGAGAGACCGATGTCCTTCTGGATCAGTCACACCATCATGGCTACCGTCTGAAAACGGTGTTTGTGCGGACATGAAAGATGTGTATCCAAATATTCTATCCTATGCTACGCTTGATAAAATCACTGACAGAAAGGTATTGCTAGAAAAATTTAAACTTAGTTCTTAAGCCATAACTAAATTACAAAATGTTGACAAAATGACTTGTTTGGTATTTAAAAGGGATGGTAAACTGACAAGAATAAAAGGTTTGAAGTAAGAAAATAGAATGTAACAGACTTTGAAAAGCAACTAGGAATTTTCAGCACTCTATGAAGATTCCCACACAATCGCACCTTTTTACGCACCTCAAAAAAAAGCTGAGGAAAACATTGTAGGAAAATGAAGAAATTGCTTGTCACAAAATATCACAAAATGACAATACAATTAACCAATCAGTGGCCCCGCCAACCTGTTTAGCCATGCCCACATTCAAGCAGGAAGTTCCACTTTGATTTTAAATGGCGTTATTTTGCAAATTTATTGCCATTAGCAAAAAAAGTAAAATGGTTGGTCGGCAACCTGAACATCGTAACTACAGCTTGAAAAAGCTGTAGTTATGACGTTTAAATTGCCAAAACCAACTAAACAGGTTAACGAAAATGGCGACCAATATCACAGTTGAAAGCTCAGGTCCGGGCTGAATAAATGATTCTATTTGTCGGATGGTTCCTTGAATGGCAGCCATGATTGGTCAGTTTAGTCATCAGATGGTTTATAACCTTCCTTGCACTAAACGGTTTTAATTCCTACACTTAAAAAAAAGTCTAATTTTGCACATTTCAGATTTCATTTAAATTGGACAGAATAACAGTTAAAGATCCATCTAAAATTAGCCTTCAGTGTGGTTTTGTTACCATGGATACAAAACATATCACCACAGCAACCATCGAGGGTGAAAAGATATCATGTCCCCTGCCTGAGAGGGCCCAGCTTCCCTTACTTCCTGATGGTGTTGGTATGTAACTTATGACCTTGACCTTGATAAACTGTTTTGAGATTCTTAAAGGCTTTGTCTTATCTAGCATCAGCAGCACATTGAATATATAAATATGTTAATTAAGGCATGTTAGATTAAACAACAAATAATGTAATCGTATTTCCAAAAATCAGGATAATGAAATATATGGTATAATAGAATCATCTAGCATTTGATAGGAATATTATCTGGTGTAAGACCAGAGCTTCTGTATATTCAATTTTCTGAATCTGAATCGATCTGTTGCCAGACAAGTGAATTTTAGACTTTTCCAAATTGAAGTAAGATGGAGACAGCATTGGAATTGAAAAATAGGAGCAAAAAGGTTAGAATGTTTTCCACAGCTATTTACACAAACCAACCTTTTTTACCCCCAAAAAAAGAAATTGTTAGGAAAACATTGCGGAAAATAAAAAGGATTGCTTGTCTCAAGATATTTCTTCATTATCCATAATGTTTTCTTCCTAAAAGACAAAGATTTTTAAAATTTCATTAATTAAAATTGTTGTCTGCCACACCTTTGAATTTGGACACACCTAAAATTTCTTTGTGTAGTAATGGGTTGATGAACAAAGTATTAACCCTTGTCATGCTGAACCTGTAATATCATGGTTTTGGCAGGAGGTATAGACAAAGATTTGTGCAGTCTGATCTTAGTCTACACCTCCTGCCTATCCCTTTAAAGCCAGAATTGCTTCCAGCATACATTTTCAAAAGAATCATTAGCCCACAATGATTACATCCAGTACTATAAGCCCTTTGATTTCAATGCAATTCTAAAGAGGATTTTATTTGGCATGACATGGGTTAACCCATTCCCACTCAGTGACGCTTTTAGAAGCCCCCAAGTAAAAACGCTGTTGAAAACATTCTGAAAAATGAAGAAATTGCTTGTAAAAAGCAATTTCTTCATTTTCCACAATCTTTTCTACCCAGGAAGTTGAAAAAATCCAAAATTTCATGAACTTTTGTTTGTCGTCTGCAACTTCTATCAATTTGGGCCAGTCTAAATTTACCCATCAGGAAATGGGTTAATACCCAGATTAACATGGGCTGCAGGTTAAGATGAGCTTTCTCTATAAATTATATTGATGAAATTGATGGTTCATTGGTCATGCTCTCTGAGCTCCAACGTTCCCCCTAGAATTTTTTTTTTTCGATTGGTCCAAATTCTTAGGAATTGTAGACGATTTTTAGTCGATGAAATTTTAAAAATCTTTACCTTTTTTGGTAGAAAAAATTGTGGGCAATGAAAAAACTGTAACAAGCAATTTCTTTGTTTTCCACAATATTTTACAAAGCTTTAGGTGTGAGGTGTTTTAAAAGGCGGGATCGTGTGGAAATGGGTAAAACAGTGTTATTTTTCAAAATTTATGGCCAGTAACAAAACGGTGAAAGGATAGTTGGCGACCTAAACATTGTAACTACAGTCTGAATAATCTGTAGTTACAACGTTCATATTATCAAGTTTACAGCATCAAACCAACAATAATGCTACACATAAATGTAGGCCAATGTGGGATTTCAAAATTCAGTTTTAGTATAAATGAATAATTTGATTGGTTGATTGATTCTTTGATGGGACCTCCATGATCCATCAAGTATAGATATTATGTATGGATTGGTATAGCATAACAAATATGGTTTGTCATAACTTGAATCATAGAACATAGATGGCCCAAGTGCATCATGAGTATTAGAGAGAATGGCAAATTTTATCACTTGGCTGAACAATAATGATTATGCTATAGATTTCAATATGCTTCTATATGATAAAGGATAATAATTCAAGAAAATGGTTCATTATTTTCAGTGAGGCCCAACGGAGGTAAATATTTCCTAGTAGAGCACAGCTTATTGTTTCTTTATTCTTTATCAATGTGAAATTGTGTAAATATTGCAGGTTGAGCAAATCATGCACTAAAGTGCCCAAAGTTTATTCATTAAACCCTTTCCTGTTCAATCCCGGGTTTTATATGTCCCTGTGTTGTTGTATTTGAGAAAATATTGTGGAAAATGAAGACATTGCTTGTAACAAGCAATTTCTTCTTTTTTTATAATATTTTCTACCATTATAAATGATTATTTTTCAAATGAAATCAACTTGAAATTGTAGTTTGCAAAACCTTTGGATTTGGACAGGTCTGAAATTTTGTAATACAGTAAAGGGTTAAATTTTCTTACAAATACTGCCATATACATGTACCTTGTGCTGTAGGTACTTGTTGGACTAGCCTTGACAAGAAGATTCAAATGAGTACTCAAAATATAGGGTTTTGTTAAGGACTGATAATTTCAGAATACCGGTAGCCTCAATTCTCTACTCTAGAACTTTGCTGATTTTACAAAAAAATCTTCTTATTGTGCTTTTGAACACAGACTGGTTTTACACAATTATCACATATGATAAGATGTTTTTTGTTTCTTTTTCGCCTTTCTTCTTCTCACACAAAGTATTTTCTAGTTTCTCTCCTCTAGGTAACGCTGTTCTTCGTCTAATCTGGACATGGGGCTCTCCATGCTGCTTCTGTTTTATTACTTTGTAGCTTACTTTGTAGTTAGTTATATTTATTATACAGTTAACCTTGTTCAAGTGATGGCTTCTAGTAAGCAACCACTTTTATTAATCCATTACCACATGACAAAATTTTAAAATTGTCAAGATTGAGAGATGTTGAAAACGATAATTTAAAGTTGGCAAAATTTTTAAAATCTTAGTCTTTCTAGGTAGCAAACATGGTAGAAAATGGAAAATTTGCCTGTTACAAGCAATTTCTTCAATTTTCCACCATGTTTACTTGAGGAGCATAAAAGGCGGGATTGTGTGGGAATGGGTTAACCCATTCCCACTCAATGACGCTTTTAGACGCCCCTGAATATAAAAGTTTTGGAAAACATTGTGGAAAATGAAGAAATTGCTTGTCACATTGTGGAAAATGAAGAAATTGCTTGTCACAAGCAATTTCTTCATTTTCCACAATGTTTTCTTTCCAAAAAAAAGAAAAAATCTAAAATTTGATAAAGTTTGAATTGTTGTCTGCAACTTCTTTTGACTAGACTAAAATTTTCTGGTGTGGTAATGGGTTCAGCACCATCAATCAGTTTGCCTTTCCAAAAGCTAAGAGACTTATTTGCACTGAAAATTATCATCTCACAATCCCTTGATGTTAAACTCAGACCATTCTAAATGAGTTTTAACATCATGGAATTTACCTATTCCCACACAAGTACCCTTTATGATGCCCCTCAAGAAAAACAATTGAGAAAACATTGTGTGAAATGAAGAAATTGCTTGAAACAAGCAATTTCTTCATTATCCTCATTGTTTTTTTACCCAGAAAGTTGAAAAAAAACTAATTATTTATAAACTTTAAATTGTCGTTTTCAACTCCTTTCAATTTTGACCAGTCTTAAATTTTGTCATGTGGGAATGGAATCAAGTGTAAATAATGCAGTTATTTATGTATTTTGGCTATTTAGTTCTTCAAATATGTGAAGAAAACATTATTTGGGCACTTTTTCGTGGTCCAGTGAGTGGTTGATTGATAGAAGTTTGATTGCTTATTTCATTCCCAAATGAAAAAAATTCAAATAGGTCAAAACTAAAAGAAGTTGCAGAGGACGATTTGAAGGGGGTGAAATTAAAAGAAAATTGTTGTCTTTTAGTGTAGAAAATTTGACAATTTCCTCATTTCTCATAATGTTTTTCCAAGTGTTTTTGTGGGGTTTTTTGAAGGGCACAAAAAAGTGAAATCATGTAGGAATAGGTTAGCCCATAACCAGGTGACAAAATTTAGTCTGGTCCAAAATAATCTTGTAACAAGCAACTACTCCCTTTCCCACAATATTTTGCCTCACCTGAACACAAAGTTGGCTGGGTGAGCTATTGTTATTGGTCATTGAATGGTGTCCGTCCCTCTGTTAACAATTACTAAAAATCTTCTATGGAATTTCACCCAAACTTGACAGAAATTGTCCTTATTCATGTTCTTTCAAAATTCTTCAATGAACCAAAATCCATAGAAAACTTTACTTGCCATGGCAACCAAGTGAAAAAACTTAAAGAATCTTCTTCTCCCACATATTAGACCAAGAGCTTTGATATTAGGTATAAATCATCATCTATTGACCGTCTAAAAAAATACTTCAAAGAATTACCATACTCTGAAAATATGCCCTGTTTGCCTTTTTCTGTGTGATCCCAGGTTTTACAAAGGAGTAATGGAGGAAATCTTCTGTTCCCATCCATAAGGCCTAGACCTTTAATAAGAAGTGCTAGGAAGAGTGAGAAAGTGGGGAGAGAGAGTCGAAAGAGATTGTGATAACAGAAGAATAGGGAGAGTGAGAGAGAGAGGAGATTGCATTATGACCTTGAAATATATTACATAATGTAATGAAATTGTGACTATGTACATGTCTATCAAAATGTTTGTTCTGTTCCGTTCTGTTTAATATTTGGTGTGTATAAATACCTATTGATTCTTTACCAAATACTTCATAGAATAACCATACTCTGAAAATAAGCCCGTTTCTATGCAATCCCTTACTTTAGATAGGAATAAAGTCGAAAATCTTCTCCTCCTGAACCATTAGGCCTAGAGCTTTGATGTTTTGTATGTATCAATGCCTATTGACCTTCTACCAAAATACTTCAACGAAAATTAGCAAAATATAGTTGGATCTTAAATATACCTAGGGTTAAAGGAAAAAATGGTTAAAAGTCTTCTTCTCCAAAATAATTAGACGTAGGGCTTTGATGTTTTGTATATATCATAAAGCCTTTAGCCATCATACCCAGGGGAGCGATGTAGGACCATTATGGTCTTCTTTTCTACCACTGATTGTGGTCTGTAACCTCTTTCAACTTGGACCAGTCTAAAATTTCAAAATATGGGAAGAGGTTAATGTAGAATTCATCAGTACTAAAGAACCTTCATGTAAATGTAGAAAAGTATAAGTCCTACTCAGGCAGTGCAGACACTTTGTAATTGACTTCTTTTTAGCCTCTTAATATTATCCCCAAGGAAGGATTCATTACTTGACATTCAACAGATTTGACTGATATGTGTCAATAAAACAAATAATTTTTCTTCCAAACCTGATGATCTGCACCACAAGCAATTGTGTTTCGATCTAGTTAACCCATTTCAAGACAATGACATTTTTTAACGTCCCTTAAGAAAAAAAAATAATTTGGAGAACTTGTGAAAAAGGGTGAAATTACTTGCAACAAGCAATTTCTTCATTTTCCTCAATTTTTTCTATACGGAACATTGAAAAAAATCTGAAATTTCATAAACTTAAAATTGTTATCTGCAACTCCTTTCAACTTAGACCAGTCTAAAATTTCTTCATGTGGTAATGGTCTACTGTTCCCCACAATCTCAAGAAAAAAAGGTTTTGAAAACATTCCGGAAAATAAAGAAATCGCTTTTTAAACAATTACAAGACAGCAGAATTTAAGGCTGGTCCAAATTCAAAGAAGGTGCAGACAACAATTTAAAGTTTATGAAGTTTTAGATTTTTTCAATTTTATGGGTAGAAAAACATTGTGTAAATTGAAGAAATTGCTTGAAATAAGCAATTTCTTCATTTTAGAAAATGTTTTCTACCAAAAAAAATTGATCAGACAATTTGAACATACAAATAATATTCTTTTTTTTTTACACACATGACAAAATTTTAACCTCTATACCAGACAAAAAAAAATCTAGATTAGTCCAAATTGAAAGACATGAGTCATTTCAAAATACTTTAAATTTGGGACAAAAAGTGTCAAAGATGTTAGAAACATCATGAGAAAAGGAGAATGGAGACTGCTTTCTACAAACAACTTCTCCATTTTCAACTATGTTTTCTGAAGGCATATTTAGTACTGTCTGAAAATGAGAGATCGAGTATTATTAAGCCACTAACAGACGCAAAAATATTATACTGGTACAAATTGAAAAGAGTAGCAGACAACAATTTAACACAGTACCAGACACCAAAATTTTAGACTGGTCCAAATTCAAAGAAGATGCAGTCAACAATTTAAAATTGATGAAATCTTTAAAATCATCTTCTTTCTGGGTAGAGAACTTGGGAAATGTTGATGTGGCTTATTACAAGCTTTTCTTTTATTTTCCACCATGTTTTCTCAGTATTTTTCATTGGGAGTAACATTGCTTTTTTGTGTGGGAATGGGTTAATAGGTCAAACTTAGAATTAATTTTTAGCTCCACTGGCTGAAAGCCAGTGAGATATTGTCATGACGTTGTGTCGGTCTTGCACCCATCCTTCTGTCCGTAAACTTTTACTTTTAAAATCTTCTAAATGTACTTAGAAATTACTGAACAGAAATGATCCTTCAAAGAATTCTGATTTGATGATATACATGGCTTAAATGGGCCGGGCTATTTTCCATATTTGGTGAAACCTTAATAAATCTTCTTCTCAGAAACCAGTCAATGGATTTCAACCAAATTTTGCAGGAATGATCCTCAAGCGCCTCTAGTTGAGAGGTTGAGTGTTTATAGGCTCAACTTGTTTTATTAGATCAGTCTTACTGTATTTAGCTTAATACTGATTCAGAAATTATCAAAATGTAAAGAAGTTGAATTTAATGATTTATAGTGCTTCTAAATGGAAAAGGATATGATTAAGTGTAGAAAAAATTCTTGGATGGAAAAATTCTTGTCTCAAGCAGTGTCACCCTTTCCAATGTTTTCCCTAGCAATTTTTCTCTTGTCCATGGAATTGAGATATAAATAGGTAAATTTATTTTGATGTATATTTCAGACAATGGAAAACTTGAGGTAGAATTTCAGATTCTGGGTAAAACCATCGTGAAGAGAGATGTGTCCATCTACGACTGTAGGGCTAATCAAAAGTAAGTGTCGGATCACCTTTAGACATTAATCCTTTCCCAAATGACAAAATCTTAGACTGGTCAAAATTCAAAGAGTTTGCAGACGGCAAAACAAAGTTTGTGTCAGTTGAAATATAAGTGCCAAAATAAGGTTTACCTATTTCTCACACTGATTTTCATACCTATATTTATTCAGGGAGTAAAAATGTGTGATCATATGAGAATGGGTTAACCCATTCCAACTCAACCCCTCTTTTTTACGCCCCTAGAGAAAAAAGCTTTGGAAAACATTGTGGAAAATGAAGAAATTGCTTGTATCAAGCAATTTCTTCATTATCCACAATGTTTTCTTTCCAAAAACACGAAAAAATTCAAAATTCCATCAACGTGAAATTGTCTTCTGCAGCTTCTTTCAATTTGGACCAGTCTAAAATTTTGCTGTGTGGGAATGGGTTAATTAAAGGTGGGGGGGTAGAAATTGTTAGAAGTCAGAAGTGAGAGTGAAATAGGGAGTTAAAAAAGGAAAATAAAGCGATAGAGAGAGAAAAGAGAAAAATAAGGGAAGTTAAAAAAGAAAGATTCCATACATAGATATTAAAAAAAAGAGTTAAGAGAGGAAGTTTGTACCTGCTAGCTTACCATGCAGTGATAGAAATATTCTGAAATGAAAAAAAGTACTTAAAACAAGTGTAAGCTCTTTCAAAAGTATTAAAATATTATGTGCAGATTTAGTAAAAATCTTTATTCAGGTTTTAAGCTTTCAGAAATACCTTATCTAACTTTTCTTGATTCTCACTGTCTTTGAAAATACATTAAACAATGTTAATGAATGAGTTTTATCAATTGTTCTTAAGTGTTATTTGCAGTGATATAAGGCTAATATGTATTTTCAAGTGTTATTTTCTGTGAAACAATTATAGTTAATTGCGTGAAAATACATTTGCCATAGGTTATATGTTTTTCAGATATATTTGGAAGATTCCTAAGTTATCAGAAATTCATTTTATCAAATACTGTTCTTTTCTGTTTTTGTCTGAAGGACTAAATAATCTGTGATAAGATGTACCTTTGAAGCTGGAATCATGGCTAGATGACTATGGTGTTAACCCATTCTCACACAATGACGCTTTTTGACGCCCCCACAAAAAGCAATCAGGAAACATTATGTACAATGAAGAAATTGCTAGAACCAAGCAATTTACTCATTTTCCATAATGTTTTCTAACCAGTAAGTTGGAAAAAATCTTAAATTTTGTAATCTTTAAATTGCTGTCTGCAATTCCTCTCAATTGGCTTGTTACATTTTAGACATTTTTTTACAATTATTTTTCTTGAGAGGCATCAAGAACCATCATTATGTTGGAAATGGTAAAAATTCATAATAATATATATGTATATAATTGTATACTGCGATGTGACTTATAGAGCTAGAATTTTAACCCTTGTCATGTTGAATAAAATTCTGTTTAGAATTGCACCAAAATCAAAGGACTGAAAGCACTAGTTGCAGGTCAATTTTTCATTTGAAAGCTTATTTTATAAACAATTTTGGCTTGAAAGGGACAAGCAGGAGGTATAGACTAAGATCAGACTGCATATATGTGAAGGCTGATCTTTGTCTATACCTCCTGTCCAAACAGGAATATTCCAGGTTCAGCATGACAAGGGTTAAGAATGTCATTGAGATTTTGATATCAAATTCTCTAGGATCCTCATTTGACCACTACCTAGGCCCCACCTATAACTCCGACATGAATTTCCGCTTTGATTGTTAACAGCATTATTTGTATGGCCAGTAGCATGCAACAAAAAAGTAAAATGGTTGGCTAGTAACCTAAAAGTCGTAACTACAGCTTGAATAAGCTGCAGTTATGTTGTTTAAGGCGTCAAATCAACAATAAAGGTAAACAAAACTGGCGTCCAATGTCAGAGTTGATAAGCTCAGGTCCGGGCTGAATTAATTATTTGATTGGTTGGTTTATTCCTTGATTGACAGATGCGATTGGTCAATTTCAGGTTCAATCCTGATGAAACTTGGTCAGAGTGTGAGTCCATGAGAATAAGCTTCATTGCCCTGTAAAGATTTTGCAAGATTCCTATTTGGTGGCATAAGAATCTTGGTCTAAGATTATTACACTTTCTGAAGGAAATCATTTTAAGGCAATAAAGCCTACTTGCATGGGGTTAACCCATTCCCACACAATGACGCTTTTAAACGCCTCTCTATATAAAAGCTTTGGAAAACATTGTGAATAATGAAGAAATTGCTTGTTACAAGCAATTTCTTCATTATCCATAATGTTTTCTGCCCTCTGAAAGACAAAGTTTTTAAAAATTTCATTAACTTGAAATTGTCATCTGCAACTTCTTTGAAATTGGAATGGTCTAAAATTTTGTTGTTTGGAAATGGGTTAAAAGAGAGACATAGATTAGGTTAGATGTTTTAGCCAATTACCAGATGACAAAATTTTAGACAGATCCAAATTGAAAGCAGTTGTAGAAGACAATTCACTTTTTATAAAATTTTAGAATTTTTCAACTTTATGGACGGAAAACATGGAAAATGATGAAATTGCTTGTTACAAACAATTTCCTCATTTCACAAAATGTTCACCTAATTGTTTTTCTTGAGGGCGTCAAAAAGCTTTTTACATCCTTCAAGCAAAAAGCTTTAGTAAACATTGTAGAAAATGAGGAAATTGCTTTTTACTTGCAATTTCTTCATTACCCACAATGTTTTCTATCCGCAAAAGACAAGGATTTTAGAAATCAATCAACCCAAAATTGTTGCCTGCAACTTCTTTGAATTTGGACTGGTCTTTAAATCTATTGTGTGGTAATGGTTTAATGTCCCAATTTCACATTTCAGTTGTAAGAACTGCACAGAGAGCACATTTGGCTGTAAATGGTGTCATGTGACAGCAATGTGTGTTGAAACCACAGAGCAGTGTTTTGAACAAGTAGGTCTATCTAACCTAAAATTAGGGGTAACAAGTTAACCCTTGCCATGCTGTATAAATTACCGTACTGAAATGCTGTAAAATCAAAGGACTGAAAGCACTGATAGAACTTGTTGTTCAAAAATCAATATTTCTTTTAGAAATCAACTTCATAAACAACTCTGGTAGGTAAAGTACAAGCAGGAGGTGTAGACTAAGATCAGCCTGCACATAAGTGCAGTCTGATCTTAGTCTACACCTCCTGCCAAAACCGGAATATTCCAGGTTCAGCATGACAAGGGTTAAGGCTTTCCAGGCTTTTTGAATTTTAGACTAGTCAAAATTGAAAGAGATAACAGACAACAATGAAAATTGGATGTAATTTGAAATGAAACGCACCTATGTGGTAGAAAATATTGTGAGAAAAGGAGAAATTGCTTGTTACAAGCGATTTCTCCTTTTTCCACAATGTTTTCTCAAGTTTAAAATCACAGCAACATAAATTCACGGGTTTGTACAAGAAAGGGTTAATTAAGATAATTCAATGTGATGTGAATTTATTAAAAAACTGCAAAATTTGGTAAAAACATTGTGGAAAATGGTGAAATTACTTGTGATAAGCAATTTTCCCCTTTTCAGAAGTGGGTCAAGGTAAAGAGTTGAAAGGTAATGGATTATAAACAAAAGCAAAAATTGTGGGAGAAACTATTGAACTAGACTAATGTAGATTATTCTATTCCACTATGATCATAATTTGTATTAACCCATTACGACAAGTTCAATTTGATGTTTATATTGCAGTAAATGAAGAAATTGCTTGTAACTAGCAATTTGTAGGTCTACTGGCTGAAAGCCAGCGGGCTATTTTCATGTTTTGTGTAAGTCTTGTGTCTGTCTGTCCGTAGACTTAAGTACTGAGCAGAGTTCAACCAAATTTCACAGGAATCATCCTTCTATTGAATTCCTGAATATACAGCTTAACCCTTTCCCACACAATGACGCCTTTTGATGCCCCCAAGAAAAAAAAGCTTTGGGAAAACATTGTTGACAATGATGAAATAGCTTGTTTCATCAACTTGAAATTGTCATCTGCATCTTCTTTCAATTGGAACCGGTCTAAAATTTTGTCGCCTGTTCATGGGTTATTCAGTACATTCAGGCCTGTGGAGCAATGCAGGCACTCTAGCACCTCTAGTATCATTTTCTACAATGTTTTCCAAAGCTTTTTTCTTGAGGAGTACTGGGTCTAAAGATTGTGTGGAAAAGAGATAATCTAATGAAAGACACAATTTTGTGACATGTTCCAGACTGCTCCAGCAATTACCAAGTCTGCCTCTTGCCCACGCCTGGAGACATCAGCGTCAGACACCGACATAGTTGTTCACTCAGGTCAGACCAAAGAGATTGCTGTCAAGGTAGCCAATGTACAGGTAGGTCTTGACCTTTATCAGCCAATTTAACTCAGCCCATTACTAGATAACAACCTTTTACACTGGTCTAAATTGAAATAGGTTTCATACAACATTTTAAGATGCAATTGAATTGAAAAATAAGAGCCATATATGGCAGAAAACATTGTGATAAAGGGAGATTTTGCTTTTCTTCCTAATGTTTCCAAAGTTATTTTAAAGGTTTCAAAATGCTGATTTGTGATTGGTTTAATCCTTTTCTGTTTTCTAAATTTCTAGACTTGTCCAAATTCACAGGTTTTGCAGATGAAAATTTAAAGTGGATATGTTTTGAAAAATATCCATTTAGTAGGGTAGAAAATATTGTGGAAAAAGAAGAAATTGCTGGTTACATGCAATATCTTCTACAATGTTTTCTCAAAAATAAAACCACTCGACCTAAAAACCAGGGATGAACAGGAAAGGGCTTCTGTCATTGCGCAGTCGATAGCACATCAGACTCATAATCTTCAACAATGGGATGTCATGGGTTCAATCCCCTTGGCAGCACAATCTTTTGTGGTATTTGTCTCTTACCAATCGGTGCATAATCGTAAACCTAAGTGGTATAGCAGCTTGAGGCTAGGAAATGATGAAGTAGTAGTACTGGTGTGAGAAGTACAAGGAATCCATTGTTAGGTGCTCCAGTCCCTGAAATATGACTGAAATACTGTTAAAAGTAGCGTTACACCCCATTCAATCAATCAAACAATTGAACAGGAAAGGGTTAAGCCATTAGCAGATGACAGCATTTTGATATTGTCCAAATTAAAAGAAGTTGCAGATGTCAATTTCAAGTTAATAAGTAGAATTCCAATTTTCTGTCTTTTTGAAAGTATGTCAGAAAATGATATATATTTTTTCTAATTTACTTACTAATAGTAAGGAATGATTGTTTATCCAATTTCAGCCAGATCAGATGAAGAACATTCACTGTTTGTTCACTTATGAAGGAGAGGTGAAGATAAGTAAAGGATCTATCACAGCCTCTAATCTATTGTGTGAACCTCTTGAGTTTGCTTTCAATGATACAGGTCTTCCCATCGTAACCGCAACATTTACTGTCACTGCTGGGGAGAAGAGGATGCCCCTTGATAATCCACAAAATATCAAAGGTTTGTTCATTACAGAACATTGTTAATCTAATTGGAATGTGATTGAATGCTGAATGCTATAGGATTGTTGTTGAATGACTGTAAACGCTGATAGATTTTCTTAACATCTGAACAGATTAAATGCTTTCTGGACATATCTCACCCATTCAATCAAGGGGACCTGTCATTAAATTACTGCAAAATCGAAAAATTCAGATTCAAATCCGAATTCGATTGAGATGATTGTCAAAACCATAATGTTCTGTACTATAAGTTGATTGAATTAGTATGGTAGAAAAAGATGTAAGTTTAATCTTTCATAGGGTTTTAAAAGGCGCTCATTTTGCAACTTTAATTTTTTTCCTTTCATATTTTATCTGTATTGTTTACAAAATCAATGTATCAATATCAAATGTATGGATTACATTGCTAATTTTTTTTTTGTAATTTTAACCCTTTCCTGTTTTGCAAAATTTTAGTCCTGTCCAAATCCAAAGGTTTTGCAGACAATATTTTAAAGTTGATTTTATTTGAAAAATAACCTCTAGTGGGGTAGAAAATATTGTGGAAAAAGAAGAAATTGCTTGATACAAGCAATTTCTTCTTTTTCCACAATGTTTTCTCAATTACAAAATCACACGGAAGTAAAAACCAGGGATTAATCAGGAAAGGGTTAAGGGTCACTTAATGCAATCAAATCATACTGTCTCAAAGTCTTTTCTTTTTCTTTATTGTGCCATAAGTTTGCAGATGATTAAAAGATAGGGGAATGTTATTTTACCAATTCCCTGTGTTTTATGCACTATGAGAAAATAGTTGTCTAAAACACTGTGTGAAAAGGAGAAATTGCTTGGAACAAGCAGTTTCTTTTCCCACAGTGTTATCTATCCTTTCTTGAAAATGTCATTCGATTGGCACTAGCTTTGAATTGTTGTCTGCAATGGTTTTCATTTTGGACCATGCTATAATTTTGTGGTCTGATAATGGGTTAATCTTTTATCACTCAAGCTTGAAATTTGACCTGTCTTTAATATCATTGCCTTAAAGTCTGTTGGAGATACTAAATTTTGTATGCAGGTATCGTTTTATGCCCCTGCCATGTGATGGCAATAGGCATATATAGAGTTACCTCTGTGTGTGTGTGTGTGTGTGTGTGTGTGATGGGGGGGGGGTCCATTTCTTGTCCAGAGCATATCTACTACTTTAACCCATTCCAACACAGCAAAATTTTAGACTGGTCCAAATTGAAAGAAGCTGCAGACGACATTTCAAGTTGATGGAATTTTTAACTTTTTCGTCGTTTCTGATAGAAAACATTGTGGATAATGAAGAAATTGCTTGATACAAGCGATTTCTTCATTTTCCACAATGTTTTCAAAAGCTATTTTCTTGAGGTTCGTAAAAAAGAGGGCTTGTGTTGGAATGGGTTAATTGATGGATTTCAAAATAACTTGGCACAGTTGTTCCCCTTGAATAGTACTAGTGACATGGGTAAAGTCATGTTGGATACTCTATACTTCAAGGTTACAACTGAAGTTTTAATGACAAGTACATCGATGTCTGTGATTGGGTCCGGGTAAACTGGCAAAGCAGTAACAGGAGCAGAAGTATTTCACAAGAAAAACATATATCTTTTGTTTCTCTACTTAACTATACAGGAATTAATATTAACCCAATCCCACACAATAAGATTTTAGACTGGTTCAGATTGAAATTGCTTGTTACAAGCAGTTTCTTCATTTCCCTAAATGTTTTCTACCCCAAAAGTAAAAACAATACAAAATTTAATAAGTGTTGTCTGCACCCTTTTCATTTGAAACCAGTGTAAAATTTGGCCGTCTGGTAATGGATTAATTCTTATATATTTCTGATTGTCTAATGTTTTAATTCCTTGCAATTTCAGTGCGTATCTATAAATGTGGTTCGATGGTGACTAACTGTGGACAATGTTTGACCATGGGTCAAGACTACGAATGTGGATGGTGTACAGCAGACACTGCACAATGTTCTCTTGAGTCCGAATGTCCAGCTGGAGACTGGCTAGGACGTTCAGCTACTTGTCCTTCCCCTCAAATACACAGGGTGAGTAGGTTAGATAACTTTTTATTCCGGTCAAAACTAAATATCTGGAACTCTAAGCTCAAAGTTTGCTTTGGAAAGCAAAAGCTTGCTATAAACAATTTCTTCATTTCGTCATTGTTTTCTATGAGAAAAGACTAGTATTTTTAAGATTTCTTCAAGTAAAATTTGTTTTCTGCTATTTCCTTCAGTTTGAACCAGACTAAAATTTTGACGTCTGCTAATGGGTTAATTGACAATTTTGAATGCCCCCCCCCCCAGGAAAAATATATTGGGAAAAAATTGTGTAAAATGAAGAAATTGCTTGTTACAAGCAATTTCTTCATTTTACATATTGTTTTCTATCCAGAAAGTTGAAAAAAATCTTAATTTGCATAAACTTATAATTGTCTTCTGCAAATCCTTTCAATTTGGACCAGTGTAAAATTTTGCTTTGTGGGAATGGGTTAAAATCCTTTTCAAGGAGAAGAATTATTTCGTTTTTTCAGTTCAGCCCATTGACAGGACCCATCCAGGGGAAGACCAACATATCTGTCCATGGTGTTAACTTGGGTATGACAAGTTCTGATATAGAAGTCAGCGTGGCTGGAATACCCTGTATTGTACAGTCAAGATTGTACGAATCCTCACAAAGGTAGGAGGTTAATTCACTGATGTATCTGTCTAAGGTATAAACTTGGGTATGATAAGTTCTGATATAGAAGTCTGTGTGGCTGGAATGCCCTTTCATGCTAATTGGACAAATCCTCACAAAGGTAAGGGATTAATTCACTTATATATCTGTCCAATGTGAAAACAATGGTATGACGAATTCTAATAAAGAAGTTGATGTGGCTGGAATACCGGATATTGTCCAGTCTTAATTATTACTATTTGCCACAATTTGTAAAAATATTGGGAATGGGTTTATAAATTACCGTATAACAAAATTTAGAACTAGTCTTAACTCATTCCCAGAAAATGACGCTTTTTGACACCCCTCAAGATAAATAATTATGTTACGAGTAATTTCTTCATTTCTCACAATGTTTTTTACCAAGAATATTGAAAAATAAAATTTTATCAACTTAAAATTGTTTTCTTCAACTCCTTTCAGTTTGGACCAGTCTAAAATTTGTCGTCTGGTAATGGGTTAATTGGAAGATATTACAATTTGATGAAATTTAAAAAATATTTGCCTTTCAGGCCAAAAAACTTAGTGGACATAGGAGAAAATGCTTGATTCAAGCAATTTCTTCATTGTCCACAATGCTTTGGTAGAAAAGCAGAATTGTGTAGGAATTGGTTAAAAGCAAAGGAAGGTTTTTTCTACATTTCAGGTTTGTTTGTCAAATTGAGGGACCAACCAAACCAAAAGAAGGGGTCATTAAGGTGACAATCAAGGATGAATATGAGACAAGGACAGACATGTCTTTTAAATTTGTGGTAAGCATATAGTCGATATTGCTTGAGTAATAACCTGTATTAACCCATTAACAGACAGCAAAATTTAGACTGGTCCAAATTGAAAGGTCCTGCATTTTGATGTGTTGAAAAGTTATAAAAAAAGAGGTTAACCTATTACCAATGACTCTTTCTGATGCCCTGAACAAATAAATTGTGCAAAACTTTATGGGAAAAAGGAGTAATTACTTGTAACAAGCAATTTGTGTTTTCACAAAAGATAAATTTTGATTTAACTCTTTTCTGGTTTTCAAACTTTTAGTCCTGTCCAAATTCAAAGGTTCTGCAGACGAAAATCTAAAATGGATTTGATTTGAAAAAATAAACATTCAATATGGAGGAAAATATTGTAAAAAATGAAGAAATTGCTTTTTACAAGCAATTTCTTCTATTTCTACAAGTTTTCTCAACTATAAAATACAGGGACGTAAAAACCAAGGATTGAACAGGAAAGAGTAAAAGATACCAAACTTTGCTCCAACATGAGTGGATGTTTAATTTGAAACATATGTTCAAGTAGACTCGAGACTGAGGTCACAATTCTTGTGAACTCAACACAAGTTGTCCTTGGACAATTATCTCCAGATTAATGCATATCTTCGAAGATAAAGATTTCTGTCATCTGATAAGGTCAGGGTAAATATTTGTAAAATCTTGCTTTCTTGTTTCAAAAGATCATTTTGATGTACATGCATAACAACATTTGGAAACCCAGTTGTTTAGGCATTACCAGATGGCAAAATTTGATTTAAAGTTTAACCCATTCCTATTTTTAAACTCTTCTTGATGCCCTAAAGAAAAAAAAATATTCACAATATTTTCTAACACAAGAGACAAGGATTTTTAAAATTCCATGAATTAAAAAAAACTGTTGTCTGCAACTAATTGATTTTGCACTTGTCTAAAATTTTGTAATCTAGTAATGACTTAATGAAATTTTAGATTGTTAAAACTTACTTGGTAGAAAAAATTGTGGAAAATGAAGAAATGGCATCTTGCAAGAAATTTCTTCATTTTACACAATATTTTCCGATTTGTTGTTCTTGAAGGGCACCAAAAACATCCCTGTTTGGTAAAGGCTTATAGATCTTGTTTTCTCTCATACTAGGACCCAGTTGTTAAAAGTTTCAGCCCTAAAAGGGGACCAATGTCAGGAGGGACCACTCTATATATAGAAGGAGAACACATGAATGCTGGCACCATGACAACAGTAGATGTTGGGGGAAGTCCCTGCAACTATATAAAGTATGTAGTTAATACCTTCGGAATTGAATATTCTAAAAATAGAAGCAGAAGCACAATTACAATACTTCATGTTCGGGGAAGTTCCTTTAACCATATAAAGTAGATAGTTTATACCTTCAGAGTTGACTAATGTAAATATAGAAAGAGGAAATGTTAATGCGGGTACCAAGACAATATTAGATGTTGGGGGAAGTCCATGTAACTATATAAAGTAGATACAGTTGAATACCTTTACCTCGAACGTCCCTTAGCCGAAGTTACCCCTACGTCGAAGTTATTCTAAAGTCCGGATCTTATTACTCTTTACTTCTACGTATTTGAACCTCCATACGCCGTTCTCTTTATCTCGTAAACTACCCCTACGTCGAATCAATTACAAAGTCCCGTCACTATTGTTTAAATGTAATCACACCTCTATAGGACGAAGCTTATTCATAGAGGTAGCAATTTGCAATCAACTAAGTTTTTCACACGTTTCGACGTGTCATCACTGTTAAGAGATAAGTGCGTTTCAGTATTGGATATCGATTGCTAACTTGATTTTATTTGATTGTTTGTCTGCGATCTGATCATTCCAAAGATTGAGTGAAGTTGAAACAATCTTAAATGTAATTTTACAATGACAAAAGAGGCATCTAACGCCCATATCAAGCATGACTTGTTTGGTGCCCAAATTGGTCTACCTAGGGGATGCCTAGCAACTTCGACCGACGTGACGCGCTGAAGGAAGGACCCCGTAATGAATCCGGGTGGATACTAGGGTTATTTCCCAAGGAAAGAGACATTTGCCGAACTACGCAATCGACACGAAGAATAATCAATAATAGAACAAAAAAAAAGCAACAAAGTCTGAACAAAGCTCTAGCTACGAGAGATCATAATAAGAATATTAAAAAAAGAAATTACGATAAATACATCGTCGTTATATATTTCGTTCGATTATATAATCATACTAGTACAAATCATTTGTGGCCTTATTCACCTATGGTATTTCGCCACCATTTTGGGTCTCACATGGAAATCTTCGACTATCTACACGTCGAACTATCTACACGTCGAAGTTTTCTCGTAAGTCCCCTGAACTTCGAGGTATAGGTATTCGACTGTAGTTTATACCTTCAGGGTTGACTAATCTAAATATAGAAAGAGGAAATACTAATGCGGGTACCAAGACATTATTAGATGTTTGGGGAAGTCCATGTAACTATATAAAGTAGATAGTTTATACCTTCAGAGTTGACTAATCTAAATATAGAAAGAGGAAATATTAATGTGGGTACCAAGACAATATCAGATGTTTGGGGAAGTCCATGTAACTATATAAGTAGATAGTTTATACCGTCAGGGTTGACTAATCTAAATATAGAAAGAGGAAATATTAATGCGGGTACCAAGACAATATTAGATGTTGGGGGAAGTCCATGTAACTATATAAAGTAGATAGTTTATACCTTCAGGGTTGACTAATCTAAATATAGAAAGAGGATGCATTAATGCTGGTACCGTGACAACAGTAGATGTTGGGGACATCCCCTGTAATCATATTAAGTTTGAAGTTAAAACTTTCAGTGTTGTCTATTCTAAATATAGAAAGAGGAAACATTAATGCTGATACCATGACAACAGTAGATGTTGGGGACATCCCCTGTAACTATATTAAGTTTGAAGTTAAAACTTTCAGAGTTTACTTTTCTAAATATAGAAAGAGAAGTCCCTGTAACTATATCAAGTAGGTAGTTTATACCTTAATAGATTTATACCATTGAAACTAATTTTGTTCATCAGGTCAATCAGTGAAGTTAAAGTAAATATCTGCCAAGAATTGTCTTAAATTCACTGAAAAGCACTAAACAAAATATGATAAAATGTCTTTTAAGTCCTATTTACATTTTCAGGTCTAATTACACTGTACTTGAGTGTAAAACCTCCCAGCAGATCTCAAATGACAATAAAGTGGAAGTCGAAGTGAACTTTGGAAATCGTAGAAAACTGTTGATGGAAAAATTCACTTATGTCAAGGATCCAGAAATCAGCATGATTGAACCAAAGAAAACTATTTTGAGGTATCGTTTTTGTAGTGGGAATATTCTTCAGAAACTTGAATTTTGAAATAGTCTTAGTGACAATATCTCCATTGACATCCAAGCAGACATTCTGTTTTACTGTGGATTTGTCAACCCTTAATCAGACAACAAAATGTTGGACTTGCCCAAAATGAAAGAAGTTGCAGATGATGATTTGAATTTGATAGAGTTTTAGAAAGAGATATGTTTTAACCTCTTTCTAGGTAGAAAACACTAAAAATGAAGAAATTGGCTTGTTACAAACATTTTTTCATTTTCCTTGTTTCCCCAAACTTTTTGGGAGGACAATGAAAATGGGGGATTGAATGAAAGTTGTTTTATATTGCAAAGATAATTTGTCAGCATTTGTTAACAAAAAGCATGGATTTGCAAGGAAAAGGAGTTTTTCATATTGGATAGATTTCACAGTATTATTCAGATTCATTACTCATCAAACGGAATTTTAATTATATGTATATGCCCCAAAATATTTTGGGGGTATATAGTAGACAGCTTGTCAGTTTGTTAGAAGTTCAGATCTGTAGCTTTTTCTGGTCTACCAATTAGTCCTAAATTACTGGATGGAATTTATTCAAATTTCACACAAGCACTTAGTATCAAGGAAAGATGTGCACATTATAATTGGTTACATTCTATTCAATTTTCTTTCAGTTATGGCCCTTTGTTTGATAATCTTTTCCAACAATTTTCTCTACAACTACAGAATGAATTTGATTCAAACTTCACATGCACTCTCAGTATAAAATAGAAATGTCCAAGTCTATTTTTGTGACATTCATTTACTTTTAACAGGGATATGGTCCTTTGTTGGAAAAATCTTTTAAAAAAAAGGTTTACTCCAGTGACGAAATGTTTTTTCTGTGACATGCTTCTGTGATGTATTCCTGTAGTTATACCCCCGAAACTCTATTTGGGGGAATATATAGGAGTTAGTATGTCTGTCAGTTGGTAGGTAAGTCAGTTGGTTTGACCGTCCATAGCTCTTTCCTTGTCCGTTCAATTTCTTAGCAACTACTGCACTGATCTCATTCAAACTTCATGGATAGACTCAATAACAAAGAGATGTGCATATTGTAATTTGGTTACTTTTAAAAGAGTTTTGGCCCTTTGATGAAAAATCTTGTCTTCTTATTTTCTCTTCAATTAAGGAATGGATCTGACTAAAATTTCAAATATTCACTAAGTATCGGCCAAAGATGTGCATGTTCCATTTTGGTTCTGGTCCATTTACTTTTTCAGAGTTATGGTCATTCCACAATGTTTTCCCAATTGTTTTTCTTTAGGAGCATCTAAAAGAGTCATTGTGTGAGAATGGGTTAAAATCAAAGGACTGAAAGCACTGGTAGTACTTGTTTAGTCAATTTTTATGCCCCTGCATCAAAAGATTGGGGGCATATTGTTTTACCTTTGCCCGCCTGTCCATCATTCAGTCTTTCCATCTGTCTGTCTGTAAAACTTAACCAAAAAACTTAACATTGTCAATTACTTCAAGCCTATTCAAGATACAATGTTCATATTTGGCATGATGATAGATCTCAATGATAAATTGCTGTTTTGGGGGCATTTGTGTTTCATAAACACATCTTGTTCTTCTGCAAATTATTTTCATGAGCAACTCTGACTTGAAAAGGAGAGACAGGAAGTGTAGACTAAGATCAGACTGCACATATGTGCAGGCTGATCTTTATCTTTACCTCCTGCCAAATCCAGAATATTCTGGGTTTAGCATGACAAGGGTTGAAATTCGATATTTCAGTGGAGGAACCTCCATCACAGCTATGGGTAACAGAATGCAGTTTATACAGAGTCCAGAGTTCTTTGTGGAGTTTGATGGTCAGAAGTTAAAAAGAGTAAGTAGCATCAGTATTCCTGTCTATGTATTTAAATGAGGCTTTTGGAAGCCCCTGAAGATAAACAATGGGGAAAATAGTGCGTAAAATGAAGAAATTGCTCGTTAAAAGCAATTTCTTCATTTTTCAACCTAAAAAGTTGGATAAATCTAAAATTTCATAAACTTAAGATTGTTGTCTGCAACACCTTTCAATTTGGACCAGTCTAAAATTATGTTTTATGGTAACGGATTAACACAATTCCGCTTTTTTGCGCCCCTCAAGAAAAAAGGCTGTGAAACATTGTAGAAAATGAAGAAAATTGCTTGTAACAAGAAATTTCTTTATTTCCCACTATATTTTCAAACCAGTAAGATCAAGATTTTTAAAATTTCGTGAACTTCAAATTTATGTCTGCAGTTTCTTTGATTTTGGACCAGTCTAAATTTTGTTGTGTCGTAATGTGACTTGAAGTTGATACTTTCCCACAAAGTCCTGCCTTTTGATACCCCTCATGAAACAGGTTCAGGAATACAACATGGAAAATGTAAAAATTGCTTGTCATAAGTGCTTCCTTAATTTCTACAATGTTTTCAAACCCGAAAGATTATTTGATAATCTAGCAACTTGAAATTGTTGTCTGCAACTTCTTTGATTTATTGACCAGTCCAAATTTTTGTGATCTTTGACTGAGTTAACTCATTATCAAATAAAATTTGAGACTGATCCAAATTAAAGTCAGTTCTGGATGACAAAATTATCAAAAGAATTTGTAAATTTATACAGAAGTCCTTAACCCATTTCCACACAAACTCAGTATTTTCAACCCTTATGATTAAAGCTTGTGAAACCATTGTGAAAAATGAAGAAATAGCTTGTAACAGTCATTTTCTGTATTCTTCACATCTTTTTTTTTCTACCCTGAAGTCCTCTTATTTGTTTCAGCCATGTTTGGTACAAGCCTTGACTACCTGGTTAGTGTGTAAGACTCCTGGTCTGACTACGGATGAAAATGTGACTGAAACAAACCCCATAGAGGTTCACTATGGGTTCAACTTGGATGGTATTACTACATTTAGGAACATCTCAAAGGACCCCAATTTTGGCCCCTTATTATATTACCCAGATCCTATTGTGGAGCCCCTACCAGCAAAGACTTCTATATCAGAGAAAAATCTGGTCATAAAGGTATGTTGATTGGTTTCTAACCTAGTTTAACCCTTTATCACACAACATTATCTTAGACTCTTCCAAAATGAAAGAAGATGCAAACGACAATTTCAAGTCAGTGGAATTTAGAAAATATTTGCCTATTAGGTTAGAAAATATTGTGGACATTGAAGAAATTGCTTGCTACAAGCAATTTCTTCTTTGTCTACAAAGTTTTCCAAAGAATTTTTCTTGAGATTCATAAAAAGTGGGATTTAGTGGAAATGTGTTAAGCAAGCAATTTAACCCATTGCCACTCAATTCTACTTTTACACCCCTCAAGAAAATAGCCTTGGAAAACATTGTGGAAAATGAAGAAATTGCTTACATTAAACAATATCTCCATTTTCCAAAATGTTTTCTACCCAAACACACCAAGATCTTTTATTATTCATTGAATTAATGTTGTTGTCTCTAACTTCTTTCAATTTGGACCAGTCTAAAATTTTGTAGTTTTGGATTTGGTTAACTCACAATCCCAATTTTTTACAACCCATAAAAAAGATTCAGAAAAAATTGAAAATGGAGAAATTTCTTATAAATCAATATTTCCCTAAATGTTTTCTTCTTTTGGAACAGCCAAAATGATTTAAAACCATGACATTGACAATATCATTTTCAACTTCTTTGAATTTGGAACAGTCCTAATTATTGTCATAGAACTAGTTTTGCACCAGTCCTGAATACTGACATAGAACTAGTTTTGTTAAAATATTTTTGCTCTGGTAGCATTTGCCTGTATGAAAAATGCGCCCCTCCCCTGAAAACGGTTAGTTGGTGCAGTGGATAGCGATGGATGCAGCACAAAACTAGTTCTTTTACCCATCATCAGACATGAAAATTTCAGTCTTGTCCAAATTGAAAGGATTTTCAGACAATTAATTTTTGTTGATGAAATTTCAAAAAAATCTAGGTCTTCTGGGGTAGAAAATATTGTGGATAATGAAGAAATGGCTTGTAACAATGGTTTCCTAAGTTCTATCCATATGGGTGTCAAAAAGTGTAATTGTGTGCGAAAGGGGCTACACTGACAAGGAAGGCAGCCTGGATAAATTGATTAACATGCTAACAAGCCCAGAATATGCAAAGACACTGATTAACCTGACGCTTTTTGACGCCCAAAAACAATTTGGAAAACATTATATAAAAATTATGCAATTTGGTAATGGGTTAGATAATCTTAACCCTGTCCTGTTCAATCCCTGGATTTTACGTCCCTGTGATTTTATAACTAAGAAAACATTTTAGAAAAAGAAGAAATTGCTTGTAACAAGCAAATTCTTCTTTTTCAACAATGTTTTCTACCATGTTTAATGGTTATTTGTATGCCCACGCATCAAAAGATTGGGGGCATATTGTTTTATGGATGTCTGTCTATCGGTCTGTCTGTCTGCAAAACTTAACCAAAAAATTTAACATTGCCAATTACTACCAGCCTTTTCAAGATACAATGCTCATATTTGGCATTATGATACATCTTCATAATATGCATCTCCTCATGTCAAGGTCATGTGATAAGGTCATGGTCACATACCAAGGTCAAACACCAAAAAATGTTCTTGTCGCTTACACTAAAATACTCTATTGAAACTCATGTACAAGTCAAAAACGCTTTTGATAGTTAAGTCCTGTGGGGGGGGGGGCATCGTGTTTCACAAACACATCTTGTTCAAATTATATCCACTTTAAATTTTCGTCTGCAAAACTTTTGAATTTGGAAAGGTCTCGAATTTCTCAAAACAGGAAAGGGTTAAGGGGAGATGGGCTGGGGGAGCTGTTCTTATATGTATCTGACCAAACCTTGAAATTATGACCACCAAGGTAGTACAACCAATTTCAAAAAGTACCTCATTCCCACATAATGAGTACATGTACTATCTTTGTGTAAAGTGTATTGTATGGTGCAAATACAATGATATGTTGAATATTGAACGATAGATACCTATTTGTAGGGGAACTTCAGGCGTGTAAACCCTATGTTACAAGACGTAAGAGTGACAGTTGGGGGAACGGAGTGTGCTGACCCAAAGGCTACTGACGACACGCTGTCCTGTAAGGGGCCAGAGAAACCCAGTCTTGTCGACTCAAATGGAAATGCTGTAGTTCTTGTAAGTTCTGTACAATATTTTGTTTAGATATTAACCCATTCCAACACAATAACACTTTTTGACGCCCCCAAGAAAAAAAAAGCTTTGGAAAACATGAAAAATTGCTTGTAACAAGTAAATTCTTCATTTACCAAAATGTTTTCTACCCAGTAAGTTTAAAATATCTTAAAATTCATTAAGTTTAAATTGTTGTCTGCAACTTCTTTCAATTTGGACCATTTTAAAATTTTGTCATTTGGTAATGGGTTAAAAGTGTTTAATATTATTGAAGAAATGAGCTTAAACGTATAAAGTGTGAGAGTGTCTTGCAGTTGTATGGGATACTCAGGTATTAACCCATTCCCCCAAATTATTGCGTTTTTTACAGCCTGCAAGAAAAAGCGTCGGAAACATTGTGGGCATTGAAGAAATTTCTCTTCATGTCTCCTTCCAAGAAAAGTGAAAAAATCTGAAATTTCATAAACTTTAAATTGTTGTCTGCAGCTCCTTTAAACTTGAACCAGTCTAAAATTTTGCTGTCTGGTAATGGGTCAAGTGCTGGACTATTTCATCAATGACAAATAACAGGCCATGCCCACTGACCTCTAGCAAGATATGAAACAGCATTATTGCATGATTTATGGCAAGGAATATAAAAAGCAAATTGTTTGTGGGTGAACTACAGCTTAAATAGCAGGGTTAGCTCTGGCTTGAAAAAAGTTGTCGCCATCACTTTCGCCAAATTAAAAAAGTTGGGGGCCAAATGGAAAAAGTTGGGGCCAAATTGAGGAGTTGGGGCCAAGCTCTAGCATTTAGCTGCACTGTTATTTTCTTAACTTATATGCTGTTAAATAGATAATGTGCATATTAAACAGGTTTTTAATATGGCCATTCATTTGTTGTTTTGTCTTTAATAATGTAGCTACATTGATTTTTACTTATCTTTAATCAGTGCTTTCAGTACTTTGATTAGAAAATCGAGACTTTGATGAGAAAAAAAGAGAGAAGGAAATAGTAATAAACCTAGTAAAATATGCTTGATTTAATTATAAAATAATGTAGACTTCTGTAATTTAAAAAAAAATCGGTTTAAGGTTTAACATCCTTGGTACGAATGAACAAAAAAGAAATCGTTCGTCTGCTTTTGGGACAGTATAACTTTTGAAATTTCTGTCAAATTTTGACAAACTACCACTGTTTCTATCAACAGTTCATCAGAATATCCTTCTAATGACCCATAAATGATGATTCAGTGTTTTAGCAAGGAATGGCGGTAGCCGTGCCGAGATTAAAAACTGATTGAAACTTCAGCAGAAATATACGAAAATATATGTCCGAATTCGGCAATTGCATTCATCAGGAAGAGGCAAATGGCGGCCAGTTTAATTACACTTTTCTTATAGAAAGCCTATTTATGCGTGATAATTGAGGTCTTCTGATCGATTATGTGATAGCCGTCAACTAAGAAGTTTCATCGGCTCATCCATAATACTAAGTCACGTCCACAACACAAAATCAATACGACTCGCCGACCAATGAGTGCATTTTATTCATCTGATTGGCTGTCAATCAGAACTGTTATTAAATTTGGTGATGTGTTAGTCTTGTGTCAGACTCGATATAATTGACCCGATATACAAGCACTTGAGCAATTAAGACATTCTTGGCCCTCGGACTTGATTTCCAGAGATTAGTCAAAGTAAAAGTATGTATAACAAAAACTTTTCTCTTTTTTTTTGGGCGCCACGAACTTTTGCCAAATGAAAAAAAACTTACGCCAGAATTTTATTTTTGTAGCATTTGGCGACAATGGCGATCGACAGTGCGAACCCTGAATAGCTGTAATAATGACCTTTAAGATAAATGCTTTGTAGGATAGCAAACATTTTTTGAGAAAAAGAGAAATAACTAAGAATTAAGGAAAAATTATCATGTAGACATTAAGTATAATATATACATTTGTTGTATTGAAAATAAAACATTTTTTATGCCCCTAGATTGATAAGATTTGGGGCATATGGTTTATTTGATGTCCTTCTGTCTGAGTTGTAAATTTGAACAAAAACTTAACATTTTCTCCTGTACAAAGGCCATTGCAGATACATGGCTCATATTTGGGATATAAGTTCCTTGCATATAGGCATCAGATGGTTGTAAGAGCAGGGTCATGCATCAAGGTCTTTAGTTTTGTAAACTTAGTGCATAAACTTATCGTTTTGCTAATAATCAAATACAATTGTACTGTTCAAGATACAAGGCTCATACTTGGTTGAAAGGTAAAGGTCATCCATCAATGTCAAGGCTACTAAATAAGGTCACATTTCTGTAAAAAGGCTATTAAAGGGGTATGGTGTTTTGCAAACACATCTTGGTTTTTGCTGTTGAGAAAAAGTAGATTGTAGAGAATATTGAATTAACCCTTTAATATTTTTTAAATTTTCAGCTAAAGATAGGTAATATGCAGACTGAAGTAGGCTACATTAGTTATTTTGAGAAAACTGATGAAGAAAAACCTATAGCTGTCGGAATTATTCTCGGAGTGGTTTTACCCATTCTTGCCATTATCATTTTACTGACAATCTGTGTAATAAGACGACATCGTAAACATAAACCGAGTCAAGATTACATTCCGGATGTGTGGAAAGACACAGAGGCCAAGAAAGATGAGGAGGAAGAGATAGGGATGAATCATGTGTCAGTGAAGGCAGATATGAATGGATCTATACCTGATGACAAAGGTAAAATAAAACACAAGTCCATACAATTCTTTGGCTTGCTGTAAGCTGAAACTTTAACCTGAGTTTCGTCAGTTTTGTTTGTTTGTTTAACCCATTACCACACTATAAGGCTTTTTTACGTGCAGAAAAATATAGCTTTAGAAATCATTGTGAGAAAAGAAAAGCAATTTCTTCTTTTCTCCCAAGTTTTCTACCTCATATGATAGTTGTATTTTAATTTAAGCCAACTTTGTTTTGTTGCCTGCAACTTCTTTGAATCTGGACCAGTCCAAAATTTTGCAGTCTGGTAATCGTTTAAGCCAAAATTAATAAAACACAATAAGCATGTAATTTCAAAAACCTCATATTTGACATTTGGTATTTTGCAACTCCTGATAAGCTTAATCCATTATCAGATGGCAAAATTTTAGACTTGTCTAAATTGAAAGAAGTTATAGACGACAATTTGAAATTTATAAAATTTTAGCTTGTTTCTACTTTCTGGGTAGAAAACATTGCAGAAAATGAATTTCTTCTTTTTCCACAATGTTTTCTCAAGTATAAAACCATAGGGTTGTAAAAACCATGATTTAAACATTGAAGGGTTAAACTTGTTATCTAAAACTGATAAAAACTTGGTACAGCCTCATTGTTATCAGTTTATTGATGATAAAATTAACCCATTACTAGACAACTATACCATATAATCTGGCATTTTTACAACCCTCAAGAAAGAATCAGAAAACATAACAAATTTCTTCATTTCCCATGTTTTCTTTCCTGAAAGAAATAAAATATTAAATTTAGATATTGAACTTTAAATTGTCTTCTGCAACTTCTTAGAAATTGACCAATTGTGATTGTCAATCAAGAAATCAATTACCCAATCAAATCATTCTTTCAGCCCAGAATTAATCATTTAACTCCAACTTTGGCTGCCACTTTGTAAAACATTTTTGTTGGTTTGGCAACTTAAAAGTTGTAACTACAGCGTATTCAAGCTGTATTTATTGCGTTTAGGTCGCCAACCAACCGTTCGACTTATTTGTAACATGCTACTGGACATAAATTTTGCAAAATAACGCCTTAAAAGAATGAGGCGGAACTTCCTGTTGGAGTCAGTGGGTGTGGCTAAAGGTGTAAGTCGGCAGGGCCAGTGATTGGTCAATTAGATCAATCTTAAAAAAGATGTCACCTGATAACCGGTTAAGCAAATTAATTTCATTACAGATGTTGGCCCATATATTGAAGAACTTTTAAGTAAGATAGAGGATGAGACAGTTAGACAGAATGCCAAAATGTTTATTATTTCTCGTAAATCATTGGATGTTGGCGATCTGCTTGGTAAAGGTAAGGCTAAGACTTTTTTGAAAGTCGGGTTTTTGTGCATCTTTGAGTGATTAAATATTTACTCAAGAGATAGGGTACATTGTACATGTATATACACAAATTCAGAAAAAGAAATTATCATTTGTCTCACAATACATGTTACTTCTTATACACCTTTATTGTATTACTATGGAGTGAAAGGGTTAAGAACTATAGAACTACAGAAGAACTATATCTTATTTACTGCTAGAATTATTGCCTTATTTTTCAGACTATGATTTTGTTTTGAGCATATCTCTTTAACTGCTCTTGCTATAAATGTGAAACATTAAACCCCATACATTTGACCTTTGACAAACTTTTAAAAAAGTGTAACTTTTGCCCATATTTTCTTATCCCTTTCATATTGCACTATCAAGTTTTAAAGAATTTTAAAAGTGTTAGGCTTTTGTTTGCGATCTTAATCCTGTGAACCGACCTTCAACATCAGCATCTGCATCAGAGTCATCCAAAATATTTGACATTTTGTAAGAATTCTGGTATTACTGAGCACATTCACTTGAAACTTGGAATATATGTTGAATATCATGAGAGCAATCTTTGCAAACAAGACTCTAAATACATTTTAAATGAACTATGTCCCTTTTTCAACTTTGAAGTTTTACCCACCATCAAGTTCTTGAACAGCTGAGCATTGACATCCACATGCAGTACTTATTGTTCATATTTCTATATTGTTCTTAGTATACCTTCAAAAGTACACTAGCTGTGAATATGAAACTTTATATTTGAATATATATGTCATCAAGGAGAAATGTAGTATATGTATATAGAAACTCTCTTTCTTTCTTGATTAAGATGTCACTGCCCTGTGCTGTTTTTCCTTACGCCGTCATAGCGCAGTTGGTAGCGCGTCGGACTTTCAATCTAGAGGTCCAGGGTTCGATTCCCGACGGCGGCACTCATCCTTTCCGACTACTTGTCTCTCACCAATGGGTCGATAATCGTAGACCTATGTGGGATAGCAGCTGGAGGCTAGGAAAGGATGTAATGGTAGTACTGGTGTGAGAAATACCAGGAATCCATTGTTAGGTGCTCCAGCCGCCGCGATATGACTGAAAGATTGTTAAAAGCGGCGTAAAACCCCATTCAAACAAATTGTTTTTCCTTACATTATCCCTGATGCCTATTGCTGAAGTGATGGGTATTGTTATGAAACCTTTTTGACGCCATCAAGGAAAAAAGCTGTGGGAAAAATTGTGGAAAATGAAGAAATTGCTTTTTATAAGCAATTTCTTCATTATCCACAATGTTTTAAACCTGAAAAATAACAGTTTAATTATGAATTTATCAACTGAAAACTGTTTCTGCAACATCTTTGAATTTGGACCTGTGTAAACTTTTGTTGTCTGTTATTGGGTTAATGCATAATGCTGACTTTTCTGTGAATAACATTATTCTGTTCTTTTCTGTTTTAGGTAATTTTGGAGTGACCTACAAGGCCACATACTCCCAATCAGCGGAAGATAAAACACAAGATGTGGCTGTTAAGACCTTACAAGGTATGTGTGCTGGAATTCTTTCAGAGATATTCTTGAACCATTACCCATTTTGAAATTAGAAAATATGTGCCAAATAAGGTAGAAAACATTGTGAGAAAAGGAGAAATTGCTTGTTACAAGTCATTTCTTTTCCCACAAAGTTTTCCATGGTTATATTTCTTCAGGGCATCAGGAAGCCAACAAGTGTATAATTTTGTTGTCTGATGATTAGTTAACTAATTTGCAGATGAAAATGATTGGGTGTTCAGTCCCGGATAATTTTAATCCAACTGCGATATGACTCAAAAGTTGTGTTAATACCCGTTCAAAGAAATAAATTTAGTAACTGTAAATGGTTTTAGAAATAAAAATCTTTATTATTACCAGGCCAAAAGGATTAGGCCTGATGGTCTAGGTTGTTTTTCTGATTCAACTTCATGGACTGACAGTAAAAGGTTTGTCCAAGTTTTAACTACATGTTTTAACAAAATAACGCTCAGCTGTTTAGTGCTTGTTGGGTGTATTTTAACAAAACAAAACAAATAAAAAGTTAGAATAAAATAATTATTCTTACAGAAATACGTAGTTATGTCCCTTGATATTGTAGGTTGCTCTTTTAACCCTTTCCCACACAGTGGCGCTTTTGAACGCCCCTCAGAAAAAACAACTGGGAAAACATTGTGTAAAATGAAGAAATTGCTTGTTACAAGCAATTTCTTCATTTTACACTATGTTTTCTACACAGATAGTTAAAAGAATCTAAAATTTCATTGATTTCAAATTGTAGTCTGCAACTCCTTCGAATTTGGACCAGTCTAAAATTTTGTCGTGTGGGAATGTGTTAATAGTGAACATATCATTCAAGATCAAAATGAATACCTTTAATAACACCAGAGATATTAAAAAGAGTCAATTTTTTGTGCAAGACATAGACAAACATAAGGGTATGGCAGTACTTTTGGCTTTCTCCTAAGACAATGGAGGTAAAATGTAGATTTTTTTTCAATGACGATTAATGAGATATGAAGGTCAATTTCATACTTAATTTCAGGTACACATACAGACAGTGGCAGTGTTGCCCAATTCCTGGCTACTGTAACCGGTTATAAAGATTTACAGCATGACAATGTGGTCACAATTACTGGAGTGTGTATAACAATGTCTGATGATCCAATGATTGTGATACCCTATGCCCAAAATGGAGATCTGAAATCCTATGTTAGGGACTCAAATAGAGTAAGTAGAAATTATTGTACATGACATTCATGTCATTGGAATGTGGAAGGACGATGTTTTGTTTGATAATCTCAAGTTCAAGGTCACAGCTGAAAGTCATGACAAGCAATTATACTTGGGAATATGTGTCTCTAACACAATTCCAGTTTTTGTTGTTTTCAACCATGTACTTCTTCTATCCTTTTTGGAACTTGCTTTTTAAGGAAGCATAATGACAATAGGAGAAATACAGGTAAACAACATTAACCCTCAACTGTTTTTCAAAATTTTGGACTTGTCTAAACTAAAAGGGGTAGCAAAATATTGTGGGAAAAACAAGCAACTTCTTCATTTTACAGAATGATTTCTCGATTATGATATCACAGGAATGTAAAAACCAGGGATTGTAGTGGAAAGGGTTTAATATTTATATAACAAATTGATAGGGTAACTCTGCTTTTATATTTACACTCTGATACCTATATCTTTGTTAATTGAAAGTGACTTTCTATTTATGTATACTATATACTGATTTTAGTATTCCTTACCTAAATTAACTTAAGACCCTTTAACCCTCCCGTTTTTAGCTCACCTGAGCACGAAGTGCTCTGGGTGAGCTATTGTGATCAGTCATCGTCCCTCTGTCCGTCCGTCCATTCGCAATTACAAAAAAAATCTTCTCCTCCCAAACAAACCATGGAATTTCAACAAAACTTCACAGAAATGATCCTTAGGTCATGCTCTTTCAAAATACTTCAAAGAATAAAAATCCATGAAGAACTCTGGTTGCCATGGCAACGGAGTGTAAAAACTTAAAAAATCTTCTCCTCCCAAGCAGTAGAGGACTAGAGCTTTGATATTTGGTACAAATCATCATCTATTGACCCCCTACCAAAATACTTCAAAGAATTACCGTATTCTGAAAATTAGCCCTTTTCTGTGCCATCCCTGATTTTACATAGAAATAAAGAAGGAAAACTTTAAAAATCTTCTTCTCCCAAACCATAAGGCCTAGAGCTTTGATATTTGGTATACATCATCATCTATTGATCCTCTACCAAACTACTTCAAAGAATTACCATATTCTAAAAAATAGACTTTTTCTATGCAATCCATGATTTTACAAAGGAATAAAGTAGGCAAACTTTAAAAATCTTCTTCTCCCAAAGCATAAGGTCTAGAGCTTTGATATTTGGTATAGATCATCATCTATTGCCTCTCTACCAAAATACTTCAAAGAATAACCATATTCCGCAAATTAGCTCTTTTCTGTGCCATCCCTGATTTTACATAGAAATAAAGAAGGAAAACTTTAAAAACCTTCTTCTCCCAAACCATAAGGCCTAGAGCTTTGATATTTGGTATACATCATCATCTATTGACCCTCTACAAAAATACTTCAAAGAATTACCATTCGATCCCTGATTTTACATAGAATAAAAGAAGTAAACTTTTAAAAATCTTCTTCTCCGGAACCCTAAGGCCTAGTGCTTTGATATTTTGTTTAAATCATCATCTATTGACCATCTACCAAACTACTTCGTAGAATTACCGTACTCTAACAGCTATCCCTTTTCTTTGTGATCCCTGTTTTTACATAGAAATAAAGAAGGAAATCTTTAAAAGTCTTCTTCTCCCAAACCATTAGGTCAAGTGCTTTAATATTTAGTGTGTAATGATACCTATTGACCATCTACCAAAATACTTCATAGAATTACTGTATCCTGAAAATAAGCCTTTTTCTGTGCAATCCCAGAAAGGAGTTATGAAGGATATCATAGAAAATGTTCTCCTTCTAAACCAATAGGCCTAGAGCTTTGATATTTGGTATGCATTAATGCCTATTGACCCTCTACTTAAGTACTTCAAAGAATAACCGCACTCTTGAAATTGGCTCAGTATGGTTGGATCTTCACTTTACCTAGGATTAAAGGAGAAAATCTTTAAAAAAAACTTCTTCCTGAGAATGATTAGGTGTAGGGCTTTGATATTTTGTATATTATATCATTCTGGCTTGAGGCATTATACTCAGGGGAGCGATATAGGACCATCATGGTCCTCTTGTTTGAAATTTTAGACTGTTCCAAATTGAAAGAGGTTGCAAACTACAATGAAAATTAAATGCAATTTGAAATGAAACCATCCTATGTGGTAGAAAACATTGTGAAAAAAAAGCAATTTCTTTGTTTTTTACAATGTTTCTCAAGTATCAGATCACATTGACATAAAATCCTGGGTTTGCACAGGAAAGGTTTAATTTACATGTGTCGGTAAAATCAGCATTGTGCAGTAGTTTAGTCACCATTTTTCTATAAATAGAATTTCAACACTATTTGTGTATTAAAGGAGTCTAAAGTGAATTAAGTAGAGTAAAGTTGAAGTATGGATCCATATTTCTGTGGAATACACAATTTATTTTCATTTCAGAGTCTTACTGTGTTAGAATTACTAGAATTTGGCCATCAAGTGTCAGAAGGCATGGCATATTTAGAATTCATTCATGTTGTGCACGGAAACCTAGCTCTAAGAAATTGTCTGTAAGTATCAAAAGTAATGACATATATATGAATTGAATAACAGAAGTTGATAATTACATAATGGAGGAAATTCTGGACAAAACAAGAACTGATCGCATGCCGCTGTCAATAAAAAAATAAAAGACTATTTGTCAAATCAAATCAGTCCTTTAGATCATATGTACAAAACTGACCTTTATCTCAAACACTTTTTTTGGCGGTGACTTAACCCTTGTCATGCTGAATAAAATCTCTTTCAGATTTGTATAAAAATCAAAGTGCTGAAAGAACTGGTAGTACTTGTTGTTCAGTTGTCAATACTTCTTTTGGTAATTGATTTTAATAACAACTCTGGTTTCAAAAGGACAGACAGGAGGTGTAGATCTGATCTTTGTCTATACCTCCTGCTAAAACCGGAATATTTCGGGTTTGGTATGACAAGGGTTAATGGATCGTTGGCCACGTCCACTGAGCTCCAACAGGAAGTTCTAGTTAGATATTAAACTGTAATTTTGCAACATTTATGGCCAGTAACTTTTAACAAAAAGGTAAAATTGTTGGTTGGAAACCTAAATGTCGTAACTACAGCTTTAATATGAGCAATTTTAGAGCTCAAAGTTCACTAATTAAAGTCTAAATCGGTCGATTGATTCTTTGATCGACAGTCGCGGTCTGTCATATCTGTTGAAGATGATGATTTAATTGAGTGTTTTTGGAATAAAGAATTAGTGGTACATTGAAAATAACCCACTATGGCTAACAGAAATTGTAACAAGTAATTTCTTCTTTTTAACAATGTGTTCTGACTTGAAATACAAAATTTTGAATTTCATTAGGTTAGAATTGATGTCTAAATATATGTCTTTTGATATGGATCAGTCCAAACTTTTGTCATTTTTGATAGGGTTAACCAATTGCCAAAAGGCAAAATTTTAGAATGGTCCAAACTTAAAGGAGTTGCAGACAACAATTCAAAGTCTACAAGTTTTACATTTTTTCAACTTTCTAGGTAGAAAACATTGTTTAAAACGAAGAAATTGCTTGTTTTAAGCAATTTCTACATTTTCACAATGTTTTTCCAAATGTTTTTCTTGAAGAGTGTCAAAAAAGTTTCATTGTGTGGGAATGGGTTAAATCTCTTTACAGAGTCATGTCAGATAAGAAGGTTCAAATAAGTGACTATGGACTGTACAAGGATCTATTTAAAGCAGAATCTCATTTTCAAGAAGAGGGGAAAATCAAATCTCTAGTCAAGTGGGCAGCCCCTGAAGCCATTGAAACCAAGGAATTTAGTGCTAAGTCAGATGTAGTAAGTTGATTTATATCTTTTTATACCCCTGCTACATAATAGCGATGCACAATAGAGTTTACCCTTTCCTGTACAAACCTGGGATTTTACGTTGATGCGATTTTATATTTGAGAAAACATTGTGGAAAAAGAAGAAATTGCTTGAAACAAGCAATTTCTTCCTTTTTCCACAATATTTTCTACCACATTGTGTGGTTTCATTTCAAATTACATCCAATTTTTATTGTTGTCTGCAACTTCTTTCAATTTTGACCAGTCTAAAATTTCAAGAAACGGGAAAGAGTTAATTATGTGAGTGAGTGTGCCCAATTCTTGTCTGGAACATATCTTCTACATTAACCCTTAGCATGCTGATCCCGGAATATTCCTGCCTTGACATATGTGCTGTATGATCTTAACCTACATGACCTGATTGTTGTTATTGTTGTTGTGAGAGAAATCTTTGAACACAAGATTTATCTAATCATGACAAAGTTTGCAAATATTGTTAAAACAGGAAAATTAATGATGTATGATGATTATTTTTTATACACCGTTGTAGGCGGTCGTATATTGGCATCATTTTCTCAATCCGTATGTACGCACATACGTACGTACATACGTCCACTTTTCTTGAGAGTGCAACTCCTCCTAAGTTTCTGGATGGATTTTTTTGAAACTTGGTCAATGTTATCACCTTAATTGGTAGATGTGCATGAAGTAAGGATTTTATGGTTCATTGATTTTTGCCTCAGTTATGCCCCCTTAAAACTTAGTCTCAGGGGCTTATTGAAATTGCAGCCTTTTGAATGCAACTCTTAAGTTTCTGAGTGGATCTTTTTGAAACTTAGTTGATGTTTTAACCTAAATTGGTAGATGTGCATGAAGTAAGGATTTTATGGTTCATTGATTTTTGCCTCAGTTATGCCCCCTTAAAACTTAGTCTCTGAGGCTTATTGAAATTGCAGCCTTGTGAACGCAACTCCTCCTAACTTTTTGTCTTGATTTAAATGAAACTTGGTCAATGTCATCACCATAATTTGTAGGTGTTCATGGATCAAGGATTTAATGGTTCATTGATTTTTGCAAGAGTTATGCCCCCTTTAAACTTAGTCTCTGGGCCCATTCAATCAATCAATTATAACGAACAGTTTGAACTTGACAATTTAAAAAGGTAGTCTGCAAAGTAGTGTCTGCAATTATTTCCGTGAAACAGCAGCAAAGTGACGGCGTTTATTGTGACTGTGGCCCTCTTGTTCTTATTTTGTAGTGGTCTTTTGGTATTGTACTATGGGAGATTCTCACAAGGGGAGTAACTCCATACCCAGATGTTGACAATCCTGACCTGCAGAGTTATCTTGCTGGTGGAAGTCGAATGAAGAAACCCAAACAGTGCCCTGAAATCATGTGAGTTCTTGTTGATTGACAGATTGCTGGGCAAGCCCAATGATCTCTGACAAGGCAGATCAACTGTGATATCAAACCCAATTGTTTTATACAGAAGATGTTCAGGAAAATTAACCTATTCCCACAGGATAAAATTGTGGACCAGTCCAAATTCAAAGAAGTTGCAGAAAACAATTTTAAGTTGATGAAATCTTTAAAATCTTTTGTCTTTTGGGGTAAAAAAACATTGTGAATAATGAAGAAATTGCTTGCAACAGGCAATTTCTTCATTTTCCAAAGTGTTTTTCAAGGCTTTCATATTGACAGGCGTTTAAAGAGTTTTGTGTCAGATTGGGTTAAACAAAAGGCAAATCTTTTCTTGGTAACTTAAACATAAGAACTACATCTTGATCAAGACTGTTCTATTAGAAATCACAGGAAAATGGGTTTAATGATGATTTACTGTTTACACTTTAGAGACCACAATTCTGGCTCAAACTTCAGATTGTTTATCAGGTTATAATTATGAGACCTGTTGAAAATGGAAATATTCCATTTGAAAACAAAAAAGAGCAGATTACATAGTCAAATCTTTGAAAATGGGACTGTTAAGTTGGGAAACATAATTTCACTGTTTTCACTATGGAAGCAATATCTTTATAGGTGGAACTTGGGTAGGATATTTGTCGGGTCAGTAGGATATCTCCTATCAAAATGGGAATGTTCAATTTGAAAACAAAAGGTCATTAGGATATCTCCTATCAAAATGGGAATGTTCAATTTGAAAACAAAAGGTCATTAGGATATCTCCTATCAAAATGGGAATGTTCAATTTGAAAACAAAAGGTCATTAGGATATCTCCTATCAAAATGGGAATGTTCAATTTGAAAACAAAAGGTCATTAGGATATCTCCTATCAAAATGGGAATGTTCAATTTGAAAACAAAAGGTCATTAGGATATCTCCTATCAAAATGGGAATGTTCAATTTGAAAACAAAAGGTCATTAGGATATCTCCTATCAAAATGGGAATGTTCAATTGGAAAACAAAAAGAATGCAACTAGGTCAATTTTTATCAGTATTGGATTTCAACTCACCTGAGCACAGCATGCTCAAGGTGAGCTTTGGTGATCTTGCTATGTCCAGCATGCGGTGTGCGTTGTCTGGCATCCATCAACATCATGTGTCCACACTAGAGGCATCTTCTTTGGATATACACTTCTCAAGTGATAGGTTACTTATCAGCTGATAGCTTTTGACTCCTTGGCCTTAACCTCTCACCTACTCAAAAACTTTTATAACAAAAACTATAACCTTGCATATATTACATGAATGATTATAAGTTGGTCCTTTACACTAATACATACACTTTTGTGATAGGTTTTCATTGGACAGTATATGCCTTTGCCCTGTGACCTTTACATCTGACCTACTTCTGAAAAACATTGAATTTGCTGATATTTTCAGCTTTTCTTCACCTAGAACTTTTAAACTGTATGCACTCATCGAATGAAAACATTTCACTTACCATTAAATACTGTGTTAAAGTGACATTGACCTTAGACAAGCAGCAATTTAAGGGCAAGCTATGTTGTCAGTGGACAACTCTAGTTTAATCCTTGGTACTTTTTTTTCACATACAATAGATTAGACTGTATGAGTTGTATATTAAAAGTGCATTCTATTTTTCTTTTCCAGCTATGAGTTGATGTTGAAATGTTGGTCGACTGATCCAAATTCAAGACCCACATTCCCCACTGTCTCACAGGAAATCCAGACTTTTACATCCTCTGAAGCTGAAGAGAATCAGTCAGGGGACATCACTCCATTGAATAGTAAGATAGAAGTTGCTGGGGCTGAAGTGCTATGAACATTGTAAATAAACATTACTAGGATTTATTGTACCAAGATGGCTGAATTCTTTGACTGTGCCATGTCAGAAAACATCTTTGTTTTCATGTTTCATTTTTTCACACACTCATATTTATGTCATAATGAATGAAAATTCAAAGACTTGTCTCCAGAATGACTGCATCAGAATATTTCTGAAAGCAAAGCATTTACCTATCTAACGGAAATTTGGTTATAAGAAAGACAGTTAATATTTTGCTTTTAACTATGTTTTAGAAATTTTAAGTTTTTTTGTGTTTTTTTTGTTTGTCATTCTACTTGAGAGTTAGAAAATTAAAAATTGTTTGGCAAAATTTAAAGAGTGTGTAATTTGCATAGACTTAAGAACAAAGAATAATGTTGTGTCAATTAATGGCATTATGAAAATTTCAATTTAATTGAAAATCTTTTTACAATTCATCCTTGAGTCCATAACAGTGCATAATTAAAAGTAGTGAAAAAACTGCTGAAAGCAATAGTTTACATGTATATATGTGTATATTTTGTATTTATACGTGTACATTGTATTAGTAATTAACTAATATTATACATGTGGGTTGTGTAAGAATGTGAGTTGTGACAGATAGAATAAGAAAAACTATAGCTTTTCTAAGCAACAAATAATATCATGCGGTCTAAATCCAAGCATGCATAAATGAGAGGGAAAAGTTCAACTGTACGAAGATAGAAGAAAATGATAGTCCTTTGTATTGTCTATAATCTTACAAAGTTTTTTGCAGATTTGTTACTTTAACCCTTTCCTGTACAAACATGGGATTTTACGTTGCTGCTATTTTCTACTTGAGAAAACATTGTGGAGAAAGGAGAAATTGCTTGTAACAAGCAATTTCTCCTTTTTCCACATTATTTTCTACCACTTATGATGGTATCATTTCAAATTACATCCAGTTTTCATTGTCGTCTGAAACTTCTTTCAATTTGGACCAGTCTAAAATTTCTAGAAACGGGAAAGGGTTAACCCATTCCCACACAGTGACACTTTTGTACGCCCCTCAAGAAAAACATTTTTGAAAACACTGTAAAATGAAGAAATTGCTAGTAACAAGCAATTTCTTCATTTTACACAATGTTTTCTACCAAGAAAGTTGAAAAAAATTTAACTTTCATAAAGTTTAAACTGTCGTCTGCAACCCCTTTCAATGTTGACCAGAAATTACAGAATTGAGTTTTATCAAGTGTATTTTGGTGGATAGATATGTCATTAAATATTTTTGTATGTTGCTATATTTTTAATTTACTAAACAGCAACATTTAAGAATTGACCAACTTGTATGAAATTGTGGACAAGATGTTAAAATGCATTCAAATTGATTAATCAGTGTCATATAAGGTAGAAAATACTGTGAGAAAAGTGAAATTGCTAGTTACAATCAATTTCTCCTTTTCTCGCTAAGTTTTGCACAGGTACATTCTTTGGCACATCAAAATGTCGGATACGAAGGTAATGAGTTCAGATATGATGTGGAAATTTTACAAGATGTTTTCTTTCTTATTTTAAAGTGTTTTCATCAGTATTTCATTTTTGCTATTCTTAACCCATTACCATATGACAAAATTTTAGATTAGAACAAGTTGAAAAGAGTTGCAGACAAAATTAAAGTTTAAAAATTTTTGGATTTTTTCAACTTTCTGGGTAGAAAACATTGTGGAAAATGAAAAAATTTGCTTGTAACAAACAATACCTTCATTTTGCCCAATATAATTCCAAAGCCTTTTCCCTTGGGGGGAGGGAGGGGCGTTTAAAAGCCTCGCTGAGTGGGAATGGGTTACCAAACAATCTCAGACTGGTCCAAATTGAAGAAGTTGCAGACGACAGTTTTAAGCTTTAGGCTTGAGAAATGTGGACAATGAAGAAATCGCTTGGGGTTTTTTTCCCAAAGTTTCTATCTGAAGGGCTATAAAAAAGCTGGATTGTGTTTGAATGGGTTAATCTATGTTTAACCCAATTAGATACAACAAAATTTTAGACTGGTCCAAATTGAAAAAGTTACAGACATCAAGGTAGGAAATTTTTTGTCTTTCAGATGAGAGAAATATTCTTGGAAATGAAGAAATTGTCTGTGATAATTAACTATCTAAAGTTTTTTCATGAGGATCATATAAAAGCAGGATTATGTGGGAATGGGTTTGGTATTAGCTGGTGGTTTTTATTAAAAATGTTCTTTGGTATGTCTCAGTGTCAGTTTTATTATGCAAATATTTTTTCTATTTCTTTATATGTATGTATGACACTTTTAGAGATAGGATTTAAGGAATAAAGTCATTTGATAGATGACTAGCCATGAACTATGGATACACAATTTGGTTTGCCTACCAACAAATTTCTGAACTGCCATTTAGAGACAAATGATTGTGTCAAGCACATGTATTATCATGAACATATTACAAACGGCAAAATTTTAGACTGTTCCAAACTGAAAGGAGTTACAGATGACAATTTCAAGTTTATGAAATGTTTAATTTTTTCAGATTTCTTGGAAGCGAAAACTGTGGAAAATGTAGAAATTGCATGTTTTCCCTGCTATTTTTCTTGACGGGAATCAAAAAGTGTCATTGTGTAGGAATGGGTTAACCTATTCCTTTACAATCTTGCTGTTTACTGCTTTTGAGAAAATAGATTTGGAAAATATTGTTGGAAATGAAGAAATTGCTTATTAACCCATTCCTACACAAGCCCTCCTTATAACGCCCCTCAAGAAAAATACTTTGGAAAACATTGTGGAAAATGAAGAAATTGCTTGTATCAAGCAATTTCTTCATTATCCACAATGTTTTCTATTCAAAAAGACAAAGAAAATCGAAATTCCATCAACTTGAAATTGTCGTCTGCAGCTTCTTTCAATTTGGACCAGTCTAAAATCTTGTTGTATGGGAATGGATTAAAGCAATTTGTTCATTATCTGTAACTTCTTTCATTTTAGACCAGTCTTATGATTTGTGGTCTGTTAATGGGTTAACGTCAACTTAATATGAATGTTTTAGTTCTGATTCAATGACCTGTAAGATGAATTACCCACAAATGATGTTTTATCATTCAGGGTTAGCTGAAAGATCGTCGACTAGTTTTACTAAACTGCTGATTTTTTTTACACTTTTTTACAAATACCTTTTTTACAGCTTTTTTTCTATTTGTATATTTTTTTACTACAAAATTTTTTAAATGACAATTTATGTATCTTTTGTGGTGCTTCATTTATACATGATATTTCAGACTGAAAGGTGTAATGAAATCATTTTAGCATTTAATGCATGTTTTATGTTGTATTTATTTCATTGAGTCTAAGAAGCAAATTCAGTAACTTACAACTTTTGTTGGCCCACTTGCAGTGAGCAAAACATATTTTTCACAAACAAAAGTCGGTGTTTGTGTATTAGTATGTCAGTCCTTAGAATTTGTCAACAGCATATCTCCTATTTTCATGGATTAATTTCAAAATAACATTGCACAACTACTTTTTCTCCATCTTGTGCCATTTGAAACAATTTTTTGGATAGCTTTGACGTCAAGACTCAAGGTCAAATATTTGGTAGGCTCAAAATGTCCCTAGACAAATTTCTAGCTATTCCAATTCAGTTTATAGATTTCAAGTTCATATATATCTAAGAGATGAAGAGAATATTTATGTTTTAATTGGAGTATGAACCTAAAAACTTAATCACACTGTATGAATACACATAGTAGAGCCATACAATAAATAGTATAGTTATACACCCCACAACGAAGTTATGGGGGTGTATACTGGAATCAGGTTGTCCGTCTGTCCGTCCGTCCGTCCTTGGACATAATTTTGTGTCCTCTTCTCCTCCCACATTTTTTGACCAATTTTGCTGAAATTTTATCAGGTTGTTTCCTATCATATGAAGTTGTGCACCTGCAATTTCATCTTGATCCAGTCGTTAGTTTCAGAGTTATGCCATTTTGAACTTTTTAAATGGGGGTCCGTGGACATAATTTTGTGTCCTCTTCTCCTCCCACATTTTTTTACCAATTTTTTTGAAATTTTATCAGGTTGTTTCCTATCATATGAAGTTGTGCACCTGCAATTTTCATCTTGATCCAGTCGTTAGTTTCAGAGTTATGCATTTTTGAACTTTTTAAATGGGGGTCCGTAGACATAATTTTGTGTCCTCTTCTCCTCCCACATTTTTTGACCAATTTTGCTGAAATTTTATCAGGTTGTTTCCTATCATATGAAGTTGTGCACCTGCAATTTTCATCTTGATCCAGTCGTTAGTTTCAGAGTTATGCATTTTTGAACTTTTTAAATGGGGGTCCGTGGACATAATTTTGTGTCCTCTTCTCCTCCCACATTTTTTGACCAATTTTTCTGAAATTTTATCAGGTTGTTTCCTATCATATGAAGTTGTGCACCTGCAATTTTCATCTTGATCCAGTCGTTAGTATCAGAGTTATGCCATTTTGAACTTTTTAATGGGTTGGGGGTCGACATAATTTTGTGTCCTCTTCTCCTCCCACATTTTTTGACCAATTTTGCTGAAATTTTATCAGGTTGTTTCCTATCATATGAAGTTTTGCACCTGCAATTTTCATTTTGATCCAGGCGTTAGTTTCAGAGTTATGCCATTTTGAACTTTTTTATGGGGTGGGGGGGGAGTAGTCAAAATTTAAAATTGCAAAACTCAGTAACCATAAGGGGAGTTACCAAATTTGGTAAGTAACATCATCTTGTATATACATGTTTGACATCAAAACGCTGTAAGTCATTTACAATTAACAATTAACTGAAAAATTCCGTCCTCTCTAATACTTGGTACATAGCTTTCAAGGGTCAGAAGTGTTGGAGAGTGAGACTTGCAAAAGAAAGACGCGATCGGGGGGGGGGGGGGGGGGGACGGGGATGGAGGGGGGGGGGGGAGAAGCTGAAAACATAATTACATACACAATTGCTACTTTTCCACTCCTACTTAAAAAGGGGTCATAAAATGCCCCTTCAAATTCCACTCCTTCATAGAAAAGCCTTTTTAGCGGTGTGGGGGGTATTCTCGTCAGCCCTTGAGGGCGACAGCTCTAGTTAATTTTTTAGGTTCATACATTTGTACCTTAATGAAAACAAAAAATAACCTCTTCATGTCGTACAATTCAATACCATCAACAAAACAAAACAAACATTTTACAAGTTTTGAGCAAAATTTAAAGGATCTACTTTGTGTGTAAGCATACAAAATACTTGTGTCCTAAAAATTTTGTTCAAAATAATGAAAAAAAAATTCAGCAAATCAAAAAACTTGAATCTTGATTGGCAGAACTAAAATCAAATTACTATAAAATGAATTTACAATAATTTCGAAAGAAGTCTACAGTAACATGTGAATCAGAGGAAAAGAAATGTTTATGAATTGAACTCAGTTTTTCTTTCTTTACCCATTATCACTAAATCCCAAATGTTTATGCCTCTGCAGAATTGAGGTTGAGAAAACATTGTGGAAAATAAAGTAATTGCTTGTAACATGCAATTGCTTCATTATACACAATGTAGTCTGTCCCAGAAGGTAAAGAATTTAAATTTCCATCAGTTAAGAATTGTTATATGCAACTAATTTGAATATGGACAAGTCTAAAATGTTATTGTCTGGTGATAGGTTGCAGTCCAGTATTTTGATGCAATTAAAAATAATAGATGTAGAAAACATTAAAGGGAGAAAAAATGCTTTTATCAAGATTTTTTTTCTTTTGACACTATGCTTACAACCGAATGATCCATTTATGGATCAAAACACTTTTTGAAATGTTGTCAGATCCCATTTTCTGTTCGGACCAGTCTTAACATTTTGACATTCAGTTATGGGTTAAATGTTAAATTTGGACCTGTGGGTCTGAAGTTTTATTTTTGAATAATGAATTTGTGGGAAGTAACTTGTTTGCTTTTCAAATGACTGTGGTATTAACAATAAACTGATCTGCTTTTATGTTGTAGTTTGTTATTATAATTATATCCCTTCATTTGCTTTGATCAAGTTGGCTTTGGGCCACTCTAAACAGTATTTTAGTCATATCGCGGTGGCTGGAGCACCTAACCATGGATTCCTAGTATTTGTTGTCTGCAGCTTCTTTCTATTTGGACCAGTCTTAAATTTTGTTGTAGGGGAATGGGTTAAATCATCTCAAATAAGGATTTAGTGATGAGTTTTCATCTATAAAATAAAAATCCCCTTCTATGTAGAAGATTTGAGTCATATAATAACCCATTCTCAGACGACTGGTCCAAATTCAAAGAAGTTGCAGACGACAATTTCAGGTTGATTGAATTCCAAGTATCTCAGTCATTTTGGGTAAAAAGACAATGTGGAAAATGCAGAAATCGCTTGTAAAAAGCATTGTCGACATAGTTTTTCTGAACTATTTCCTAGATGGACGTAAAAACGTGGGATTGTATGGGAACGGTCTAATAGACCATCTCTCTCTGCACTTTGGTCGACAATTGAAAGAAAGCATTTGAAAAACAAGAAATTTCCCGTAAAAAGCAATATGTAGCTTTTTTTAATAAGCTTTAGTTACGACGTTTAAGTCGCCAAACCAACAAAAAAAATGCTTCACATTATTGGGGACTTATGTCAGAGTTCAAATTTCACTCCCGGTTTAACTGGATAATTCGATTGGTCGATTGATTCTTTGACAGGAGTTATCAGTCAACATTGGTGAAAGCTATTAAGCGGGCATCTGGTAAGCAATTCGGGGCTGACATAGTCCGTATGCGGTTATAGAATAGCATGAAGAAATAGCTTGATATAAGCAATTCCTTCATTTTTAACTTTTTTTTCTATCCAAGATGATAAAAAATAAAATTCAATGAACTTGTAATTGTTGTCTGCAGCTTCTTTCTATTTGGACCAGTCTTAAATTTTGTTGTAGGGGAATGGGTTAAATCATCTCAAATAAGGATTTAGTGATGAGTTTTCATCTATAAAATAAAAATCCCCTTCTATGTAGAAGATTTGAGTCATATAATAACCCATTCTCAGACGACTGGTCCAAATTCAAAGAAGTTGCAGACGACAATTTCAGGTTGATTGAAATCCAAGTATCTCAGTCATTTTGGGTAAAAAGACAATGTGGAAAATGCAGAAATCGCTTGTAAAAAGCATTGTCGACATAGTTTTTCTGAACTATTTCCTAGATGGACGTAAAAACGTGGGATTGTATGGGAACGGTCTAATAGACCATCTCTCTCTGCACTTTGGTCGACAATTGAAAGAAAGCATTTGAAAAACAAGAAATTTCCCGTAAAAAGCAATATGTAGCTTTTTTTAATAAGCTTTAGTTACGACGTTTAAGTCGCCAAACCAACAAAAAAATGCTTCACATTATTGGGGACTTATGTCAGAGTTCAAATTTCACTCCCGGTTTAACTGGATAATTCGATTGGTCGATTGATTCTTTGACAGGAGTTATCAGTCAACATTGGTGAAAGCTATTAAGCGGGCATCTGGTAAGCAATTCGGGGCTGACATAGTCCGTATGCGGTTATAGAATAGCAAATTAAAGAGGAGATACTTTAGATTTCAGATTGACATCATTTCAACCATTCTAATCTAAGTCACTTAGTTAAGGGTAACCATATGAGCCACTTTCGACGAGACTATTCGAATGAGTACCAACAACATAGGGATAAACTATGTATTGTGTAGAATGTCACCACGTCCTATTAACCCGTTCCAACACAGCAAAATTTTAGACTGGTCCAAGTTAAAAGACGCTGCAGACGACAATTTCTGGATAGAAAACATTGTGGATAAAGAAGAAATTGCTTGATACAAGCAATTTCTTTATTTTTCACAATGTTTTGCAAAGCTTTTTTCTAGGAGGGCGTAAAAAGGGAGGGTGTGGAAACGGGCTAAGTAGACATCTGAACTTGTGTTAGCAATTATCAGCCTCAATAATTGTTCCCGGTACATTTATCACCCGTTTACCAAGTTGTTACTTACTCGAAAATTAACAGGTCGAGATGTCAATTAAAAAATCGAAAGACACTCATTTAACCCCTAACAGACGACAAAATTTAAGACTGGTCCAAATTGAAAGAAGGCACAGACGACAATTTAAGTAAATGAAACCTTTAAAATCTTTGTCTTTTTGGGTAGAAAACACTGTGGAAAATGAAGAAATTACTTGTAACAAGCAATTTCTTCAATACCCACAATGTTTTCCCAAGCTTTCATATTGAGAGGCGTTCAAATGCGTCACTGTGTGGGAATGGGTTAAACGGGGGTTGAACTTTGAACACGAACATTTCTGTACATTTTGTAGGTTTGACGACTGAAACAACTTTTAGGAATCCAACCAACCATTTTTCCATATTTGTAAGAAGTTTATCCGACCAAAAAGTTTGCAAAAAGAGGCATTTTAATATCAAATTCGAACTACCTGTTCGAATCAGTTGGTGTGGCTAGCGATCCGCCAGTTTACGGAGCGACAACCGTGCCAACTATACTCCAACATTGTGAAAGAAATAGCGGACAAAATTCCATTGAACAGTGTATGAATTGTAGAACAAAAAGAAAGATATCGTGTCAGAGAGATATATTCCGATAATATAGGGATTTGCTGGTGACAAATCTCATTTTAACACAATGTTTTCTACACACTGAACTTTTATTGATCGACAGCCGTGCCCGCTACACTCCGACGATTAATGAATACCAAAAAGAGTGATTGCATTTCTTAAATTTAATTGATTATACTTGGCTGTAACATGGTAAGAATAACAAACACCAGAACAATTATACAGTGTATATTGACCCATTCCTACACAATCCCGTTTTTTTATGCCCCTCTTAAAGAGGGCTTTAGAAAGCATTGTTGAAAATGAAGAAATTGCTTGCTACACGCATTTCATCATTATCCATCATGTTTTCTAACAAAGATATTTAAAATTCTATCAATAAATTGTCGTCTACAACTTCTTTCTGTCGTTTGATAATGGATTAATATATAAACGAATAGATTTCGGATGATTTATTGTTTGTTTTCAAGCATTCTCATCAGCATATGAATTTTCCTCTGGATGGTCGCTATTTCCTGTTTCTGGTTAACCTTGGCGTCGACCTGGCTTGGATTACCGCTCGAATTAGGATTCATTTTTCTCTGAATATTGGCGAACATGGTGTTGATCTCTCTCGGAATGCTGCGGGAGACTTCGGTACCTCCGCTACAATCCGCCAACCAGGAGAGAATAAATCCGCCCGAGGCGCACAGCAGTCCAGAGCAGCCGTTGTTTTCTGTATATTAAGAACTTGATCTATTAACCAGACCTCACACAATTTCGTTTTCGGACGCCTCCAAAAGAAAATAAAAGCTTGGGGAAATAGAGTGGGAAGTAAAGAATTATTTGTAACAAGCACTTTCCTCGTTATATACACTGTTTTCTCCCATAAAAGACAAAGATTTTGACTAAATAGTGTCGACTGCAACTTCTTTGAAATTAGACCAGAGACAGTTTTGTCACCTGGTAATTGGTTAATATGCATGATATTATATTTTTAGAATTAATCGCCTGCCTTTTATAAAGCAGATTGTTGTATGAAATATATATCGGGTCGTAATAGGTGTTCATTTTAACCAATTCACAATCAATCTCTCCTTTTACACCTATCAGGTAAAAAGCTTTGGAAATCATTGTGGAAAATTAAAAAATTGCTTGTATCGACAATGTTTTCTATCCAAAAAGACGAAAGAATTTAGAATTCCACCAACTTGGAATTGTCGTCTGCAGCTTCTTTCAATTTGGACAAGTCTAAAATTTTACCGTATGGTAATTGGTTAATCAAAAGCAAATAAAGCATTACATACCCAATAGGAATCAACAATGTATGAATATTACGTTTTTCTCGATGGCTACATGAATGTAAAGCTGCATGAAAAACTATTATCCAAAGTCCTGAAAGTACTGTAAGCTAGCAAAGCATGGTTTTGTCAAAAATGTTATCCTAAATGTCAAGTAACCCAGGAGTCAATCTATTACAACATGATTAAATCTTCGAATGGTTTAAATTTAAAGAATTTACAGTGGACAATTGCAAGTTGGTGGAAATTAGAAAATCTTTGCCTTTTAGGTTAGAAAACATTTTGGAATTCTTACAGGGAATTTCTTTATTGTCCACAATGTTTTCCAAAGCTTTTTTTCTTGAAATGCTTAAAATCGGGATTGCGTGGGAATGGATTAAATAGCATGCTTCTGAAGTAGTTCTCTCGATTTGAATAAAGTTGATTTTTGTGGTCATACAAAGCAGTGCGCAAAGTGAAGACTTTGGTCAGAATCTTTGTGAACAAAACGTGCTCAAGTGTGCTAAGAATACTCAGGACATGAACTTGCAGTCAGGGTTTGCAATATTCCTGAAATACATAAGAACTACTTTTTATGGCGTAGTCATTTAATGGATTCAGTGGTTAAGCTTTGCATATTCATACCGTGTGATTAGTGTTTCGTTTCATACCTCCAGGAAAACAAAAAAAATATTCTCTTCATTTCTTTAGCTTTTCCTGTTTTGGGAAATTTCAGACCTGTCCAAATTCAAAGGCTTTGCAGACGAAATCTAAAGTGGATTTGAAAAATAACCATTCAGTAGGGTAGAAAACATTGTGGGAAAAAGAAGAAACTGTCTGTTTCAAGAAATTTCTTCTTTTCTACAATGTTTTCTCAAGTATAAAATCACAGGGACGTACAAACCAGGGATTGAACAGGAAAGGATAAAATGTTTTGAAGTGATCCTTCTTTCAAACATCTTCGCAAGCCAAGGGTTCTAACTCAATCTTCTTCCTTACGCAAGGAACAAGGTGGAGTTAGAAGCCTTGATTTGTGAAGATGCCTTTGAATCGACTATAGCTGTAACTTACCGATAGTTTCACCAGGCGCGTATTCCTGTCCGTTCCACACGCAGTTTTGGGCGTATGTGTACTGAACTGAAGCAAGAAGCAGTATGCACAGACAACCTATGAAAGAGAATAATCGTCTGTCAAGTTCTAAGTGTTACAGGGGCGTAGCCCTGCATGTACGCAAAGGAGCAAGCATACGAAACACGCAAGAAGGAGGACGCGAAGGGGAAAACCGCATCTACTGGTTCATACAAGAAGTATGCGAGGGGATGTTTTCACCAAGAAAATATGTGTTTTTCAATGTTTTTATCCTATCTTGGCCTTAGTTTTCAATTTCAAAGCGATTGTCTGTAACTAGTCGTTCGGTAATGGATTGACAAGGCTTTTTCAAAACAATAATAAACATCTTTGAATATATGTAACTGTATAGATTATCAATCCCACGGTATTCCGCTGGCATGCCTTGACGGGTGAATCTGTCCCATCTACGCTGCTCTTGTATCGTCAGGTTAGGACATGCTCGCCAGTCATCTGGTATGCCGAGTTCTCAAAATAGAAGGCAAATTACTCACTATATATTTGAAAGACTCCGCATTCTTTGAATTCGTGACCGCAGCTACTCTAAGCGGGATATTGGTAGGCGTTTTCATATTCAAGGGGAGTCTTTACACGTTCTACGAATTATTTAGAATCCTCGTATTGCGCCATTTTCAAAATGTACAGTTGTTTCGAAGAGAGAGGTTTTGAAAAATAATAAATCGAACCTATCCGGGCACTACTTCTGTTCTAACAGAAACGACCTACTAGATTTTCTAAACTGGGTAACACTGATGGACGCACGGAGTCCATAAGAAAAACGATAGTGTCGTTGAGTGACCAAAATATCGTGACTACAGCTTGAATAAGTTGTAGTTATGGTGTTTGGATGACCCAACGACAATGGGCTTGTAAAGGGATTTACAAATTATATCATTAAAATTATTATCATACGTCTCGTTTTACATGCGGGTGCAAATGCCTGGAGTTTTTATGCGAAAAGAAATATAACAAACTATGCGTAATGAACATTTGCGGAATCTGAGACAACATCTTAAACCCATTCCAACACAACAAAATTTTAGACTGGTCCAAGTTGAAAGGATATACAGACAATAATTTAAAGTTTATGACATCTCAGATTTTTTCAACTTTCTGGGTAGGAATTATTGTGTAAAATGAAAAAATTGCTTGTGACAAGCAATTTTTTCACTTTACTCTATGTTTCCCCAATGGTTTTTGTCTAGGGGCGTACAAGTGTGTCATTTTGTGGGAATGTGTTAAGAAACACCTTAAGAATTCCTGCGATATTTTATAATGACGATAAAAAAAAAATCAACATTTACCACGACTTTTTCTACTAATCAGCAACAAATTCAGCTTACGTTTACCCTGTCACTTCAATGTATTCTTAGTTCTAGTTTTGTCTATAAAGATGAAAGAGTAAGATTGGTTGATTTTGTTTTGATTTTTTTTATTTTTCATTCTTCCTTGGACAGAAGAATGCAGCTGTTTCGTATGCTTGCACACAAAGTAGATCTATTAAAAAAAGCAATCTAGAAAAGATTTGCTTTAATTTGGTTGATGGCATTGGATTATAAGCAATGAAGAGAAAAGTTTTTGTTTTTAATGAGGTATGAACCTCAAATTTATCAGACTAATGTATCAATCCACTTCGCGTATTCATTGAGAATAATTAAGTTTTCGGTTCATACCCCAATTGAAACAACAACAACAACAACTTATCTTCATTTAAATAACTCTTGGACATAATTTTTAAATATTCACATCTAACAAATGATGATTTATGCTACCAAATTTCAGTGAATAAATCAATCAATACAAATGATGAATTAAGTGATAAACTCAACTATTCGAGATAAATACAGTGAAAAGAGATAGGATTGAAGATTTATATATATATAAATATACTACAAAAGATATAGATGAAAAGAATGAAATAAAATTTACCAGTTATTGAGTTCATGATGAATATTTTTTTCTTGTGTTTTCCTATGAGCGCAGATAGCTTGATATGGGGCAGGACAGCAGGCTACGCTTTATATAGCAACCCAGACTGTCGGGGCATGAGGAATTGCACCTTCACCTACCTGTGCCTGTATGCATGTCTATTCTGTAATTCTTTCTCTGTCTCTTTCTCTTTATATGTGGTCAACTCAGAGTATACCCGTCTCCTCTATATTGCGCCCCGCCCCACCTCACCCCTAAAAAATATATCGTAGTTCCTACCATCAAATAATTACCCAAACAGTTGCCCGTTTTGAAGCCCTTCCAGGTAAATAATTTAGAAAACATTGTGTAAAATCACGAAATTGCTTGTGCGAAGTAATTTCTTAATTTTACTCAATGCTTTCTATCTATAAAGTTCAGATATCTAAAATTCCACCAACTTCAAATAGTCGTCTGCAAATCCTTTCAATTTGGACCAGTCTAAAATCTTGTTGTTGGGAACGGGTTAAGTCTTCCACAAGTCAAAATATTTGAACTAGAGGGAGGAGTCCTACATTCCACTTTCCTTCTAAACGAGAATTTTGATTGGTCAATCGATATGTTGATTGATAGCGGCGTCCCGCCTACGCTAGTTTTCTAATTTTGGCGGCTATCTTGAATATTTATATGTGCTAGTCGTGAAATTCACGTTGTTGTTGTTTTCTGCTCTTTTTCATGCCCCGGCTTATTTCTGGGTGGTGATCACTGTTACACACCCAACCGTGAAGAATTAGTGAAATCAGGGGACAATCTTTGTAAAAAAATCTTTAGAGGCTATACATGTTGACAGTTATACTGTGGAAATAACGTCAAATATTGGGAATAGAACGTAAAGATGTTACATGATAAAATTCAGGTAAACAGAGTGGTCGTGGTCAAAAGTTTAATAGGAAGAATATTTAAAAAAGGAGAGAGTGAGAGACAGAGAGGGAGAGAGAGAGAGGGGGGGATAGAGACACAGACAAAGGCACACGTAGAGAGAGGGGGGGGGGCAGAGACATAGAGAGTAATAACGAGAGACAGAGAGAATGATAACGAGAGACAGAGAGAATGATAACGAGAGACAGAGAGAATCGTCTTCGAGTCAAAATTCTTAAGTTTTGGTCTGTTTGCGATAGATGATTTTTTAGTACAGCTTGAAAAGGCTATGAAGTTACTTCTTTGTGGATTAACCCTTCCTGTTTTACAAAGTATTGGACCGGTCCAAATTCAAATGTTTTACACACGAACATTAAAAGTGGATTAAATTTTGAAATAGATAACTATTCAGTAGTGTAGAAAACATTGTGGAAAAAAGAAGAATTGCTTATTGCTAGCAATTTCTTTTTTTCTACAATGTTCCTCAAAAATAAATCCACAGAGACATAAAAAACAGGGATTGAGCGGGAAAGGGTTAAAAGGATTATGCACAGCGTAGAACAAGAATTTTACTACATTGGAAGAATCGGCACCAAATACTTATAAACAACAAGATTTTTTATAAGTGAACAAAATCAAAGTACTGAAAGTAATGTAAGCTAGCAAAGCATTGCTTTGTTAAGTCATCTTCTTTGTCTTTTGTTAGGTAGATAAAATAAGACATGAGAAATTGCTTGTTACAAGCAATCTCTCCATTGTCCACAATGTTTTTCAGGGCTTTTCCTTGAGATTCTTAAAATGCGGGATTGAGTGGGAATGGTTGTATAGCATGCTTTTGAATGAGTTCTCTACAATCTGAATAAAGTTAATTCATGTGGCAAGTCATTTTTAACACAAAATACTCAATTGAGCTAAAATTACCTGGGAGATGAACTTTCAGACAGAGTTTGCAATATTCCTGAAATAAACAAGAACTACGTTTTTTTTTAAGGAGGACATTCAATGGAATTAGTGGTTAAGCCTCCTGTGGCAGTTTACACTCAATGAACCCAGAGTAGACCTCAAAATTGTGTCTGTTTAATTAAGCTATCAAAGCTGACGCTTTTCTAGCAAAAAAATGGAAACTTAACACAAAATTGAAATGAGCAGAGTTTAGATCTACAAAAACACTGATAAAAAAGCTGAAAAAATAGATTGTCCGTTTTAATTACCAACAACTTAGAGCACATATACTACATATATTCAACAGACACTCTTTACAAGCATTAGATTTGAAAGGAGATGGATAAAATAACTAAAACACACGTTTCACAACGCTTATTTTTGATACACGCACATTCTTCATATTTTTCTCCTTTAAAATGTTTGCCAGGTTAATCCGAGTTAAAAATAACCAATTTTATCAAACAATTTCTTCATTATCCACAATGTTTTCTTTCATAAAAGACAAAAAAAATATCAACCTGAAATTGTCGTCTGCAGCTTCTTTCAATTTCGACCAGTCTAAAATTTCGTTGTGTGGGAATGGGTTGAATAGAATCCTCGTATCATTCCATTTTCAAACCTATGGCGAACTAAATGGGTCAAAAGTCGCTATTAGGTAATACACGCTAAAATAAACGTATACACACGTAAAAAATACAGGCGCACTCACAAAATTTAGGCGTGCGCGCATAATAACTGAACGTTAAAGGGTATAAATTGTGAGCATTCGCCTAAATTACACGTGAACGCACAATATGATGGCTTTACTTTTTACGTGGGTATGCTCATATTTTGAAGTGCACGCGTTGAATAACGCGTGCACTTTCAAAATATAAGCGCACACGCTTAAATTTTAGGTATTTACCTTGTTTTATTTACGCGTGCACTTTCAAAATATATACGCGCACGCTTGAATTTAAGGTCTTTACCTTTGTTATTTACGTGTGCACGCGTTCTTTGTGCAAAGGCGACTTTTGACCAAAAAGGTACACCATACTACGACCATCAAAAAGCAAACTCTTGTCAAAAGATGGCTGAAGCCTGTACGAGCTGTACCGCTTTTTTTCTTCACTGCCATACACAATACAGACTAGCGTCTTATGTCCGACTTATGTCCTTCTGTTGTCGGAATATACCCATTCGAAAAGCTAGAAATCGGACCATTTCGACCACACTGAAAACATTTTCCCCTGTCTCTTTTTCGTTGTGTATAGTCAAACTATTTCGTCTTCAGTTGACGAATCGCGGCTGTCAATCAAAGACTCAATCGACCAATCAAATCAGTTATTTATACCGGAATTGAAAAGTGAACTCAAACATTTCCGACACTAATGTGAGGCATTTTGTTGGGTTTAGCGACATAAACGTCGAAATTACAGCTTGTAGTTACGACATTTAAGTCGCAAACTAACACTTTTACTTTTTAGTTACACATATTTGGCCATGCATTTGCAAGATATCGAATTGAAACTTTTATGAGAGTCAATGTGTGTTGCCATCGGAGTCGATGGGCGGGGAAAGTGATCCGATACTTTCGTCGCCAGAAAACTGTAACTTCGGTAAAAAGTAAGGACAACGGTTTTCTTCCACTATATACAGGGAAGAGGTGACTCTGAAATATATCTGTATCTCTTCCTTAACAAATAGGCAAGTTATTTGCATATTAAACCCCCCCCCCCCCCCGAGCCATTGTTTGTGATATTCTCTATCTCCTACCAAGATACCCCATGTTTTAGCCATGAGCAGAAAATTTACTGATGTAAATCTGCAAGATATGCGGAAAGATTGTCTACAGACAAAACATACGTATTATCACCCATTATATCTTATGAATCTGCCCAAGCTGATTTAGGTTATTAACGTCACAGAATATATTAAAATGAAGAAAAAGAGGGCCGAAATGACCCCGAATAACTCACCAGAGTTTATTGTCAAGACAATCAATTTTACCCATTTTAATATCATTTAAGCAGAAAATGTAATTATAGTGTTTTAATTCCTCACCTAAATGAGGGAGTTCAACTTTCAATTAAGCTCAAGTAATTACAGCGTTTACGAGATATCTCTAAGCACGGATCTCGTTTGAAACCAAGACGCCGTCATAGCACAGTCGGTAGCGCATGAGACTCTTAATCTTCTTTCGTGGTATGTCATGGGTTCGATTCCCAGTTGCGGCACGTACCCTTTCCGACATTTTTCTTCCACCTATGAGTGGATATTCGTAAACCTAAGTGGGATAGCAGCTGGAGGCTAGGGAAGGATGGAGTGGTAGTACTGGTGTGAGAAATACCAGGAATCAATTGTTAGGTGCTCCAGCCTCCTAGATATGACTGAAATATTGTTAAAAGTGGCGTTAAACCCCATTCATTCAATCAATCGATTGAAACCAGGTGATCGGATTCAGGAGCCGTCCATATTTACTAAAAAATATATTTTTAATGATATCTATGTTGAATGAGTAAAATTGTTTGTAGATGGTTTTCTAAGATTTGACTCAAATTTCCACTCCAAGTAGCCAAATTTGGACTCTCCTTACTATCATTTTGACCAATTTTCATTTTTTAAAATAGATTTTACGTTTGTTACATGAGGGGATGTAATTTTAAATCCTCAAAGATTTCATCTAGACAAACATTCTGATCATTTCTTTGTTTGAAAACATAACGTTGTGGTCTATAGTATTTATAAGAATGTTTAAGAGATAAAGGGTCTTTTTTTTTCAATAGTCAAATTTAATGGAAAGGCCTAGATTATGCAACCGGAGTTTTGAACCGATTTGAATTGTTTTAGCTATTTTTAAAGGGGATCACCCAAGGAACATTCCTACCAAATTTGTCTTGAATTGGCTATATGGTTTGGGAGGAGAAACCGTTTAAAAAGCCTTCTCCCTTATATAACCCTTACCCCGGGGATCCGCCAATTGGGAACCCAGGGTAATGATTTTAGTTATATTTTGAAAGAGGTCAGTATTTTGATGTTTCAAGCAAAATAACAAAGCTCTAGCCCTTCTTGTTCAGGAGAAGATTTTTAAAGATACTTTTTTTAAAATTTCACTTTTTCTTTCAATAGCCAAATTTAATGTAAAGGCTAGAATTATAATACCAGAGTTTTCAACGGATTCCAATTGTTTAAGCTATTTCTAAGGGGAGCACCTAAGGAAATTTCTACCAAGGCTCTAGACCTTCTGGGTCTGGAGAAGAAGATTTTACAGATTTTTTTTTTTTGTTTCACTTTGTGCTCAATTGAGCTAAAAATTGATTGGTATAGAAAAAATGTACATTGTTCTTCAACAGAATCTCTCTCCCCTTTTATGTTGTTGAAAAAGTTCAAAGAATTCGAAAGAATGCTTTACAAACAGGTACGGGTGACTAAATGATTTGAATGAGATAATCAACATATCGAAAGTAAACAAAATAGAAACTAAACAGAACAGAACAGACCAAAACGCAGGAGCATCTTGAAATCAATTTTTCCTTTGTGGTAGAAAATATTGTGGATAAAGAATAAATTGCAATTTCTTCTTTTTCCACAATGTTTTCTCAAGTTTGAAATCACAGAAACATAAAATCCCGGGTTTGTACAGGAAAGGGTTAACTGATTTTAGCAGAAGAAAAAAGAAAATAATTTGTGTCGATTCAAGTTGTTTATACAAATGCACAAAAGTAATGTCGGTACACGAGCGAAATATCGTAACTACATCTTTACCAAAATTGTAGATGCAACATCTTGCTCGCGCACCTACGTTTAGCTTTTATTTAGCAATAACTGTGAGTCTGTCGTTCATTACTTTAGGTATTTACAAAAAAAACAACAACAAGTAGTTCCGCACTAGTACTATATAAAGGTGCAACAAATGAAGAATCGCAACTGCCAATCAAAAGATCACTCGACCAATCAAATCATTCAACTCCAACATAGGTCAATATGTATGTGAACCATTTTTGTTGGTTTTGCGTCTTAAATGTCGTTACTGCAGCTTATTCGGGTCGACAGCCAACTATTCTATTTATTTGTTACATGCAATTGACCATGCAAAATAACGCAGTTTTTATATATAAGTCGATCTGCCTGTCGGAGGGGGATAGGCGTTTGTATTTTCCAAATAATTGCCAATACGATGGGATGAATTAAAGTTTCAAACAAGAATTTTAGTAATCAAGCTTTATTCTACCGAAAGTTAAGGTGTTGTACACAATTTTTTTCTCAATGGACAGTGTGGTTTTCATTAAAATATATATAATTAGGTAAAAAAGCATTAGCTTTCGAGAAGTTGAGGAATTCGTTAAAAATTAAAGTAACTAAATTCGATTTGACGAATCTAATGAGTTCGAAAAACATAGAATTGAGTAAGAATATTGCAATAATTTATGCATGAAAAGCAATACGACCAATCATGTTCATGTCACAAATAATGTATTAACCCATTCCCACACGATCAAATATAAGACCAGTCCAAATTCAAAGAAGCTGCAGACGACAATTCAAAGCTTATGAAATTATGGACTTTTTTTACCTGTAGGGTAGAAAACATTGTCGACAAAGAAGAAATTGCTTGTGACAAGTAATTTCTTCATTTTTCACAATGTTTTCCAAAGCTTTGTGGGAAAAGGTTAAACGACCATTATATTCACAGACGACTTTTTGATCGTTCTCTGAGTGGCCCCTTAATACTATTTTAAGTATTAATAATTCACCAGAAAACAAACGTTTAGAAAACCCCAATTTCTAAAAGGTTGCAGACGAAATTTTAAAGAACAGGTAAACCTATATTGAAAATTCTATCAAAGACAAACGACCCAAACTTCGTAAAGTTGTAGATACGACGTTCAGGTCACCAACCAACGACATGTATCATACAAGGTATAAAAGTTAATTGTTTGTAACAAACTTTTTCAGAATTCAAGCTTTCAATTTAAAAAAAAAAAAAAAAAAAAGAAAAAACAGTTACTGAAAGAGAAAGAGTTTTCTGAATTTTGAAGAGATTGTTGAACCCAAGGTTAATTAACGGTCACGTTGCTGATGTCTGTTCTATACAGTACTGTGATAAACCAATCCCCCATACAATGACGTTTTTTTCACGTTCCTCAGAAAAAATATTCAGGAAAACATGGTGGAAACAGAAGAAATTGCTTGTCACAAGCAATTTCTTCATTATTCACAATGTTTTTTACCCTAGTTGACAAAGACATGTATCATACAGGGTATAAAAGTTAAAATAATTGTAACAAACTCTTCCAGAATTTTAGCTTTAATAAAAAAAATACCCAGTGACTGAAAGAGAAAGAGTTTTCTGAATTTTGAAGAGATTGTTGAACCTAAGGTTAATAAACGGTCACGTTGCTGATGTCTGTTCTATTCAGTACAGTGATAAACCAATCCCCCATACAATGACGGTTTTTTCACGCCCCCCCCCCCCGGAAAAAGGTTCAGGAAAACATTGTGGAAAAAGAAGAAATTGCTTGTTACAAGCAATTTCTTCATTATTCACAATGTTTTTTACCCTATTTGACAAAGATTTTTTTAAAATCTCAACAACTTTATACTGTGGTCTGCAACTTCTTTGAATTTGAACACGAGGCCCATAGGGCCTTATCGGTCACCTGAGTCCAAAGAGCACAAAAACAAATAAAAGTCCATCAGATTATGCTACATACTAAATATCAACGCTCTAAGCCCTATAGTTTGGTAGAAGAAGAGTTTTAAATTTTCATTTATTAAGCTATATGTAAAAATCCTGACGTCCGGGAATGGGCTAATTATGACCCTAGGGCCATAATTCATACCATATTGATAGAGATCCACTAGATGATGCTACATACCAAATATCAAAACTCTAGACCTATCTGTTTGAGAGAAGAAGATTTTTAATGTTTTCACTATATAAGCCTATGTTAAATTTGAGACATCCGGGAATGGGCTGATTTTAATCCTGATGCAATAATTTGTACAATATAGATAGAGGTCCACAAGACGATGCTGTATACCATATATCAAAGTTCTAGGCCCTCCTGTTTGGGAGAAGAAGATTTTTACAAATTTCACTATATAAGCCTATGTTATTTTGTGACATCCGGCAATGGGCTAATTTTAATTCTGTGACAATAATATGTGCGATCTTGATAGAGGTCCACAAGACGATGCTGTATACCAAATATCAAAGTTCTAGGCCCTCCTATTTGGGAGAAGAAGATTTTTACAAATTTCACTATATATGCCCTTTGTGAAACCTGGGAATGGGCTAATTCTGTCTCTTGGGCCATGATTTATACAATCTTGATAGAAATTCATCAGATGATGCTACATACCAAATATAAAAGCTCTAGGTCCTCAAGTTTGGGAGAAGAAGATCTTTGAAATGTTCACTATATAAGCCTATGTTAAACTTGTGACGTTCGGGAACGGGCTAATTTTGACCCTGGGGTTATAATTTATACAATATTAATAGAAGTCCACTAGATGATGCAACATACCACATATCAGAGCTGTAGGTCTTTTGGTTTGGTAGAAAAAGATTTTCAAAGTTGTCACTATGTAAGCTTATGTACATCCCCCTTTTGCCCCTCCACCAATTTCTTGACAGATATTTTTTCTTGTACAAACTTGATAGTCCTTGCCCTAAAGACTCTAAATACCAAATGTGAATCTTATCTGACAGCCGGTTCATGACAAGAAGATTTTTAAAGATGTACCCTTTTTGGCCCCTTATGGAGGAGATAACTCCATGACGTGTACAAATCTGAAGCACATTCCCATAAGGATGCTTCCTGTCAAGTTTGGTTGAAATCAATCCAAGGGTTCTTAAGAAGAAGTCGAAAATGTAAAAAGTTAACACACGACGCACATCGCACGACGATGGACAAAACACGATCGCAAATCGTCACCATGACCTTCGGTCAGGTGACCTAACAAGTCTAACATTTTGTCATCTGGTAAAAGGTAAAATGTTTAAAAGATCGTAGAAACGCGCACCTTTCCCGCAATCTCGAAGTGGGATGGGTAGCTTCTAGCTTGGATGGAACATTGTTGTATCGGTGAGAAAGCGCGGGAAGACATGGCTATGTGCACCAGCTGGTACCATTCTAAAAACAGTCCCCCTTTTACGACCTGAAAGAAAACAGCTTTGGAAAACGTTGTAGTAAATGAAGTAATCACTTGTAACGAGCATTGTGATTATTGTCCACAATGATTTTACCCCTGATGACAAAATTTGTTTCAAAACATAACATATTTCGATTTAAGCTACGAGCTTCTTCTTCTCTTTATGATTTGAGAATCTTTATTTAACGGTTTTATTTTTCTTACGGGAGTTCGCAGAGTCTAGCATGAAACCTAGATGGCTTGAATACTTCAAAGAAATACATTATGTACCAAATGCAAAATAATAAAAAAACCAAAAACTAAAGCAATATATGACGTCAGGGTAGAGATTTTCGATTGTTGGTTCGGACTTTCTTACGAAATAGACAATTATATCACTAAGGACATATGTTACGTACCTACATGCTTCTACGACTTCTCTTAATCCATTCCCGCACAACGAAATTTTAGACTAGTCCAAATTGAAAGGAATTGCAGACAACAATTTAAAGATTATGAAATTTTAGATTTTTTCATTTTTCTGGCTAGGAAACATTGTGGAAAATACAGAAATTGCTTGTCACAAGCAATTTCTTCATTTTCCACAATGTTTTCCCTCTTATTTTTCTTGAAGGATGTCAAAAAGCGTAAATGAGTGTGAATGGGTTAAAAACCTAATCAAATAATAGAACCAAGTGATAAAAATCGGACAAGCTGAGATGTAAGATGCATTGATTTTGTGGAATGCCTACAAACATGTTTCATTCGGTTTTATTTAGACATTTTATCTCTTTACTTATTTCTAATCAATACAGCCAGGCGTCTTCTTCGACGGATTTCAACGTCTCAAAAGCTTGACCTCTGCTAGTCGGGATTGACGATTCTTTCTTTATATAGCTTGGCCCAGCCATTGATTTGGTTACTGATTTATTATACAGCTGGGGGCGGTCCGTAGTACTCTTCTTGCTCGTCAGTGATGAAGAGTCTCCATCGTTACTTCCGGTTTCTCCCGGAAGTCTCCAGGGTCTTCCTTCCCCTGAACGAGTACGGACAGCATCCATCAACCAGTAGGTATTCATCTCTCCTTTACCCTGAAGTAGTACAAAACATGGTCGAGCAATTCGCTCCACTACGATTGCATCAGAAGACTTTTGTGATATTTCAAGTTATTTTGAACATCACCCGATACACACACAATAATATTTTCAATATTGACATTTTAATGGGGAGTACGTGGTCGATATTGACGATTGACCAGTATATTGTTTCAATCAATATCGATAATATTGATAATGTGTTGTGGGTCCCTCAAATTAATGCTCCAAAGTCCAGTGGATGTGATCTGGAAAAGAAACTAGACGCGCTTGAGCGACGGATTCGCCTTATAGGCTTGAATTTATTTACTTAAAGGTGATTTGGTGTTCTTTAACACAGAATGTCACCAATTTTAGAGAGAGTCCCATTTGGGCGATTGATTTGTACTTTCAGGGAGTAAATTTGTGCAACAAATGTTCTCAGCCAAGAAGATTCGATTATTTTACTTGTATCACCACGTGATCTCTATATGAATTTAGACCAATCCTCAATAGTAATACTATTAAAGTTATTACGATTTCTTAAGTCATCTAAAATGGAGACACTAAATGATAACCCCTGTGAAGTTTCATTGAAATCCTTCCTCAAGTTTCCAAGATGATGATTTTCAAAGTTTTCGCTATAAACCACATACAGATATTAGATATCGTTCCTGTGAATTTTGGTTGAAATCCGTGCTATAGTTTCTAAGGAGAATATTTTTTAACTAAAAGTTTGCGAACGGACAGACACAAAACTTTGACAAAAGACCTCTGGCTTTCGTCCCATGGAGCTCAAAACGATGTTATTTGTTTCCACCACAGGTAATTACTCGGGGGTTGTAATATAGTAGTCAAAATTTATAATGCGGTCGTTGATATAATGAAAAAGACACTTAGAATTTATGGGAAACATGCATAACTTTCGGCGTTAGAACCACGACTTTGCAGCCAAGTGTTTATGTGACGTATTGCAAATCTTTATTCCATAAATACAAAATGTATGTTGAAACTAACTGGCAGATAGCAACGATGCTATAGTTGCTCATGAAACTAGCATACCTTTCCATGAATGCTGCCCCATAGAAGATGAAAATAGCATACCTTCACACGAATGTTGTCCCTATTGCGTATTTAGATAGCTTACCATCACATGAATACCGTCCCTATTGCGGATGAAAATAGCATACCTTCACATTAATGCTGCCCCTATTCTGCATAGTAAAGGCACCATTCTTCTTCAATACTCTGTAGGTCGTCTCACTAACGTGGATTTTGTTGGCTGTAAAAGGGATTTATTGGATTCATGTCTGTATCAGAGCTTCACTCGACGTATGCTACTAGTGCTGTTCTCATTGCGTTGTGACCGCTATCCAATTAATCCCGCTTTTTACGCCTCAAAAAAAAGGTGTGGAAACATTTTGAAACATTAAGAAATTGCTTGTCACAAGCGAACTTCTTCATTATCCAAGATGCCCCCCACCCCGAAAAAAAGTCATTTTTTAAAAAAAAAATCCGTCATTATAAATTGTCGTCTGCTACTTTACTTATTCTAAAACGGTCTGACATTTTGTTGTCTGGTAATGGGTTAAAGTCTTCTCTTCAGGAACTTATTGGCGAAATTCAGTAAAATCCCCAATAAATGGCGTTTTGTGATCCTTTATCAGATTCCTTTTTTGATACCACGAAATACATGGCTTAAATAGGCACATATGTGTCTTATTAAATAAACTTTGTCCCCCCCCCCAAATGATTGTATCCGATTATCGATGTCGATTTTGATGTTAATTCTACTTTTATCAGCTATTTTAGTGCGATAATGAAACCTATATATGGAAGCTGGTGTAACAAGTATACCTGTATATAGATAAATTATTAAACACAATTCTCAGATCATTATGGCCCGATAAAAGAGACATTTATGGTAATAAATATGTTTAATTTTCCATTTATATTTCGGCACCAGAACTATTTGGCTTAAATGTATGCCTCCCTCCCTGTTTTGACATTGTCTTTTGGAAAAAGGTAGTTTTGGCTCACATAGGTATAATTCTATTGACATACATGAATTTAAGAAATCCTTCAAGAAGAAAAAGTAATTAGAAATTAAAGATATACATGCACTGTCTGAAACAGCTGAATAGAAGTTATCAAAAAATATTCTAATAGCCAAAAGGTTCCAGTAACTAAATCATTGTTACGAGGGAGTGTGGGATACGCGTAGTCATGCCTTTAATAATACCGTGACAATAGACTCATACGTCAGGGTCACAGTCCGGATTAAATCCAGGACAATTAGATGCAATGGACACAGAAAAGCAATCAGATGCGTAGGAGCAGGTACATGAATAAGCCATTTCTTTTGATCTTAAATGTAATGGTAGACCACATTGATTACAGTTCCGCGAGCCGCCCGTACAACAGTGAACTAGGTTTTGAATCCCTGGGCCCATTATTTAACTTGCACAAGACAACATTCTGATCAAGTTTGTGTAGATTTGAGCCCAAACTGTATTACCAAGAAGACAGAATATGGTTTTCGGAGATATGACCCAATAGTCTCATTTTTGACTTCGGATGGCCTATTATGATACTTATCTAAGAAGAGGCAATGATGGAGACAAATGCTAAAAATTATTCACAAACTTCGTTTTTTCTCAACATTTGGCCTTATTTCTGGCTTTAGACCGTACTTTCATAAAATCGAACATATCCGATACAACCTGCACACAAATAGGCTGACAAACTTTCAAGACAAAGACCAAAAAGCATTACCAATGCCGTGCACACAAGACGGTACACGACACACAAATGATGGTGCTCGCGTCTCGTTCACAAATGCTAACTTGTGGTACTTTTAGCTCATATGAAGTAACATACTGCTTTTCTTACATTTGACAAAACTAAACAGCTAAAAAGAAAAGAAAATTTGTTTCACATAAATCTCGTCTCAATAATCGATTACTCAAAACATCGTAAGAACAGATTTTCAAAAAAGTATTAGTACCCCCGTCGAGTACTGACCAAGAAAACATTTGCCATTTTTAAATCAGAAAGTTAGAATTAGCTGGAACCATCCCCATCGTGTAGAGCGATATCCAAAAAGAGCCTGATAGCCAACGTATAAAGTGACTCAAAATGGACACAGTGCATATCTGTAGGGATCGCTTGTCACGTATGTTGTCAGCTATTCATGTTGAAGTGTGTTTTCATGAAACTTACGAGAACGACTTCGAAGAAGCTAGTAAACAAATAAGAGAAATTATGTAACAAAGATTCTCGGTTGTTTATATTCAGTGTCATGTATTATCTTTTGAATACGTACTGGAAGATGGCAGGAACATGGCTACCCCCACCCCACAAAAAGTCATTTGGGAAGGAGCAGATTTTTTTTTATATATATATACCTAAAAAAGTTTCTAGTAAAAATCCGTTTCTGATAGTGTCAAATACGGTTACATATAAGGAAGTCTAAGATGGCGTTATTTGCATTCGGTATGTGAAGCCATAATGCGTATAAACATCATTAGAATGGTGAAGGAATAGTGAAATACTTACAGAAATATAGATATTTTTATTATCTAATCGAAATTATTTTATAAGAAAAATAAGTACATGTATACAATAAATGGAATATTTTGCGGTACAATTTCTTGTACTTGCTTCTCGCCGCAGAAGATTTTTTCATTACACTCAACTTTCGGTCTTGTGATATATCAAAATTTCCTTGGGAAGCTGGGATCAAAGCTATTCCCTATTTATAGTATAAGACGAGGAAGAAGTTACCAGGGGTAACGAGGTTGCTTTTGATTTTTTGGAGGCGAACAGCTTAATTAACCATACGTATAAACTAAACTTACGTTGGCTGTAGGATTTCATCCTAGAAGCAATGTTGACGGTGTCCCCAAACAAACAGTAACGTAACATTACATTACCCACAATTCCTGCTGACACGGATCCTGAAAGACATGCGGTAGTATGGCGTTACTGATACAATGACAGATACCTGATACAGATGGCAGGAAGAGGTCAATCAGAGGTCGCACTATTAGCTAGCAAAGCGTCAGCTTATTGGCTTAAGTTAACAGACAGACTTTTGAGGTCTTCTCGGAGTTCAACGAGTGCAAACTATCACTGGAGGCTTTACCACTAAATCCATTGAATGCACTTCCAAGGAGGTCCTTTTTCGCTCTATGTGTATAGATCGATAGAAGTATGTAGGCCTATCAGTATTGATACACGAGCTTCTCGTTTTAACAAAATGTTGTGGTTTCGACAGCAAAGATATTCGCACTCAATAATAGTAACATGAAAATACAAATTCATTCACTTTGTTATAATCCCTTCCAGACTTTTTCCCCATCTCAACAATAAGGTACCTACCTGTACTAACTCCTATCTGTAGCTGGAGGGGTTTGTTCAGACCAATCCGGAAGAAATTCTGTCTCATCAGATCCACAATCTCCAGTCCCAAGTAACCTATCTCTGACGCGTGTCGATTTCCGTTCGGAAGGGGGACACCTGGGGAAAATGGCCAAAACTTTGGAAACCTCTCACAAATTGTCTTCGTCGAGGACTGTTATTTATCACAAATATGAAATAATCTCTTCATGTTACGCAAAGAAATAATTAATGAAGTAATATTTGTTGGTACGTATTAGAGCTCTGCGTGTTTGGTTACGAATCGTTATAGGTATTTCATGTGTACTCGAAAAAAAAAACTTTTTCGCGATTTGCACGAAAAACAAACAATAATTATTTATATTTAATGTAGAAGATGACAAAAACTTTACAGTAAAATATGAAGGAATCCGTTTAACATATTTACACTCATGGCGTCATAATACAAGATGCCATAATCGCCTTACGTATAAAAGAATGCAAGCTAAGAACCTAAAACGGTGGCTCCAGGATTTTACCGGACTATCGGTAAATTATATGTTTGTTAGCCACTATGATACCCCATTATTAATCCATTCGGGAATAATCAAACTGATTTTTACGACCCCGAGGAAGCTTTAGAAAACATCGTGGAAAATAAAAGAATGCTTATTTATAGGACTTCGTCATTATTCAAAATGTTTTCGTTCCTAATGGATATGGATATTTCAAAGCTTTTTTAAAATTGTCATGTGCAACTCCTTTGAATTTGACCCAGTCTTTAAATTGTCGTGTGCAACTCCTTTGAATTTGACCCAGTCTTTAAATTGTCGTGTGCCAACTGACCAATCGCTGGCCCCGCCCACTGACTCCGACAGGAAGTTTAACTTCGATTTTAAACAATATTGTTTGGCAAAATTTATAACCAGTAGCATGTTACAAAAAAGCAAAATTGTTGGTTGACGACCTAAACGTCGTAACTACAGCTTGAATTAGCTGTAGTTACGGTGCTTTAGTCGCCAAACTAACAAATGTTCCACAAAAATGGCGGCCAATGCCAGAGTTCACAAGCTCAATTCCAGGCTGAGATTTAATTGGTCGATAGGTTCCCTGATTGACAGCCGCGATTGGTCAACTGAAAAGCAAAGAATCCTACCTGAGACCACCATGTACGTGTCGTTGATCGTCTCCACCTTGTACACGTCATATGTGTCTATTTTACCGTCGATGGCCGTATACAGACGATTGAGGAGGTCCACAACTTCTAGGGGAGATAACTCTATCGTCATCTGGGTGAAACTCACAAGACTGGAGAACATGACCGTCGCTGATTTGAAGAACTCCGAGTCAACTTTTGAGTTCATTTTGAGTCTATCTGCAACAGTTTTCGGTAGCATCTGATAAAGGAGGTTGTCCGTCTTGTCCTTTTCTTTGTTCAGTTCTTTAGAGGCTTTGGCCAAAACCTTTGAGTAGTTCTGTATGTTACTTGTAAGCGCTTCGGAGAAATACAGGATCACGGGACACGTCAGAATGACGACAGCTGACGTCACAGCGTAGATAATGATACTGCGTTGAACATTCATTAACGTAAGATTGATAGAAAGGTTAATTCTTTTTGCAACAGTTTCTTGTACAGCGTAAATGTAGTCAACTCTTAACGTGATGTTGTCATAATACTTCTGCGCCCTATCTAACGCCAGATACGAGCCTGACATATTGCTGTACTTAATGACGTCACGGAACGTGAGTATGGCTGATGTTATCACGCTCTGAGACTCAGAGGCTTCAAAGAAAGGGTCAACCAAGTCAGAATAGAACGTGGAAACCCTGTAATTATAGTTGAAGCGATGGATACGATTGAAGTAATAGTCATAATACGTCGCGTCTGGGAAGTTACCGCGGGCAAAGAATACGGCGCCGTAGGCCCGCTCAGCACCGGCGTCCAACAAACATCGAACAAGCTTTTGGAACACTACCAAGGACTTCCAAATGATTCCAAATCCACCTTCTTTGATCCTCGTCAACATCCATTCGATCATAAATTCTACGATTTGCCCATAAAAGGTTATTTCGTCGAAAACAATAGACGTGTCCGGGTCAAGCTGTGTTCTATGATGGTTTATGTAGGATATCAATTTTTTCTCGGACCTAAACTCTGGTTGGGGGTGTGTAGCGAATTCCTCCGGCCATGTCCACATTTCTTCGAACGCTCGGTCCGTGTCGTCGTAGCCGTTGAGCAGGAACCTTTTGGTCCCAGGTCCGAGTCTGCTGATGTAGAGGATGCTCAGATCGCGCTCTCGCTGTATGGTGTTGATGAGTCGACCGAGATACACGGCTTTCAGCATGGTTTGTTGTGCCTACAATGAAAGCTATCGGCTATTTCAATGTGAATTTGCACTGGATTGAACACATTTTTCCCATATATAGTAATTGTTTTAGCATAATACATAATGCCGATATTAAAGTCACCAGTGACCCGTCTAGTTTTAACCGAATACCAATCAAAACAATTTTGAGCCAGTCCGTTTAACATACTTAATCTAGCCCCTATAAACACGAAACATTAATACCAGAAAGGGCACAATATTATAGGGAAGGGATGCATGCCATTCACCGGCATTCTGCCCTGATAGTTTTCCATATTCAGTACTCAATTCATTGCCAAACATGCCCATTTGCGGGTTTAGTACTTGTCTTGGTTATTCGTCGAGCAGAAAGGAACCAGTAGAGATCAAGCGCATAAAACGTAATTTTATGTTCGTTATAAACCAAGACGTACATAAAAGTCTCTCGACCTGAATATTCAGTAACATATCTATCTACTTTGACGTACCTAGCTTAGGAATATTTTATCCCATTCTGAATTAGATTTTACACAGAAGTTCGCAGAAATGTTTGATAAAAGATAAATTTAACTTTATATTTACCAAACAAATCAATTATGATTTGATACAACAAGGGTTATCAGATATACACTACCGGCAGTGGTATTCAGCTAATAATAATACAAATAGTCCCTCTTCGAAAATTTTGTTTTTCAAAGTTACCCGGACTTTATACAAGATAAAAAGATCAGATGTGCAATTACTAGATTTAGAGGTTCGTCTAATAATTTGGAAATTGAATATAATCGATATTTAAACATCAAAGGAAAGATAGGACTATCAAACACTGTGATAAAAACATGGTCGAAAATGAAATTCACTTTAGACTTATTTACCCGAAATACTCTGATCTTAGAACCAAATATCTAAAGCAATACTATTATGCTTGGCCAATGGTTCCATATTTCACAAATCTTATGACAAATAGATCAAAGTGTGTGGATTTTAATTTTGCGGAATAGATGTATTATGCTTGTACTATTGTAAACATTGTGAAATACTGTAAACATGTTTAATGCAATAATCTTTTTTGTATTGTATTGTATTGTATAGTAAACTTATGGAAGTGATCTTGAAATAAATAGCAAATTGTTGGCTGGCCACTGAAACGTCGAAACTAATGGTTGAGTTAGCTGTTGTTACGGTGTTTAAGTCGCCATATCAACAAAAATGCTCTTAAAAAATGCCGGAGTTCAAAGTTCACATAACGAATAATTCGATTGGTCTTGCTATTTTCTATTGACAGTGGCAAAACGTCAGTTACAAAGTTGTTTTAAGTTAAGACTTGGATAAGACTCGGATAAGCCTCCACGTCCGTGTTGCCATGTCAGGGTATTCAATTGACCAACCGCGGCTGTCAATCATAGAATAAACCGACCAATCAAATAATTTATTCAGTCCGGACTAGCGTTTATCAACCCCGAAATTGGCCGCCATTTTTGTTAACCTTTACCATTGGTTTGGCGACTTTAACGTCGTAACTACACTTTATTCAAGCTGTGGTTACGACATTTAGGCCACCCAACCAACCATTATACTTTTTGTTACATACTATTGGCCATCGATTTTGCGAAATAAGGCCGTAAAAAATCGAAGCGGAATTTCCTCTCGGAGTTAATGGGCGAGGCCTAGGTCGTCATTTGGCGGGGCTAGCGATGGCTCGATTCTCTGTTTTTCAGAAGTTACTGTAGCACTATATCAGACTTTCAGGAGATATGTACTGACTCAAAGAAGCGTTATCTAATTGACCAATCGCTAGCCCCGCCCAATGACTCCCTAGGCCCCGCCCATTAACTCCAACAGGAAGTTCCGCTTTATGACGTTTAGGTCGCCAAACAAACGGTAAAGGTTAACAAAATGGCGGCCAGTGTCGGAGTTGATAAGCTCAGGTCCGGGCTTAATTAATCATTTGATTGGTCGGTTTATTCATTGGTTGACAGCTGAGATTGGTCGAAATTCAAGGCAGTTGCAGTCGGCAATTTTTAGTTGATGACATTTTTAAAAAGTCTTTGAGAAGAAAACATTGTGCGTCTAACAGTGATAAAAACTATGCATTGTTTTTATCAATTTTACAATGACCTAATAGATAAATTAATTTCCCCATTTCTATTTTTCTTGAATCATTCTATCAGTTTGGATCTGTCCAAAACTTTGTTGACTTGAAATGGGTTTTAAAACCTCGCATCTAAAAATGTAGACGGCCCAATTAGCCATACAATGTCCTCGAGTGGGAGTACAGACACATAACATTAATAAGCAGATAGTTTTCTTCTTATTTCTTTTCCCCCATGTTTTTCCTGAACTTCATATCCTCACACGAAACCGGTATATAAAAAAAACAACAACAACGTCAGCAAGAAAAAGTTTGACTGGTACCGCCGTCGACCATAACTTACAAGTCGACAGTGGTACCAGTCTACAAATAAGTACCCCCACTTCGAAGTAAGCCGGCAAATCGTCTTTGGATATGTAAATGTCATAACTACAGCTTTATTCAAGCCGTTTTACGACGTTTTGACGTTTTGCACGCATAACGAAAATATGTTTGCTTATACTTAGTACAGTCTTGCTCTGACTCTTGACTTATTTTCAGTACTTACATCGGCCAGATCAGTATTTTCCTTGACGTTAGCGACCAGAGAGTACAATGTGAAGGACCATCCTCCGATGATGGGTACAAAAATAAGGAGGAGGAATTTCGCCAGATGTATCCATTTGCCGGTATTACTGAGATAGTCTACTTTCCAAAATCGACCTGAAACGTGTGATATCATGTGAATTAAAGGACCGCGTAACATACATTTTTTCATCTCCCTCAATGTTCTACAAAGCTTATTTCTCGAGCGGTGTAAAGTGGGATTGTGTGGGGTCGGTTAATTTGTAGCAATGTTTTCTCCCTACTTGTCGTACATTTTTTACGACGTTGAAAAAAAACTCGGTATGCCTCATTTTCTGTTACTAATAACCAGACGAAAAACTTCTAGTACTGAAAATTCAATGAAGTTGCAGACGAAATTCCAGAGAAACTAAATTGCTATAAAAATGAGTGTCACAATGGGTAGAAGAACAAAATGCGCGTAAAAATGCGGGATTGTGTAAAATTAGTTAATATAGAGTTCACAGGCTGGATGATCAGCTGGTGATTAGGATCGGAAAAGCTTAAGTTTTACCGATGTACGAGATGATGGTTATTCTGCACCTGCTGTTTGAGACGCTTGTTCTAGAATTACTTTGTATGCAAAAGTACAAACATAATTCCTGACTTGTGGTTATTTATTTATTTAATCCTTTATTAGACAACAGAATATAAGTCTGGTTCAAATTCAAAGAAGTTGAATAACATATTTTAGTTGATGATTTTTTGTCTTTGAGGTAGGAAACATTGTAGATAACGAAGAAATTTCTTGTAACAAGCAACGTTCCACAATGTTTTCTAAAACTTTTTTCTTGTGATGTCAAAAAGCATTTGTGTTGAAATATGGGTTAATTTCCGAATGAAAAAAATCTTCGCCTCTTAAATAGAATAATTATAAATCATTACCGCATCCTATATTTGTTGTTCCGGCTATAAGTTGTTGACTGATGTGGGAAAACGAGCTTCCACGTTTGGCAGATAATCTGGAATAAACACCGTGGACATTGATTTAAAGTAAAATATCAGAGGTGGAACAAGCTATTAATTGACCAATCGTGGCTAGTCACATTTACTCCCCTTGTCCGTTTCGATAATGATTTGATACCACAGTTTCTACATATTTTTCCAAACACCTTTGCTTGAAAATATGTCTAACTTTCTAAAAATCATCTAGAATTTCCTGAATATTCAATTTTCTTAGGAGAGAAACAATTTCAGCTCCTATAACCGATAAATGATTCTTGCTAGAAAAGCCTAAAAAGAAAAAAAAATCTTTTGGTGTACAATCTCTTTCAAACCGACAAAATTGACCAAAAAAGTTCTCTCTTGTCAAACAATGTCTGCGTAGAGTCCGCCAAAATTAGGTTGAGAACAAATGTAACAACATAGTGAAATTTAATTCAGGTAAAACTGCATTAGTATTAATCTAACCTTTCTTGCTGATTAACTCCTATTGTTTTAGCGACCATTTCAAATGTAATACCCGTTAAGAGCACACATATTGTATGTTAACCCAATCCCACTTGACAAAAAATTGGACTGATCCGAATTGAAAGAAAATGCAGACAACAGTTTTAGGTTGATGATATTCTAAAAGTCTTTGTCTTTTGGGGTAGAAAACATGGACATTGAAGAAAATGATTAAAACATGTCAACAATGCTTTCAAAGCTTTCAGATGGGTTGCTAAGAACTTGTATTGTGGCGACAGTTTGTACAATATAATGCTAATCAAAGATTGAATTGAATCGACTAGATTTGAAGGCAACCCGTGTACAAATAAAGACAAACCTGCTACAAATAGCGCCTGGTCGGCTTCACCGACCTGAATTTACTTATGATACAGGTATTTTCCGGGAAGAATATTTCATAATTTTCACTATATATAATATACGGACATTAGCCTCGGCTTTAAAAGCTATGTTTTTTAACCGAGCCAAATTCTGTGAAGGAATCTGACAAAGAGCTTGTCATCCATGCACGATCAATGGTGAAACATGGTTGAAATCTACCAATTGGTTTCTGAGAAGAAGATTGTCAAAGTTTTCAGTATATACTACATTGTATATGTTGAAATAAGGACCCCTCATGTTTTCATCCTATTGAAAGTCTTTGCAGTAATCTAATAAATGGTTACAAAAAGGATCATTCCCGTGAAATTTGGTTGAATCCACCCACTAGTTTCTGAGAAAAAAATAATTCAAAGCTTTGACTATAACCCATGTATGGACATTAGTCCAGTGCATAGAAGATGTGTTTCTTATCTAATCATTTTTAGGAATCTGGTAAGGGCCACAGAGGGGTCATTCCTGTGAAATTTGGTTGAAGTCCATCCACTAGCTACTGAGAAAATTTTCAAAGCAAACTAGCCTCGCCCAAAATAGTCCCGCCCATAAAAACTGTGATTTTTTTTATCCGATCAAAATTCTTTGAAGGAATCTGAAAAAGGGTCACCCAAGGATCATTCCTGTGATTTAAAAAAAAAAAAAAAAAAAACCTGTTCAGTATTTTTGAGGAGAAGATTTTTAAAATAGATCAAGGGACTGAAAATCCTGAAAGTGGTTTTGTTGGCTTATCAAAAGCTATGTTAAATAATTATGTCAACATGCAACTCATGTATCACCATGATAAGAGCCAGTAAAGGAACACATTACAGTGCATTTATCACCGAGTCTTTTTTTTAACTGAAAATTATATTTCCTGCATAACGAATCACCATTGAGACGAAAAAAGAATCATAAGTAGTTGGACTCAAATCATCAAAGATGGAGACATAAATACAGAGTATTGAACACGAACAAGATTACAAACATTAGCACAGTTTATAGAAATGCGTGAAAATTTACATCCGGTGTTTGAGTCGATTTTGACGCCTGCATTTGCAGATAGGAGAGCAAAGGCTTCAAAAGTTGCATTGAAATCCATATGTTGAAAAAATTATTCATACCTCTAGGAACAAAATTTTGAGCACGCAGCTTCCGCACAAAATAGTTGGATACAAAAAAGTATCAAAATTTGTAAATCTTTTGCTTTTTTCTCTCGATGCTATTAAATTATAAGAAATGAAGAGAACATTTGTTGTTTCCGAAAGACCGAATCACATGCATGTATGAATTCGCGAAGCTAGTGTGGTTAGTTTTTTTGGTTCATACCTCCATGAAAACAAAAAAATATTCACTTCATCTCTTAAATTAATCCATTTCTTCTTACAAAAGTCATGATTTTCGCCCTTCGAACTTGATTAAAGGAATCTGGTAAATGGTCATCCATATATCATTCCTGTGAAATTTGCCGGAATTATATCAAATGCTTTTTTTTAGATGTTCAGTGTTTTCAAAGTATACGGCATATGAAATTAGCCCCGCCCATAAAAGCCATGTTTTTCTCCGATCAAATTTTCTTGTGAGATTCTGGTCAAGGGTCATATCTTAGAAAATTGGTTTGACCAAGTAGAGATATTCCGAGGAGAAGGTTTTCAAAATGTTCTACATATACCATTCATGAATATTAGTCCCGTCCTATAGACATCCTTTTAAAGACCGATTCTAAAGAGGCACCCAAATTTGTCCCGCTCATTAATCCTCCTTTCTTTCTTCATGAAATCTGATTAAGTGTCGTTCACGGATTATTTCTATCTAATTTGATTGAAATTCATCAAGTAGTTTCTGAGAAGAATTCAAGGTAAAATCATCGACGGACGGACGCACTCAACAACGGACATGTCATTATAAAAGTACCAGTAGCTTTCGACCAGTGGATGTAATGAAAATCAACAGGAGAATTACAGTGATCGATCCGCAAAGAAAGAATTAAAGATGTATACTAACAAACAGAGTGTGATAATTATAATGAAATAATATTGAAATAATAGTAATGATAGTAAAGGTTTTTGGTGATGAAATAGCGTGCATGAAGACAAAAGTTACGACATTTCATACGGGAATGATGGTGTTCACTGATAGCAATTTTAGTTGAACGGCCTAACAGAGAACGAAACTATGATAAAAAAGAAAATTATAATAAAATGTGCACATTCAAAATAAATAAATAAATATGTAAATGATAGCAAAAATACGGATAAAAAGATCTACCGTTCTAGTTCAGTTTTCATTACTTTCGGGTTAGTATTAAGAGCTAAAATATTTCCTTGTAAATTTATCCAAATTCGTGTTTTTCTGATGGAAAATGAGGTATTAGTTGTATTTATACTTGCTATTTGTTTGAATTAATTGTTCAAGGCTCCAGTAGACATAACAGAATTAGAGAAAATTGTCTAATAATGTAATTTTCGAGTCATTAACGGTTATACTCACCTATTTAACAGTCACTTCCCGACATTATGTCGATATATGACATGTTGGTTTAATACACCAAATTTGTGATAATCGTTATACTGTGAAATGATTCTTGCATTTCTTGAAAAATTAAAAAAAAAAAAAAAAAAAGGATAATAAAAAGCGGAAAGAATCTCGTGAAGTTTCGAGTTTCGCGTGCGTATAATAATTTATACCGTACCATTTCCTACCGGAAGCTAATCGGCGGAAGTTCATTGCTAACCAATCAAATTACCCGTTACATGATACATAACGGTCGGTAGGCAACACCGTAAACAAAATTTGAAGCTTTTATCGATTTCAGGATTACACACGTCTGACTGAAAATCATAAACGAGATTAAATCGATAGTAAAAATTAACTGATAATCAGCTTGTTTGATAAGTAAGTGCATTTTTTGGTGTTGAAAACTAACTTTTAAACATTGCGTTCGGGCTGTATTTCTAGAAATTTGAAAAGCACGATATTTTCCCCACATTGAATCTGAGATCACACATTTGGTTAGAAGAAATTTGGAAAAAATATCTCAAAACAAAATATTTTGGAGATGGATTATTTTTAGTCACAAATTATTAGAAAAAGATTGTCTTTTCTTGTATTCTAACGTTCTCAATAGATTCTAAGGAAGGAATGAGGATGACAAAGTGGATAATCAATTTCCCTTTGTTCTTAGAATTGTCCGGAATTTAAATGTTGTAATAAGCAGAAACAATAATTCAGTTACAAAAAAGCTAGAACCTTTGGCAGTATTGGGTAAATAGATCTATTTCCTTAATAATGAATACATGTATTTCAATTTTTAATGAGAACATTCAACAACATCTATGCTACTTCTTTAAACCAATGCCGAGTCACTTAAATTCCGTAAAATTAATTCTTGAGATTTTTATTTAGCAGCTTAAAAATCTTAATCGAAAACGCTTTATCTTAAAAATCTAAATTTAGAATCTTATGAATCTCAATAACAGGAAGCACCTCTTTATTGAGGTGATGAGTTGTTTTTTGTTTGACAGAACAAGTAAATTTTTTTGGACGAGTTGAACCTGACAGAAATTTCAAGCCCTGGAAATACAGTCTGACCCTTGGCGAACCTTTCTGAAGGACATTCTGAGTAAAGAATGTGATATTTTATAAACTTTTCAGATACATTCTTGATATACATTATCTCTTTGTTATCTAGCAAAATATTGTAAAAGATATGAAATGGCAAAAAAACTTGTAAACCTTTTAAACATGCAGATGCAAAACCCCATTCATTGTATAGTCGGTAACCGGACAATAGCCCCTCCGGACAATATCCCCTTCTATGTGTTTTGACAAGGCGGACATTGTCCCCTTCCTAAATTTAACAGGGCGGATATTGTCCGGAGGGCTATTGTCCTAGATTCGAATAGTCAAACCTGGCAACGTCCACTCAGGTGTTTTGCAGAAAATGAATGTTTCCACGCAAAAGTATGGTTTTTATACAAACAGTGCTTTAGTCTAGTCGTTTAACTCTATTAAATAGAGATTCTAACTAAATAAAAGTTAATCAAGCACTTCAATAAGACAATTAAAATTGCCATTCAAGTAAAGTAATCTAGGTTTGTTTTTAATCAAAACATAGGATCAGAATTCTGTTTGTTTGCAGTTATAAAGGTGAGAAATGAACAAACAAACTTGCTCAAAAACTGATTCTATCCAAATACCAATTGGTAATTACAAATACATGTATATTCCCTTGATTGAGATCGCACAACTGAAATTGCCAATCTGAAACTTCAATAACAGGTATTATGTAGATTGTTCAATATTTGTAAAAATGATATTACCACATAAGACAGGCTCTACTGTATTCTCAAATTCTGGTTGTCAAACTGTGGTGACCTCCTTTAAACTAGCAACAAAGACTCTTCACAGTGGCTCCCTGCAGTGGGCATGTCTTGTCACTCCATACCGGTGCACAGAGTTGTGTATAATTAAGCCACTTCCCCGGAAGATTTAACCAAACAGACAAAAACACTTCTATATTTTTTGACAAGCTGGATTGTACACTTTTCATGGACATTACCATTTCATACTATTGAATTGCTGGTAACTCCCCATGCATGTGGTGTAATCCTCAATATATTTCAGTAGATGTTGGCGTTTCTAAATTTGAAAATGTATTTGCAACTTCAGATAGTATGATAAAAATAATGTCATGTTTGGCTAAAAGGCCCTGTAATCAAAGTAGAGGTAGATTAGTAAGGATCGGCAATTGATGGATTGCTGGCCACGCCCACTGAGATTTGACATGAAGTTCCACTCCCATATTAACCCTTTCCTGGTTTGTAAAATTTTAAGCTGATCCGAATTGAAAGAGGATGCAGACGACAGTGAAAATTGGATGCAATTCCAAATAAAACCACACTATGTAGTAGAAAACACTGTGGGAAAAGGCGAAATTGCTTATCATAAGCAATTTCTCCTTTTTCCACAATGTTTTCTCCAGTATAAAATCACAGTGACGAAAAATCCCGGGTTTATCCAGGAAAGGGTTAAACAGTATTACAGTATTTGTAAGATTTATGGCTAGTAATATGTAATAAAACAATAAAATGCTTGGATGGCAACCTAAATGTGGTAACTACAGCTTTATCAAGCTAGAATAAGCTGTAGTTATGACATTTTAGTCGCCAAACCAACAAAAATGCTTAACATTAATGTTGACCTACCATCCATGTCAGCAGTTCAAAGCTCACATCCTGTTCGACGCGAATGATTTGATTCTTTTATTGACAGCTGCCATTTGTCAATTACTTCTGTGCAGATAGTAGTAGCAAGAACAATATCATGTATTACATATTATGCCAAGTCCCTATGACATTTGTAAGTAAATTCATTAATTCTAATTTAAGAAATGGCAGCTCCCCAGCCTACTAGTATGACTAGAGCCAAGGCATGGAGTCCTGAGGCAGAGGAGGCGTGGAGATTTCAGGTTGCTGGTTACAGAGATGAGCACGAGTATAAAAATATAAAGAATGGAGCTGAGGTATTTTGTAATCCTAGAATAGTCACTCTTGAGACAACAAACATAAAGACTTCTACTTTAATGCTTTCCTGTTTTTATGTTCAAATTTTTGACATGTCCTAATTGAATGAGGTTGCAGAAGACAATGATAATCAGATGCAATTTGAAATGAAACCAGCCAATTTGGTAGAAAATACTGTGGAAAAGGAGAAATTGCTTGATACCTAAGTGTTTTCTCAAGTATAAAATCACAGCGACATAAAATCCGAGGTTTGCACAGGAAAGAGTTTAGGATGGTAACGTTTAAATACTTGCACTTACTAATACCTGCCATTATTTAGGAATGGAAAGTGCTTACCACTACCACTACTAATGTTTTTTCTTTGAAATTGTCTATTTTATACATCCAAAATAGCATTTTCAAACAAGGCCAGTTGCTTGGCAACAAGAAATGAACTGAAATCAGAATGAAAGTCTATTGATCTCTCATTAGTAAACATTGTAAATCTCAGCTGCTCACTGGATGTTACAAAGATTTAATAGCTCAACATTTAACCTCTGAAAGCATATAAAATGGTTGCAAAGATTCACAAGCAATGTCCTGTCATGAGCATTTGGACAAAATAAATTGCTAGTTTCAAGAGAAAAGCCCTGAAGACTGCTAAGTGCTTCATCTTTCCGAACACAGCCTGGGAACAACATGCAATTATTCAGGAGTACACCCAAAACAAGGAAAAGCATTAAGTAATGATGTACTTATGATCTAATTTTTATATGCCACCGAAGGTATCCATATATTGGTATCATCTTCTCCATATGTTAATCCATCTATCCAAATTCTTGTTATCACATCTCCTCCTACATTCATAGACGGATTCAAATGAAATTTTCACAGAATGTTCCTCATCAACTGACCTTGTTCATATTGTCTGGATTTTGCCTTTTAACCCATTCCCACACAATGGCGTTTTTTGACAAGCCTCATTTAGCCTTGTTCTGTTTAAGAAACAACAAGAAGGTAACTTGGGCAAATAACAGATTGCATGTACATGCTGGCTAAATTTCATCTGTACTTTCTGCCAGGAATACTTGAAATCAGAGGTGTTAGCTACAATGAAAAAATAAACATTTCCTTGGGAAAAGCTGAAAATATCGGATATTTCATGAGCATTCATGAATTATTACTTTTTATCCAAAGGGTCATAAAATTGATAAAAACAAGGCATAGTTTGTATTCATTTTTAGGCAGACAAGTTAGATAAAAGTAATAAAAACTAACAGTATGTGGCATCTTATTTGTAGTTTTAACTTTTAACTCATTATCAGATGGCAAATTTTAGACTTGTCCAAAGTGAAACGAGTTGCAGACGGCAATTTAGAGTTTATAAAATTTTAGATTTCTCAAACTTTCTCAGTTAAATCATTGTGTAAAATGAAGAAATTGCTTCATGCAGGCGTTTTCTTCATTTTACACAATGTTTTCCAAATTGTTTTACATGAGGGACATCAAAATGTGTCATTGTGTGGGAAAAGGTTACATGAACAACAAAACAACACCCCCTACACCACCACCACCATAACCCTTTCCCCCTCAATCCTGCCTTTTTACGTCCATAAAGTAAATTCTTTGGAAAAAAATTGCAAATTTAAAGAAATGTTACAAGCAATTTTTTTAAAACTATGCTATTTTCTTCACAAAAATACAAAGATTTCACCAACTAAAAATTATTGTCTGTAACTACTTTCAATTTGGAGCAGTCCAAAAAATGTTCATCTGGTAATGGGTTAAATATGCTTTAAACTAGTGACTTCAGTTCCACTATGAATTAATATAAACACCATTTTTGCCCCTCAAGATAAACGCTTTGGACAACATAGTGGAAAATGAAGAAATTGCTTGATTCAAGCAATTTCCTGCAATTGCCACAATGTTTTCTAACCCAAAAGACAAAGATTTTTAGAATTTAATCATCCTAAAATTATCGTCTGCATCTTCTTTGAAATTGGATCGGTTTAAAATTTTCTCATTTGGAGATGGGTTAAAAGTGTGATATGACCCCTGATCATCCATTCCTGCACATAATGGTATATTAATGGTTCAGTGTGAAACAGTTTTTACAGCCTATAAACATATTGGCAGTTACAACTGTGTAGCGCAAACCATCAATATAAGCTGGTAATCTGTTCTTTTTGGTTTTGACCCATTTTTCCAATATACTGTAGAATCATATTGATAAAGATAGAATTATTTATTTCAGATAGCAAGATGGCCTGAAAATGGATATGTGAAAAAACTTCAAAGAAAAGACGGTTGTTGGTATTATTACAACAAAACAAGAGAACTTTTGGATAAAGATATTGCAAAGTGTAAACTTTATGTGTACTAATTTTTTTTTACTCAAATTGAAGTTATAGAAAGAAAACATTTGAATTTAGTCACACTTTTTCAGTTGGTGGATGCATGAAGTACGAGTTTTTCATGTTATGTTATATGTCATTTGTATGATTAAAATGTAAATGTACATTATTTATTGTTATGGAGGGGAATAATACTAAAAAATGTAGTAAAAAGAAATAACCTAAAAGAGGTTGATAAAGGTTTAAGGGCATTTATCCCTTTCCAAGAAAACAAAGTTTAGACTGGTCCAAATTGATAGAAGATATCAATGACTATTAAATCTTAAGGGTAGAAAACATTGTTGAAAAGGAAGATTTTTTTTACAAACAATTCACTCTTTTCATAAATGTTTTCCTTGAAATAATTAGTGTAAAAAAGAGGGATTGTGTGTTAATTAGTTAATTATACCGTGGATTTCAACAATTTGAATACATGTATAAGTACATACCTATTTAATTTCTATTGCTTATATAATGTATAGGCAAATAGAATTATAGAAATCATTGTTCCATTTAAGTGCAAATTACTTTTTTGCAACAAAATGTTATAATATCAGTAATTGCTGGTTCAAAACTGTTGTAAAAGTATGGTGAATACATATAATACACCTTTTCAACTAGCTTCCACAAATTATATTGATTATGTTTTTTTTTGTTAAATATTGCAAGAATAAAGCTGTAATTAACAGAAGTAAATAAACTCTGACTCCCAGTGGTTTGGTTTATTTACAACTCAATGGCCTTAACCAATAATCTGTAAAATTTTAAAGTAAAGTGGCATATGAAAAAAAACCTTTTGGAAAAAGGAGAACTGACTTGTGACAAGCAATTTCCCCCTTTTCCACCATGATTTCTCTGCCAATTTCTTCAGTGAATCAAAAGGCAGAATTCTGTGGTGATGGGTTAAACTGCCAACTTAACATACTTAAAGGTTGTATTTGCCGATGTATTGTGTAGACATTTACACACTTTTCACACTGGGTTGTTGAATGTGAAGGGATATTAGTTCATGGAAAGTAAAGCCAAATCATACATATGCTAAACCTAACCTTGTGTAAGTCTTTTCATAAGCTAAATCAAAATAGAGTCTGTGCGTGGCATTTTCAACAGTTTCACATGAAGCACAGAATTTGAGCAACGTGGACAGCCTCACAGTGCATTTAGCAAAACTGCTCATTGTCTAAATTTACTCCAAGTCAGTCGCTATACATACCATGTGGTTTAACAAGCTGATCCCAGTCTTCTTGAGAAGTTATTGGAGATAAAAAGCACAGACTCAAACAATTTTGTATACAAATTGAAACAGGTGTGAATGGTTGAGAAAACTTTGTCACAGTTTGTTGGCTTGCTATGTGTTCAATATTATTTATTCTTAACACACAATGTATAACCATTGCACTTCTACTTATGACAATCTCATAGTTTCCTGCTTTAATTCACATATCTAGACAAGACATTTGCAGTGGTTGGGTATCCAATGAAACAAAAATTCTGATCAGAATTTTATCATTTATATAAAAGTTTGTAAAAGGCAGTACATTAGGCTTCCTCACATGAGCACCAAAATGATTTTGTTAGTGAATGATTACATGAAGATCAAAATTATTGATTGCTTATCAGAAGTTGCTTAACCCTTTCCTGTTCAATCCCTTGTTTTTACGGCCCTATAATTTTACCCTTAAGAAAACATAGTGGGAAAAGAAGAAATTGCTTGCTACAAGAAATTTCTTCTTTTCCAAAATATTTTCTACCCTACAGAATAGTTATTTTTCAAATTAAAGCCACTTTAAATTTTCATCTGCAAAACCTTTGAATTTCGGACAGGTCTAAAATTCTATGAAACAGGAAAGGGTTAAAAAATCATGACAGACTAAACATCGAGGTATCAACAAGAGTCATAATTGTGCCAATTCCGTTAGTAACACCTATGTTCACTATAATCATCTAGCAACGTATGTTATTGTGTATCCATGGCAATGCAAATATTATCAAAACCATTTATAACAGTTAGTATTACGCAAGAATAAACCATCATTTTGAGTTTCTGCGTCAAAATCAATCCCTTACAAAGACACATAGAAATTTGATGAATGACCCTGATCTTACAGCCAACTGGTATCATGCAAAGAACCTATATCCTAAAATTACTGTGAGTCATGTATCTGCAACAGTGATTGAATAAGAGCAAAATGTAAAGATTTTGTGTGAAGACCTGCACTTAATGGTATAAAAGAGGTAAAACAATATGCCCCAATCCTGTTGATGGTAATAATAAAAATTTCTCAATCCTGTGTTATTATATGCAGCAGATACAAAACTTTAGAAGAAAACTTGATACCAAACTAACCTTTTAAGTCCAGTAGAAAATTTAATAACAATGGCTCTAATTAGACAACATTTAATTTAGACTGTTAGGTGAAAGTGGACACTGTCATTTTAAAATTGTTGATCATCCACTCTCCTAAAAAAAGAATTGATTTTTAATTGAAATGCAACAAAAATGTTTTTTGTCCAATGATTTTGCACTTTTTATTTAGATACAATAGCAAAATTGTTATAAGCATCTACTATATAATGTACTGACACTTAGAACGGTATTGCAATTGCTCCTTGATATGACCATTACATTTAAATGTATTCATAACAAGTACTGTATGATAAAATACAAATTTAGATAGCATAGTCTTAGCAAAATCAGCAAAAAACTGCCTTTCATGTTGTCAGTTATATACCTTTTTTGAACTTGTGGTAAGTACATGTTATTACATATGATGTAAATTTGAGAATTGAAAGGGACCATACAGTTATCCTATGTGATACAAGACCAATTCTGGGAATTGGGATTTTCTTTGTGGTTATAGGCAAATCAGTCAGAAACAACATGGTGTTTTCTGTCTTGTCAAATTTGACAGATCACACAGAGCTTCGACTTCGATATTAGTTGGCATTATTTTGTAAAATTTATGGCCAGTCATATGTAGAAAAAAAGTAAAATGGTTGATGACCTGAACGTCATAACTACAGTTTGAATAAGCTGTAGTTATGATATTCTAGTCATCAAAATAAAAATGCTTCACACAAAGTTGTGGCCAATGTCAGAGTTCAAAATTCAAATGATTGATTTGATTGGTCAATTGATTCTATGATTGACTTGACAACTGCATTCCACCAATTATGGGTACCTAGCTAGCTACCCCTTTCCTATCTTACTATTTTCATGCTTTTAAGCCTGATGGAGAGATAAACATGATGAAAAATAATTTGCCCTTGCCATGCTTAACCTTTAATATTTCTGTTTAAGAAGGAAGTGTAGATATAGATCAGCCTGCACATACATGCAGTCAGATCTTAGTCTATATCACCTTATGTTCCCTTTTAAGCCAGAGTTGATCATAAAAAAGAATTAACCTGAAAGAAATATTAACATTAAAGTGCTCTTATTCCTTTGATTTTATTGTAATACTGAAGAAGGATTTTATCCAGCTTGACAAGGATTAACCCATTACCAGACAGTAAAATTTTAGACTGGTCCAAATTATAGAAATTTTGGATTTTTCAAACTTTCTTCGTTGAAAACATTGTGGAAAACGAAGAATTTGTTTGTCTAAAGAAATTTTTTCATTTTCCACAATGATTTCTCTATTGTTTTTATTTTGGGACGTCCAAAAGTGTTATTGTGTGGGAATGGGTTAACAAACATTACTAACTTGTTACTATTTAGGATTCAAACAGACCTCTTGCCATTTTTCTTTTAATTCATTTTAAAATTTAAGCATGATAAATGCTGAAACAAACATAAAAAAATCTTCAAAAGTTATCCACTTGAAATAACCCTGATTTCCGCCCTAAATTGTAATCCTATTGGAGGTTAGTGGGCGTGACCAGAGTTCTGTCAATCAATAGTTATTGACCATAATTGGTCAGATCAGACTCGACGACATGTCTGTGATTTTCAAAATCAAGAATTTACTGATACTTCTGAGATTTAGAAAAATATTTTTACTTAAAAACTATGTATCCCATTACCAGATGACAAAATTCTAGACTGGTCCAAACTAAAAGCAGTTGCCATGAACTACTTATTGAGGAACAAAAGAAGGAATTGCTTGTTGCAAGCAATTTCTTCATTTTACACAATATTTTCCTATTTATTTTTTTTTAAAAATTGAGGGTTGTCAAAAAAGTCATTGTGTGGATATGATGTTAGCTACACCTTAGTAATAGAAATGAACTTGAGTGTTGTATCTTGTTTATACTAGAATCATCAAAACCAAGTTAACTCCATTAATGACCAATAAAACATGATATATATTGTCTTTAAACCTAAATGTTTATAGCATATAAAGTGATAGTATGAAATACTGCTTTGTTTACAATATACCAAACTGCTGTTGTACTTATGTGGTTGAAAAATAAATAAATAAACAGAATGAAAGAAGTGTAGCTTGTTTTTTACCCTTTGCAATCTTGTTATAAAATCAAAATGCAGCCAATAAAAAGTTCTCTAGGACAGATGGAAATATATGTTTTATTTTATACCTATAAATATCTCTAGTTTAATATATACATTTGACACACAAAATTGGACACATCTGTATATTACTTAACCCATTCCCACACAAGAAAATTTTAGACTGGTCCAAATTGAAAGAAGATGCAGACGACAATTTAAGGTTGATGAAATTCTAAAACTCTTTGTCTTTTGGGGTAGAAAACATTGTGGACATTGAAGAAATTGCTTGAAACAAGCAATTTCTTCTATGTCCACAATGTTTTCCAAAGCTTTTTTCTTAAGAGGCGTAAAAAGGAGGGCTTGTGTGGTAATGGGTTAATACTGTTAAAAAATCTGTATCTAACAGTGTCAAATACGTTTCCATATAAGGTAGTCTTAAACAACATCATTATATTCTGACATCATAAAGCCCATAAAAATAATCAGAACAGTAAAGGAGAATGGAAATACATGTAGAAATACAGGTGTTTTTTTTATTTCATCGAATTTGTTTAATAAAAGATGTCCGTCTCGTGAATTGTCAAAATTTTCCTCCGCAGCTCAAACCAAATACAAGATGTAGTATCACCAGTGTAACATGATATTCCCTATATATCCCCTGATAAGTAATACAAATAATGTACTGTCTATGAAATGTGATCAGTAAAGACCATTGATCAGACTATGCAAAATTCTCCATCTTATGAGAATAAATGCTTTACAGCTTGACTATATGTAGAATTGGGGGTGGGGGATGTATTCCAGTCATCTGGGCACCAGCATTTGGTGTATATAGGAATAAGCTTGCAGGTTGGTCTGTTGGTTAGTCTATTTTTCCTTATTGGCTCAATTTCTCAGCAACTACTGCATTGATTTGATTCAAACTTTACAGATAGATTTGGTATCAAGTAGAGATATACAAATTGTTATTTGAGGCCTACAAATCCTTTAATATATTGGTGCAGAACCAGGCTTTGGTGTTGGTATATTGCTTTGGTTTTAAGTTTTATGTGCAAGTCTCATGTCTGTTTCTACTGAAGTTATTGATCTGAAACTTTGTACATGTCTTTGTTATCATTATAACATCCCCTAGGCAAAAATTCATTACTCTGACATTCATTTAGTGGAATTCCGATACCTTAAAGGTAGGTATCGATGTTTTTCTCATGTCACAAATTTTAATTATCTAAATTTAGTCTCAATAAAATATGTCGAAAAGTAGTTTTGCAAAAATCTGAGGTCGCTTATTAGAAAAAAGCAGGGTATTTCCTTAATAGCCTACGTAGGCTATTAATCTATTTTTAGATTAATCTGAGACCGTTGCAAAGACTATATGATCATTCATGTGGTGTGAATAACTGTTGTAACCTTGAGTTTAGTTTAAATTACATCACACCAACGTCATCGTTACGTCATCAGGAGTAATGTTTGCTAGCTGGTCTTTAATTCTGTAAAGATCAGTGTTAACTGTCGTAAGCGTTATTACGTATATTAACACTTACCGTGGTTTTGCGCTAAGCCTTTCATGTGACATGAATTTGGACGTTGGCTGTTTCGCTAGTAAATTTGTTACCTTCAGTTGACTTTGGGTCATATGCAAATGAGGTCATTCGATGTCGACAGCCGAATTCCGTGATATCTAAAAATAATCTGGAATTCCACTGAACCTTTCTGATTTAGCCACAAAAGGCCACTTTAGGCCTATTAGATTACCACCAAGACAATACCTGACCCAACTTAAAGTGTTAAATGTTTGTTTGATTGTATTTTTCGGCACTTTGTATTTTTTTCTTATCTAAGTTTGAGAAACATCGATACCTCCCTTTAAAGTTTCACATGAAAGTCTTACAACTGAATTTCTATTTATGCTATTGGCATAAAACTTTGTGGCCCTAGTCAATGACTTTTTATAATGAAATTCATTTTAGTGGAATTTTTACCTTTTTTCGACTTAGAATTTCATGGCTAGTTTTACATGCAACTGTCATGTCAGTGTTTTATCTTTGATAAACTTATGCTTATGGTCTGAAACTTAGGGCTTGTTTTTATAACCAGCATATCATCCTTCATGCAAAGATACATTAGACTGACTTTCTTGGTTAAAGTTTTATGAGCAAGTAGACAATAACTTCCAAAACTTGATCAGTCCAGCTGTAACTCTTATATTGTCACTAATTCCCTATTCATTGGGAAAAAACCCTAAGGAAGTTGCCTTTGAGGCCCTTTTACCTTGTCAATGGTTGGAAAGTCACTACATGTATATCTAAGAGATCTTTCTGATGACCATAAAAATATTTTCACAAAGTTTGAGAAAGGTTAACCTTTTCCAAAACAATTCCACTTATCTACGTCCCCAAGAAAAAAGATGAGGAAAACAATGTGGAAAATGTATAAATTGCTTGTTCCGAGCTATTTCTGCATTTTCCACATTTTTTTTTCTACCCAGAAAAAACTAATATATCTAGAATTCTATCAAGTTAAAAATGTCTGTTAGGACAAGTCAAAGATTTGTTGTGTGGTAATGGCTATGAGAAAATTGTGACCTAAACAGTAATAACAAGGAAATTCTTACTAACGCTTGAAAAGGACTTGTTCACCTGAAACTGGTTTGAATGTTACAATATCGTAAAAAGGTCTTCCTAATGACCATACAAACATTTTCAGCAATTTGAAGAAAGATTAAGCAAAAATTGAGACCTGTCTAGTGGTTACTAGTGGTTACAAGATAATTCTTATTAAGACCCTATTCCAGTGACAAGAGTTTGAATATGACAGATGCAACAGGGACCATAAAATCATTTTTCAGCAAACAATGTGACCTGTAGAACAGTAACAAGAAAGTTCTTTTCAAATGATATTCATTTGAATGTCACCATATGCAACAGGAATCCTTCCTCATGACCATACAAACATTTTTAGCAAGTATGAGAAAGATTGAACCAAAACTGTAACTGATAGCTTGATAACAACCTAAAGTGTTCAACTCAGTCAATGACTGCAGAAATAATCAAAGCGCTAGTGACCTAATTTAGGCCCAAAATCACCTGTTAAGAAAATTTTGTATAAGAAATCAGAAACTAAGACAAAGATTCAGATTTTTTGTGACAGAAAAGTAGCATGTACATTGCAAGGCAGATTTGGGTTAAAGAACTAGATTGTGAATTGAAAATAAAACAGGGTGTTGGGTTGGTTGGGTTCTTTAAGATTTTCTACTATGTTTCTATGTAAAAAATAGGGTGCGCCTGAGCAGAGGGTAAACACATGAAACACTAGGAGGTTTTACATACCAAATATCAATGCTCTAATCTTTCTGATTTCAGAGAAGATTTTTTTCTTCTTTGTTTCTATGATACAATTGGGTGCAGCTGGGCAACCAAAAAGTTATTGTATAAACAAAATCTCTACAGATTGACTTTGAGATTCCAGATACCAAATATCAATACTCTAGGCTTTCTGGTTTCAGAGAAGAAGATTTTAATTGAAAAACAAGAGTTAAGGGTGGATTTCAATTATTTGAACAATGTTGGAAGACCTTCACCCAAGGAACATCCCTGCCAAGTTTCATCAAGACTGTCTTTCTTGTTCAAGAGGAGAAGATAGTTAACCCATTCCAACTCAAGCCCTCCTTTTTACGCCCCACAAGAAAAAAGCTTTGGAAAACATTGTGGACAATGAAGAAATTGCTTGTAACAAGCAATTTCTTCATTATCCACAATGTTTTCTATCCCAAAAGACAAAAAAAATTGAAATTCCATCAACTTGAAATTGTCGTCTGCAGCTTCTTTCAATTTGGACCAGTCTAAAATTTTCTTGTGTTGGAATGGGTTAAAGAAATTGTTGACGGATGCATGACAAATGCCACTGCCGCCAGACATTGGGCGATCACAAGGGCTCACCTTGAGCATTCCCTTCTCAGGTGAGCTGAAAAGGCCTGGATATCTAATGGAAAGTCAACATTTTCAATAGCCACCTTGTTCATGACAATATATACCTATTCAGTAAATTTGAGAAAGATTGCAACAAAATTATGTCCTTTAGATTAGTAAAAAGGAGTTAGTAAATAAGGCCCCTTCTCTCTTGATGATAAACAGAATGTGACACTCATCAGTGGGATCCTTCTTTATGACCATACAAACATTTTCAGTAAGTTCGAGAAAGATTAACTCATTCCCAGAGAATAAAGCTATGAAACTCCCCTCAATATTAAACTTTGGAAAACATTGTGGAAAGTAAAGAAATTGCTTTTCATCAACTTAAAATTGTCATCTGCAACTCCTTTCAATTTGGCTAGTTTGTTTGTTTGAATGGGCTTTAATGCTGCTATTAAAAATTTTTCAGTCATATTGTGATGGCTGGAGCACCTAACAATGGATTCCTGGTATATCTCGCACCAGTTATACCATTACATCCTTTCTTAGCCTCCAGCTGCTATCCTGCTTTGCTTTACGATTATCCACCCATTGGTGGGAGACAATTCTCTGAAAGGATAAGTGCAAACAAGGGGGAACCAATCCATGACACTCCATGATTGAATACTGGGAGTCTGATGCACTACCAAGTGCGTTATGACGGTCCCCCTATCAATTTGAACCTGTCTAAAATTTTGCTGTCTGGTAATGGGTTAAGCCAAAATTGTGGCCTCTAAACTTATGATAGGTAACAACAAATCCCCCCAAAAACACAACAAAAGTCATATTGGGGAAAAATATTACAACACATTGAAATAATAAATGAATTTTAATCAAGATGCATTTGAGGCAAAAATGATTTCAGCATCTTCAGAATCATAGACTGGTTCTGTGACTTCTTCCCACAATTCCCTAGTTATTTCCTGTGTGTTGAACACATGAATGCTTGTATCATTGAAAATATTTTCAAAGTCTGAGGCACAGTCTAACTCTGTCTCACTGGTGTAAGGATTAATCTGCAATGAAAGAGATACTTGTGAAAGACTTTTTCCTTGAAAGATAATCTTAGCAGAACTAGCCACATGATATATATATTGATGGGTCAGCCCTAAACAGTTGTAACTGCCTATAAACATATAGGCAGCTACAACTATTTTGTGCTGACCCATCGATATAGAATCTAAGATGAAACTCTCCTTAAGACATGATATTTTTAAACCATTCCCACACAGTCCTGCTTTTTATGCACCTGAAGAAAAAAACCTTTACTGTTTGTCCAAATTTGAAAGGGTAGCAGACAACAATAACGATTCAAAAAGTAGCCATCCTGTAAGAAAGAAAACATTGTGGGAATACTACAAATTATGTGTAACAAGCAATTTCTTCCTTTTTCAACAATGTTTCCTTAAGTATTATATCACAGGTACGTAAAAATCAGGGATTGTATGGGAAAGGGTTCACCTTTGAGTAGTTATGCTCTTCAAATTGGATATGGAACAAAATTGGGTTTGACACTGCTTCAAACAGTTTTTCAGTTTTTTTTACATTGAAGTTCACTTAATTATGTGCTTCCTGGGTATAAACGGGTATAACAGTATTTCCTGCTCCAAAATATTCAAGGTTTATTTTCATTTCAATTCAGTAATTAGTGTAGGTTTATGTTAAGTAATTAGTGTAGGTTTATGTTTTATGATTGAGAAATAAGATAATTTCATTACCTTGATAACATAACCTGCAGTTTTACTTAGTATTCTGCTTGGAGTCCTGAAAAAAAGGATAAATGGCTACTTTAACCCACAACTAGATGACACAATTTTAGACCAGTCCAAATTCAAAGAATTCCATCCAGTGTTAACTGCAACATCAATTTGTCAAAGGTTTTGTTGCAAAAAATAACAAGAAGTTGCAATTAACCAGAAATTGCTATAAAAGGAGCTATTTGTTTTTTAAATGTAATGTTTGTGCAAAATATGGGTTGCAATCAAGCATTGAATTGCTATTATCAGGGGTGCGATTAAGAGGATTCCACCTGATCATTCTTTTGTCAAAAAAGATCATTCTGAATCTGTTTCAATAACAAGTGTTACTTTGGTGCATGTATTGCACCACAGACATAAATGTATTGATACAGAAAACAGGAATTTTAAAATCCAAGTCATAAACAACATTTAAATAAACCAAAATTGATGATATCCTTTCTGTGTTACAGTAAACCTTGCTTAAGCACCACCTCTACAATGTGACCATTTTCATTGAGCAGCAATAATCGAAATTTCCTTTAAAAAAATCATCAGCTTTTATGAAACTGAAGATTTTGCTAAAAAAGATACCCTAACTTAATCCTATGAAATTTGAACTCACGAGAAGTGTCTCTCAATGAGACAATACTAAAGATTTCCATCAACATAAGACCGAGGGAGAATTGGGCACTAATTTATGCATGCAAAGAAATTGATCAATCACAAAGATGTCACAAAAATTGTATCAAGCAAGCATTCTCTTATGCAACCACTTTTTGAGCCATCCCATGCACGGACAACAGACATTCAAAGATCACAAAAGCTCACCATGAGCACTTTGTGCTCAGGTGAGCTAAAAAAAAGCTATGTTGAGTTACGGTTCTTGTGCACTGCACTCCATATTCATGACCGTGTTCATGAGAGGAATATAACTGCCAATTTTCAAGTCAGTCAGACTTAAGGTGACAGAGTTATGCTCCGGACAAAGAAGTGGACGCTGCCAGGCCGTCTGACATCAGACGCCACAGGTGATCCCATAATACTTTCTGTCTTCGACGGATGTATAAAAAGAAAAATTACTTGTAACAAGCACTTTCTTCTTTTCTCACAATATTTTCTACCTCATTTTGCTCTCATTTTTCAATTTAAACAAACTTTGTTTTGATGTCTGCAACTTCTTTCAATCAGGTCTAAAATTTTCCCAGTGTGGGAATGGGTTAGTATAAATTTTACTGCTGAAGATAAACTAACTTTCTTTTATCGTCTGCAACTTCTTTCGATTAAGTTTAAAATTTTTCAAGCGTGGGAAAGGGTTAGGACAAATTTTACTAATGAGGATGTGTTTCAAAAGGCAATTTTTTCCACATTTCCTTAATAAAATTTTATTTTCTACCTCTCAATCATCCTAGAGAAGCTGTTACCAATGATGATCACTTGTTGTAAACAGTCTGGTACCCAGTTACTCCACAAGACATTGTTATAGAGGGCCTTCCCACAATGTGGCATGTAAAAAACAGTCACTCTGTCTGTATTACATCTGTGCTTTCCCTCCTGTAAAAATAGATAGGGAATTTTGATAGACAGCTACTCCACAAAACATGATTACAAAGGGAATTCCCACAACATGGAAAGTAGAATAAAGTCACTCTATGTATATCACGGTAATCAATGCATTTTTTGTACACTTTTGCAGACTTGACTATATGTAGATGTTGAAAAGGAATTATGACATTTGATATGCCATTGTATACCAATCACATCATATATTTCTTAGTAAAATTCATAGTTTGTAAGCAAAAATCATTACCACAAATGAAGGAGTTGTTATATGATTTTGTATCATTCCAATGACTTAATCAAAATTTTCTTATTTTTCTATATTTTTTCTTTAAAGTGTTACTCTTTTCCTGATACTTTTTTCTTGTTACTGTCTTTACAACAATCGATACATCACATCTGTGTTTTACTTCCTGTAACAATGTATAGGAAATTATTATAGACTGGCTGCAAGATTGCTATAGATAGTATTTGTATTCCCAAAAGAGGGATGTAGAATACATTCATCCTGTCTATACTATATTGGTTTGTTCGTTTGTTTGAATGGGGTTTTACACCGCTTTCAACAATCTTTCAGTTATATCGCGGCGGCTGGAGCACCTAACAATGGAATCCTGGTATTTCTCACACCAGTACTACCATTACATCCTTTCCTAGCCTCCAGCTGCTATCCCACATAGGTCTACGGTTATTGACCCATTGGTGAGAGACATATAGTCGGAAAGGATGAGTGCCGCCGTCCGGAATCGAACCCGGGACCTCTAGATTGAAAGTCCGATGCGCTACCAACTGCGCTATGACGGCGGCTATTATACTATATTGGTTCTCACCATCCCACAATGAAATATACAGAACATTTTCAGGAAGTTTCACTTCATCATATTTTTAATAGAGACTGTCAATTACTTATTGAATTCATATAATGGAATGTGGAGAGCAAAAGTGATCTTTTTGGCTAAACAACACACTCAAACAAGTTGCAGAAGATAGATTTTATTGTTTTCAAAGTAGATCAAATGTTTCACAGACATAGATGCTCCTACAAATACTGCCTTCAGTCCAAACTATGTGAAGTAGAATGACATCTACAACAAGAGGACCATGATGGTCCTAAATCGCTCCCCTGAGTATGATGGTCCATGGCTTTATGATATAAACAAAATAGCAAAGCCCTCTGTCTAATTATTTTGGAGAAGATATTTAAGGATTTCTCTTTTAATCCTAGGTATATTGATGATCCCACCATATAGCACTAATTTCCTGAATATGGTAATGCTATGAAGTATAGACATCAATACATACCAAGTATAAAAGCTCTTAGCCTAATGGTTTAGGAGAAGAAGTTTTTCAAAGATATCATTATTTATTCCTAACTTAAATTAGGGATCGCACAGAAAAGGGGTAATTTTCAGAATACGGTAATTCTTTGAAGCAATTTGGTAGAGGGTCAATAGTTGATGATATGAACCAAATATCAAAGCTTGAGGCCTAATTGTTTGGGAGAAGAAGACTCTAAAAGATTTCCTTCTTTATTCCCTTGTAAAATCAGGGATCCCATAGAAAAGGGATAATTTTCAGAATACAGTTATTTTTTGAAGTATTTTGGGAGAGGGGAAATAGTTGATGATACATACCAAATATAAAAGCTCTAGACCTTATAGTTTGGGAGCAGAAAATGTTCAAAGATTTCCTTCTTTATTCCCTTGTAAAATCAGGGATCCCATAGAAAAGGGATAATTTTCAGAATACAGTTGTTTTTTGAAGTATTTTGGGAGAGGGGAAATAGTTGATGATACATACCAAATATAAAAGCTCTAGACCTTATAGTTTGGGAGCAGAAAATGTTCAAAGATTTCCTTCTTTATTCCTTTGTGAAATCAGGGATAGCACTGAAAGGGCTAATTTTCAGAGTACGATAATTCTTTGAAGTATTTTGGTAGAGGGTCAATAGATGATGATATGTACCAAATATCAAAGCTCTAGGCCTTATGGTTTGGGAGAAGAAGATTTTAAAAGTTTTCCTTCTTTATTCCTTTGTAAAATCAGAGATCGCACAGAAAAGGGCTAATTTCAGAATACAGTTATTCTTGGAAGTATTTTTGTAGAGGGTCAATAGGTGATGATTCATACCAAATATAAAAGCTTTAGTCCTTATTGTTTGGGACAAGAAGATTTTCAAAGATTTCCTTCTTTATTCCTTTGTGAATTCCGGGGTCGCGTATAAAGGGCTAATTTTCAGTGTACCATAATTCTTTGAAGTATTTTGGTAGAGGGTTTATAGGTGATGATATGTACCAAATATCAAAGCTCTTGGCCTTATGGTTTAGGAAGAGAAGAATTTTAAAGATTTCTTTTGTAAAATCAGGAATCCCACTGAAAAGGGGTAATTTTAAGAGTACAGTAATTCTTTGAAGTATTTTGGTAGAGGGTCAATAGGTGATGATATGTACCAAATATCAAAGCTCTAGGCCTTATGGTTTAGGAGGAAAAGATTTTCAATAATTGTTTACGGACGGACAGACAGACAGAAGGACGCCGGACAATTACCGATCACAATAGCTCACCTTGAGCATGTTGTGCTCAGGTGAGCTAAAAAGAAAATAATGTAACTTTACTTTCAGTTGAAGGACTACAGCTGCCAATCAAAGAACCAATCAATCATTCAAATCATTCATTTTGACAGAAAGTGGACATTGAACTCCTCCATTAGCCGATATTTACATGAAGTATTTTCATTGGTATGGCAACATAGACGATGTTTAGTTCACTAACCAACCATTTTACTTTTCATTACATGTTACTGACCATAATATGGATATGGGTGAAATTAAATGATAACTGGCCTCAGCTAATGACAGGAAGTTCCACATGGATAATAAACAGATTCATTGATTGATTGAACGAGGTTTAACGCCACTTTTAACAGTATTTCAGTCATATTGCAGCGGCTGGAGCACCTTACAATCGGTTCCTGGTATTTCTCACACCAGTACTACCACTACATCCTTTCCAAGCCTCCAGCTGCTATCCCACTTAGGTTTATGATTATCCATCCAGGATAATAAACAGCACTATATTGCAAAATCAACACAATAGACTTTTTAATCACTAGTATTCAAATTCTAAAAAGAACAAGGTCAGTTTTGTCACTTGACCATCATCTAAAATCTTGACCTTGAGTGTATCCCAACACATTTTTCATCTAACACTAGTACATGTCAAGGGTAATAATAAGTTATTTCGAAATCATACATAAATGAAGAAGATATGAAGACTTTGTCAAAAAGCATATAAACTCATAATAGAAAATGAATGTGTAGAAACTTATTGATTTATAGCCATATATGTAAGAATTATGGTCCAAAATATGACCTACAAATGTGACCTTGACCTTGACCCTTGAATGAATGTTTCAAATGGAACACCTACTCAAGATGGAGAATAAATATGCCAAATCATAATGAAAAGAAAATTATCCATAAATATAAGAGTTATGGTCTGGATGAAACTTTGACATTAACCATTCCCACACAATGACACATTTTTGATGCCCCTAAGAATAAAGCTTTGGAAAACAATGTGGAAAATGAAGAAATTGGTTGTCAGAAGCAACTTCTTAATTTTTCTAAATGTTTTCTACCCAGAGACAAATAATTTTGAAAATCCATCAAATAAAATGGTTGTCTGCAACTTCTTTGAATTTGGACCAGTCTAAATTTTTTTGTGTGTGGGCATAGGTTGAGCTGTGACCTTGACATTGAATCTGCCTGGATCAAGGTTTCAAACTGGCAGAGACTACGGGATTTAGTCATCATTAGCTGTACCTCATTCTTATTGTAACAAATCATGCTACACATTGAGAGAGCTTTATCCAGATACACTGACTTGTCATTGTTACAGTGTTAACACATTCCCACTCGATACAATTTTAGACCAGTCCAAATTCAAAGAAGTTGCAGACGAAAATTTTAAGTTAATGAAAGCTTCAAAATCTTTGACTTTAGAGTAGAAAATATTGTGGATAATGAAGAAATTGCTTGTAACAAGCAATTTCTTCATTATCCACAATGTTTTCTATAGCTTTCATATTGAGGGACATTTTAAAGCGTAATTGAGTGGAAATGGGTAACAGTGAGAAAGAAAATTTAATATCATTTGTACCTTATTTACATCAGACACTTTCATGTTGAGGTTTTGTAAGAAATTCTTCTCTTCTACTGTAAACATCGGGTCATACACCTCAAACTCTTCTATCTCTGTCTGAAATATACATGTAAATATAACAGATAATACAACTTCCAGCAGACTTTCATTAGTGCAATGATAGAGGCCGAAACTACTCGGACCCATCATCACAAAAAATCATCACATGGGACCTTGGTTTAATGTTTCAGTAAAAAGATAATTAGTTTGTAAGTCCGAACCTGAGGCTTGAACCTGATATGTCAAGAATTGAAGGTGCTGTATATAAGTTACTCATTTTCAATTAATTTTGCAGTCAAATTTTGTTTACTACATTCTTCAACTTGAATTACCATACTCTAGTTTTTTGTTATCATCGAATGATTTTAAGGTAGTCTGATACAATCATTGATCATACAATTGATACAATGTTCAAGGTATAAAAATGAGATAACATGTAGATACATCATGTTAGCTTTCCATGTAAATATCACAGAAAATTTCAGTCTTAAATTTTTTTTGAAATTTTTCTAATAAAATAAGCAGAAAATAAAAAAAAAGATTAAATTACGAGTTCAATTTTACTGAATTCATCTATATACATTTCAATAAAAACAGAAAACAGGAAAAATATTTCATACAACACATTAACATGATTGAAAGCCAAGAAAACATGTTCTTTTTCATTCAATGTAACTTTACTTTAATTTTAACATCCTAAAATTATAAATCTATGTTGAATAAAGTAAAGTTGTTATATTAGAAAATTAGTTCAACAGTAGTAGAAACTATTAAACAAGCTAAATGTTTCAACTATCCAGGCAAATTTGGTGACTTTAGTGTAATTGAAACAGTCTGCCCGCCTAATATGCAAGCTACAATTATTGTTTTTGGCTGATACTTTTTCACATGACAAAGTAAAAATATTTGCTATCTTATTTACAGATGCTAAATTGCCATTTATATATGTAACATAATCCATGATTCGAGCCTATTGTGGAAGCTCATTTATTTCTTTCATGAAGAAATTAGTAGCAACAGTCCGAATCCATGAAATCAATACTAAATATTATGTTGATGGGTCAAAGATAAACACGCCCATCTGCTTCCATTACTTTCTTGAATGAACATTTTTGAGAGGAAGATGCAAAACAAGATATTTGATTTGTTGATATAGTATTTTGGTCCCATATAAATAGGGAAGCAAATGCGCAAGACGGGGGGAGAGTCGGGAATTTGAAATGGGATAGATCACGTATGACTGTTTGGGCTTATGCTCCCAGAGTAGTTTAGAGGTAATCAATATTGTATGATGTAAATAGAAGTTTGGAGTTATTGTTAATTTATCCGCTATACGATCACTGAGAAGAAACATTGTAGAAACAGGAGAAAAGGCCGAGATTATATTACATGTTAATTTGTAATATACCTAGTATTTTAGCTTAACCCATTCCAGCACAATGACGCTTTTAAACACCCCTCAATATAAATTCTTGGAAAACATTGTGGATTATGAAGAAATTGCTTGTATAAAGCAATTTCTTCATTATCCAAAATGTTTTCTACCTTAAAAGACAAAGATATTAAAAATTTCATCAATTTTTATTTGTTGTCTGCAACTTCTTTGAATTTGGACTGGTCTAAAATGTTGTTGTGTGGTAATGAGTTAATTAGCTTACCATCCAGGTAGCAGTTAAGTTGGAGGAGGAAGTTATGTTGTAGGTATGGACACATTTTTCTAGATGACTTTCCAGAACAAACTGTTTCAGTTACTATATCTGCTAAAATAAGAGATGAGGGATACATGGTTTCAATCCGGTCAACTATGTATCACCCTATTTTCTATTATCTGTTGTAGACCTTCTAAAGTTAGTGATACAACTCAGAAGAAATTGATAAAGATTAAAGGTGTCATAAGAAAATGTGTTATAACTAAAATCAAAGTAACTTATCAAAACATTCCAAGAAAGGGACAGGTTGCTTGCAAAAAGTAGTTTGCTCTTTTCTAACTACAACTTCTAAGGTATTCAAATTAGAGGACCTGTAAGGAGTAAAAAGAAATCAGATTTTTTTTTCTCCAAATGTTTACTACTTTTACTACAGAACTTTTTTAAATCTTTGAAATAAACTGATTTTTTAATCTGCAACTTCTTTCAGAAATTCAGACTAGCCTAAAATTTTGTCATGGTATGGTTAATTGGTTAACATTAAGCATTAAGCCCGTAGAAAAGAGTCAGAAGAAAATCTTCGTGTCCAATGGCAAAAAGGCCCTGAAACATTATTGCAGTAAAAGAGGAAAATTCTACTTAAAATGGCAACTCCTCCTTTTTCACAATCCTATTAATATAGAAGTTTATTGTAATTTTCATTTTACACAGAGTTCAATTAGGTTCATTCTCTTTTTATAGGACTTTTTATAGGACTATGGAAGTCTTAATTTGTTTTTCCTAGTATTAACAAATTAGCTATTAATCCATTTACCCGTAATTCAATTCTAAGTGCCTGCAGTAAAGCTAACTGGTATCTAGCAATGTATGAATCCATAAAGTTTCCAAGACCATAACAAACCAAATCTATCTTTGACAAACTCCTTTCTGAAAATATATTTCCAAATATACACATTGAGGATATTAACCCATTCCCACACAATCCCTCCGTTTTAGGCCCATCAAGAAAAAAGTTTTGGAAAACATTGTGGAAAATGAAGAAATTGCTTGTTACAAGCAATTAATTTCTTCATTATCCACAATGCTTTCTATCCAAAAAGACGAATAATTTTTAAATTCCAACAACTTGAAACTGATGTATGCAGCATCTTTCAATTTGGACCAGTCTAAAATTGTGTTGTGAGAATGGGTTAAATGAATGGTCATGTAATACTGAATTTATCAACATATCACCAGACAAAAAAGTTTTAGACTGCTCCAATTTGAAATAAGTTGCAGATGCAAAATTCAAGTTGATCAAATTTTAAAAGTCTTAGAAAAGATTGTGAATAATAGAGAAATTGTTTGTAAAAAGTAATTTCTTCTTTTTCCACAAAGTTTCCCCAAGCTTTTTTTTTTGTGTGTGTGTGGGGTTACAATCAGGATTGTATGGGAATAGGTTAAACAAGTCATCTACAAACAGATAAAAACAAGACTTTGTTGAGTTTTTGACAATCTGTCTTTCAACATTAAAATATTTTGTTTTATTGCTTCTGAAATGCTCCCTTTATGCATGATAGGGTTAGAGGATAAGTACTCAGGTGTATAAAAGCTTATAATCAATAATTCATCATTGTTGGACTTAGATATGAAGACTGCAAAAAAACCAAGAGGACCATGATGGTCCTAAATTGCTCCCCTGAGTATGATGGTTCATTGATTTATGATATAAACAAAATAGCAAAGCCCTCTGTCTAATTATTTTGGAGAAGATGTTTACAGATTTCTCTTTTAATCCTAGGTATATTGGTGATCCCACCATATAGCACTTATTTCCTGAATATGGTAATGCTTTGAAGTATAGACATCAATACATACCAAGTATAAAAGCTCTAGGCCTAATGGTTTAGGAGATCAGGGATCACAAAGAAAAGGGCTAATATTCAGAATACGGTAATTCTTTGAAGTATTTCTGTAGAGGGTCAATAGATGATGATTTGTACCAAATATCAAAGCTCAAGGCCTTATGGTTTTGGAGAAGAAGATTTTAAATGATTTCCTTCTTTATTTCTTTGTAAAATCAGGGATTGCTCAGAAGATGGCTTATTTTCAGAATATGCTTTTTCTTTGAAGTATTTTGGTAGAGGGTCAATAGATGGTGATGTATACCTAATATCAAAGCTCTGGGCCTTATGGTTTGGGAGAAGAAGAATTTTAAAGATTTCCTTCTTTATTTCTATGTAAAATCAGGGATTGCTCAGAAGAGGGCTTATTTTCAGAATATGGTAATTCTTTGAAGTATTTTGGAAGAGGGTCAATAGGTGATGATTTGTACCAAATATCAAAGCTCTAGGCCTTATGGTTTGGGAGAAGAAGATTTTTAAAGATTTCCTTCTTTATTTCTAAGTAAAATCAGGGATCACAAAGGAAAGGGCTAATTCTCAGAATATGGTTTTTCTTTGAAGTATTTTGGTAGAGGGTCAATAGATGATGATATGAACCAAATATCAAAGCTCTAGGCCTTATGGTTTGGGACAAGAAGATTTCAAAGATTTCCTTCTTTATTTCTATGTAGAATCAGGGATTGTCCAGAAGAGGGCTAATTTTCAAAAAAATAGTAATTCTTTGAAGTATTTTGGAAGAGGGTTAATATATGATGATGTATACCAAATATCAAAGCTCTAGGCCTTATGGTTTGGGACAAGAAGATTTTAAAAGATTTCCTTCTTTATTTCTATGTAAAATCAGGGATCGCCCAGAAAAGGGCTAATTTTCAGAATACGTTAATTCTTTGAAGTATTTTGGTAGAGGGTCAATAGATGATGATATATACCAAATATCTAAGCTCTAGGCCTTACTGTTTGGGAGGAGAAGATTTTTTAAGTTTTTTCACTCCGTTGCCATGGCAACCAGAGTTCTTCATGGATTTCAATTCTTTGAAATATTTTGAAAGAGCATGACCTAAGGATCAATTCTGTGAACTTTTGTTGAAATTCCATGGTTAGTTTAGGAGGAGAAGATCTTTTTGTAATTGTGAAGAGATGGACGGACGAATGGACGGACGACAGATGATGACTGATCACTATAGCTCCCCCAGAGCACTTTGTGCTCAGGGGAGCTAAAAATCAAAGGACTGAAGGTCCTGAAAATCGCCATATTTTGAAAGTTTAGACCACACAAAATGCGATGAAGAAATACATATCCTGGGACCTGTAAAATATCTATCTTAAAACTCGTTAACTGACAGAAAATTTACAGACTTGTCCAAAATGAAAGAAGTCAAGACAACAGTTTTATTTCTTTACTGGAAAAATATGTGTCATATAGGGCAGAAAACAGAGTGAGAAGAGAATAAATTGCTTGAAATTCACCTTCAGTGGCATATAAATGATTTTTCTTTTCAATTAGATCAGACATGTTTAGGAATAAAATGAAGTTATCATCAGAAAATTTTGTTTAAGTATTTTTTCACTTTTACACTTTACCTTTAAAGGGTGTTCTGTTCAATGTCTTTTCCAAAACATGTCGCAATTTGTCTGAAATGGGAATTAATACTCTTTGATCTTTGAAATGTTTAGAACTGAAGACATTTTCAGAAAATATTGAATGTGAATTTATTTTTTTTTCAGTTTACTATTCCAAAAGTTAGAGCTACAAAAAACATCAGTAACAATAGGGGCTGAGAATAATGTAATTAGGATGACAAAATTATAAAAAATGGCTGGTTTTAGACAAAGTTCATGATATTCATATTCCTTCTATACAAAATGCAGAATTGCGTGGCAGAGTTTTAGTCCTACACATATATATAGGGGTGCAAGTGGTTGGATCAAGAGGGTCTAAGATAAAGATATAGGAGTGTCTGTATTAACCCAATCCGACACAATCCTGTTCTTTATGCCCTTCAAGAAAAAAAAAAGGAAAACATTGTGGAAAATGAAGAAATTGGTTGTATCAAGCAATTTGTTCATTATTCACAATGTTTTTTAACAAAAAAGACGAAAAACTTTAAAATTTCATCAACTTGAAATTGTCGTCTGCAGCTTATTTGAATTTTGGCCAATCTAAAATGGTGTCATGTGGGAATGGTTTTTTATTGTCTTTTTAACTATTCATAATTTTTCATATATTGAACTCTTAGTATGAACAATAATGCACACAAAAAGAAGGTATGCAAAGAAGTTGGCACCTGCGACCATAAACAAACTTTCACCTTTCCTACAGTTGAGCCTAAGGCCTTAACCAGCTTGTTGTAAATAGAGGAGTTTGAGTGCTTGATTCTCTGCACCAGACTAAATTTACTCAGCCTAAAGGTAATCAAGTTTTCTTAAAACATAAGGGAAACTCATTTAAGACAGGGCTATTTTTCTTTTTTGTTGCAATCTACTTTACAGGTGACAAATATCTGTCACGCAACAAATACTTTCAGTCAAAAAGAATCAGTTATTTTCCTTGCAACACTGTGACCTCACCTGAAATTTGGCCAGTCCTCCAAAGCAGTATTACTAAACCAACTGTATTAAAGGTTCTTCAAGAAATCTGACAAAGAGCGACAAAAAGATAATTCCAGCCAAATTTGAAATTAACTTGTATATAATTAACCCTATACACCATATCAAAGATTCGGCATGGAAGAGTTTAAAATCCTATATGTTTATTGGCAGTTACAACTCTTTTGCCCTAAACCATTGATATGTGGAATTTAGCCAAACTCATAAAAGCTATGATTTTTAATCTGATGAAAACTTTTTGAAGGAATCTGATAAAGGTCACCAAAAGATCATACCTGTGAAATTTATTTGATATATTTTTTTTTCACTATGTATCATTATGGAATTTAGTCTGGCCCATAAAAAAGAGTGACCAATGGATCACTTTAACGGTATTTTGTTGAAATCCATCCTGAAAAGATTTTCAAAGCTTTCACTATGAAATATTATACTGAACTTAGTTAATCCAATAGAATTCATATATCATGACAAGTGTTAACCCTTTCCTGCTTTATGAAATGTTAGACTTCTCCAATTTGAAAAAGCAGATGGTAAATTATTATTAAATTTAATGAAACTGTTACAGCCCCTTGTTACAAGGAATTTCTTCTTATTCCACAATGTTTTCAAGTATAAAATCATGGGGAATTAAAAGTCAGGGATTGTACAGAAAAGGGTTAATGCATTTTCAAAATCAAAATTACTGCTTCTGTTTGTTCTGTGCTTATCTTCACTGTCTTTCAGCGATACTTACACTTACCAATAGAATTCTGGTAGAATGTAGACATCATCAATTCTGACCTGCAAAAAATATTATTTTGTGACTTGTCATGCTGAAAGCGACAACTGGATGGAGTGCCAAAAATATCAATATAAGTCTGATTGTTAAGAGTATGAGCAGATTTCATGAAAATGGAATAGTCATTCTGATATAATTATATTCAAATTTGAATAACCAACCCTTATTGCCTGTACTGCTTCTTTAAAATATCTCTATTGATATCATTTATTCCACAGTTGTCAACCCAAGAATTCCATGTGTATGGCCTATAATCATAAAAGAATCACTAACATGACTTCTCTAGACTTATGTTAGTTTTTATCCTGAACCACGACTGTAGTTAAACTGGAATATAACAAATAAAAACCCCTATCCTGCTAAGCTAAAAACCTTTTAGAAAACACAAAAGTATCATATGTAGTCTGGCTGTGCAAATTGAATTTTTGGATAAGGGTCAAACTGAACACTTTGGATTATGGCCAGCTCACTTTTGACAAGGACACTGGTTTACCTTTTTGTTATGTTTCATTTCTATTTCATTTTTGTATGTGATAACAAATTTAAGATTAACCATTTACCAAAAACAGTGAAATATTAAATTGACTGACTGATCAAATTGGTTTAATGCCACTTTTAACAGTACAGGGTTTTCCTTTGACCTGAGATCTCGGTTCTGATGCTCAAAAATTGGTCTCTGTGGATCATCTTGACTCTCGAAAATTTGCAGTCATGCGTCAAGGGTCATCATAACTTTAAGTGTATCAAATTATGGACATGCATCGGCAATCATAATTCATAGTTACTTGACACCTGTGAATTCAATGTTAAAACCCTTTTTCAGAATTTTAATCCTACTGAAACTTACTTATTTGCTAATACTTTTATCAAATCCCCACACAATATAATCAAGAAGTAAATTAAATCAAATGTTTCTCAGGAAATGTCATGAACTTTCTTGGATAAAATCAGCACAACTTTTTTGAAAATAAAGAATGATTTGATCCTCTTAGTACGCCTGAGATTTTCTAAAACTTATACACACTTAAATGGGTGTGAATACTAGACCTTCCCTAAAATTCATCTTGCATCAAAAATAGAATACTGTCAGATTGGAGAAATGTTCAAAGCTGAGACAGAGTTTATTCTGAGGTGCCGTTGCTAAAAGAAAAATAAAGATTTTAAATTTTCTTTACCTACAATTATTTTTTCTAAATTACTACCAGGGAGGGATGGTGTATATCACATTTTGATTCTTGGGTTTTCAGTTTTGACTCAATGACCTTTGGGAACCATTGAAAAACCTGCAGAATTACAGTCATATCAGGGCGGCTGGAGTACCTAACAATGGTTTCCTCTATTTCCTAATACCAGTACAACCACTACATCCTTTCCTAGCCTCTTACTTCGTTTTACGATTATCCACCCATTGGTGAGACAAATGTTGGAAAGGATATAGGCAGCCGCCGGCGATCGAACTCATGACAACTCATGATTGGAGCGAAATTTTACACTGGTCCAAATTCATTTTTTATCACCGGTGACAATTTTTACTCGATGAAACTTTCAAAACTTTGCCTTTTTGGGTAGAAAGCATTGTGGAAAATCGTTCCGAGCATTAAAAGTCGGCGACTAGGAGTTTTATCGTTATTAATCTCTTATTTGATTATTATTTCTAAGCCATACTTTGAATCAGCTAGTCTTGCTTCAAAAGTCACATTAAAAGAGCTTTTAGTTTGTTTTTTCCTTCTCTGTCGGCCAACTTTAACAAAGCTCGCCATTTTGAATCAAAGTACTGTATACGGTAGCCTTGAAGCCTATAGACTTATGAACCTCGTTTTTTCTATTGTGGCTTTGTAAAAGAAATTTCTTGTGTTATATGTATTGAACATTCATAATGAGTTTATTTATCAACGGACCGAGATGTTGTTGATTTTCTTTCAATGAGACTAAATGCCTTTTTATCTTAATAGGTCTGTGCAACTGGTCCATGTGGAAATTCAGGTTGTTTATTGTTGCTAAGGAGTGTACAGGGTATTTAGATAATGGAGATTGAATTGAGGTGAAAAAAATGACTCCATGATGTTACTGTGATGTTGATAGTTTTCATTTGTTAACCATTTACCAGACAACAAAATTTTGAAATATTCAGGAGTTCAAGGGAGTTGCAGGAGTTTTCTGTTAATGAAAATTTAAAAATCTGTGGGGTACAAAAAATTTTGGATACTGAAGAGATTACTTGTAACAAAGAATTTCTTCATTTTCCACAACCTTTTCCAAAGCTTTGTTTTTAGAAGGGTGTATAAAAGAACTGGGTAGGATCTGGTTCAAGCCAATTGATTAAACACTTAACGGAAAAGTTCTTAAATCTAGAGCTACTTCATTGCATGAATCACTACACCAGCCTGATTTTCTTATTTTATAGATAATTCACTTTTTCAGCACAGTAGGCAAATCACTCAGAAAGTTTTACTTCCTAAGTAATTAACCTACCCATTCCCACTCAATCCCTCCTTTTTACGCCCCACATAATGACTTTTTGATGCCCCCGATTTAAAAAAGCTTTGGGAACCATTGTGGAAAAGGAAGAAATTGCTTGTATCCACAATGCTTTCTATCCAAAATGGTGAGAAAAACTTGAAACTTGAAATTGTCGCCTGTAGCTTCTTTTAATCTGGACCAGTCTTAAATCATGTTGTGTGGGAAACCCACCCATAAAAGCCATGTTTTCTGTCCTATCAAAATTCTTTGAAGGAATTTGATAAAAGGTCACCCAAAGGATCAATCCAGTGAAATTTGATTGATGTCCATCCATTGGTATGTGAAAAGATTTTCAAAGTTTTCAGCATATATGGAAATAGCCCCGCCCATTTAAAGCCATATTTTTCATCCAATCTTAATTCTTTGAAGGAATCTGATAAAGTGTCACCATAATGACCATTCCTGTAAAATTTGGTCGAAAACCATCAATTGGTTTCTTAGAAGAAGATTTTTAATGTTTTCACCATGTATGGAAATTAGATCCACCCATTAAAGCCATGTTTTTCATCCGATCAAAATTCTATGAAGGAATCTGACAAAGGGTCACCTAAGGATCATTCCAGTAAAATTTGGTTGAAATCCATCAGTTGGTTTTGAGAAGAAGTTTTTTAAAGCTTTCACCATATATGGAAATTAGCTTGCCCATTAAAGCAATATTTTTCATCCAATTAAATTCTTTGAAGGAATCTAAAAAAGGCTCCCCCATAACTGTAAAATTTGGTTGAAATCTATCAGTTGGTATCTGAGAAGATTATTAAAGCTTTCACCATATGTGGAAATTAGCCGCGCCAATTAAAGCCATGATTTTATCCGATCAAAATTCTTTGAAGAATCTGATAAAGGGTCAACCAAGGATCATTTCTTTGAAATTTGGTTAAATTCTGTTCAATACTTTCTGAGAAGAAGATTTTTAAAGTAAAAGTTTACAGATAGAGGGGCGGACGGATGCACGAGGGACACAATGCCATGACAATAGCTCGCTGGCTTTCAGTCAGTGAAACTAAAAATATACTACAGTAGTATCAATTTCCTCCCATGAATCAACGACAAAGGCTCGCCAAAGGATCATATCTATGAAATTTGGTTGAAATCAAAGCTGTTATAGTTTCTGAGGAAAGAACACTCAAATTGTTGACTATAAACCATTTATCGAACTTTTATCCACCCATGAAAGCCATGTTTTTTTTTTTTTTGTTCAAACATATCTAAGGAACTTATAAAAGGTCATCCTAGGATCAGTATGATCATACTGTGAAATTTAGTTGAAATCCATGTAAAAGTTTACACTCCATAAAAGCCATGTTTTTAGCTTACCTGAGCACAAAGTGCTCAAGTGAGCTATTGTGATCACCTTTCATCCATTGTCCGTCCGTCAACAATTTCTTTAAACCACATCTCCTCCCAAACCACTATGCCAATTTGAACCAAATTTGGCAGAAATGTTCTTTAGGTGGTCCCCTTTAAAAATAGCTAAATGAATTGAAATCCGTTAAAAACTCTGGTTGCCATGGCAACAAAAGTGAAATTTTAAAATAATCTGTAAAAATCTTCTCGTCCTGACCCAGAAGGCGTAGAGCCTTGATATTTTGCATGAAGCATCAGTATATTGATCTCTCTTCCAAGATATCTAAAATCATGATCCTAAGGTCCCGAGGGGAGGAGCCTGGCGGGGTGGGTACAGGCATGAAGCCTCAGTTCACCGACTGCTTTCTTATTTCTGACATTATAACCTATGATTCTAGACGGAGGAAAAAGTTTTTTCCTTCATTCACATTTGCCCTAAAGCCTTGGAATTTGGAATTTAGACTTTTGGATCCCAGATACATAGTCTTTATATGTAAGTGTGGCCCACTTGTATCATAATCCTAACCTTAACATGAAATTAGACTGTTGAAAGAAAAAGAGCCTTTAGCTCAGGTGAGCGCCCCAGGACCAACGGCCTTCTTGTTTTCAGATACAATGTCTTAGAATCCAATAAAGAACCACCAACGAATCATTCCTATGAAAGTTAGCTGAAATCAATCAGCTGGTTTCTAAGAAGAAGATTTTCACACATGCTATGACAATAGCTCACAGGCGTTCAGTCAGTGGAGCTAAAAGACTCACACAAATGTCATTACAATAGCCTCAATGGCCTTCAGTCAGTGGAGTTAGTTAGACAAATCTCTATTGATTCTTCTTCTTGCTGAGTACAATCAGTACTTGTGCAAAATATGTTCAAGATCAAACCAAAGACTAAACCCATTACCAGATGGCAAAATTTCAGACTGGTACGGATTAAAAGAAGTTGTATACAACATTTTCAGTTGTGCTGAAATTGGAAAATAAGTGCCAAATAAGATAGAAAACATTTAGAGAAAAGGAGAGATTGCTTGTTAAGGAAAATTTCTCCTTTTCCCACAAAGTTTCCATGGTAATGAGTTGCTCCTGAAATTACATTTTTTAAACATGAGGCAAATGCCGTAACTCTCAGTCATGTACTCTAAAATGCCTTACCTAGACACAACCTGCAAATAATACATTGCCAACAAATTGCTGACAATCAAGGCATCAATCAACACATCAAGTTATTCATTTAGACCTGAAGTGAACTTTGAACACTGATATTGGTCATCATATATGCCAAGCATTTTTGTTAGTTTATTCAAGCAGCAGTTCGCCAACAAACCTTTTTACATTTTTGTAACACCTTGCTAACCATGATTTTTGCAAAACAATACCATTTAACCCTTTCCTGTTTTGCAGAATTTTAGACCTGTCCAATTTCAAAGGTTTTGCAGACGAAAAATAAAAGTGAATTTAATTTGAAAAATAACCATTCAGTAGGGTAGAAAATATTGTGGAAAAAGAAGAAATTCCTTGTTACAAGCAATTTCTTCTTTTTCCACAATGTTTTCTTATGAATAAAAACACAGGGATGTAAAAACCAGTAAATAAACAGGAAAGGGTTAATATCGAATTGAAAGTTCCTGTCCAAGCTCAGTAGGCGGGGCCAGGGATCTATCCTTTGATAACTGCCAAGGGGGGGTTGATAATAAAACACAAAATTATTTTCAATCTTTAATAATTTATTATCTGCTCTTTCAACAGACTCTAAATCAACAATATCCCAGTTTACAAGTGGTAATATTGTATTAAAACATGTAAGAGGACATCATTATGTACAATTCAGAAAACAAAGAAACAAGTGTATACCTATTACACACAGCAATGTGTTCTAACCCATTCCCGATCAGAGACGCTTTCAGACACCCCCTAGATAAAAAGTTTTTTGAAAACATTGTGGAAAATGAAGAAATTGCTTGTAACAAGCAATTTCTTCATTTTCAACAATGTTTTCTACCAGGAAGTTGAAAAAATCCAAAATTTCATAAAACATTTGTCGACTGCAACTTCTTTCAATTTGAACCCGTCTAAAATTTTGCCGTCTGGTAATGGGTTAAAGGGTCAGTGCAAAACCTTTCAAAGTGCTGATTGATAAACAGGCACTTACTTTAGCTTTCAATAACCTTTTACAGCTCTAATTCTTTTCAAAGCAACCAGCTGGTAGCCCTTCTTCTCGGCTATACATAGAGTTTTCTTTTTGCTATACTCTATGCTTAACCCATTCCCAGACCATCCAAGTTTTTGTTACGCCTCTCTAAACAAAGTGGTTGGAAAATGTTGTGACAAGAATTGTCTTCATTTTTCACAATTTTTCTACAAAAAATCTCACGAATAAAAAATTGTCATCTTGCTCATTGGTAATGGGTTAATTGAACATGCTTTATGATGAAAGCATTTTAAAACAAAAATACTTCTCAATCCTTATCCAAAAGGAAGCCTTTCTAAATAAGGGAAATATAATTAAAGTTGATTTATTGATTTGCTTCTACAAATTTGTAACTGCAGTTTAAAGGCTGTAGTTACGAGTTCTAAGAAGTAACCAATGCTAAAAATGAATGTTTCGTCTTTTCAAACATAAAATTGATACATAGTAAACAGCACCATAATAAAAGGGTCAAAGCCTGCTTTCAAAAGTTTCAGTGATATCTATAGATAAAGATTTCATCCTTGTTCAACTAAAACCTCGTAACTACAGCTTATACCTAGCTGTGGTTATTCAAGGCTTTCATAGAACACCATCAATTAATTGTGATCCCTTTAGGTTGCGCAAGTCGTTCACAAAATGTCACATCATGTATTTCTAAATGAAACCTGAATTCACCTATTTGAATTGCTAAAAGGAGACATCTCTCATGAATATTAACCCATTCCCACACAAGCTCTCCTTTTTACACCCTGAAGAACAAAGCTTGGGAAAACATTGTGGAAAAAGAGGAAATTGCTTGTATCAAGCAATTTTTCCATTATGCACAATGTTTTCTACCCCAAATAACAAATTTTTTTAGAATTTCATTAACTTGAAATTGTCGTCTGCAGTTTCTTTCAAATTTGGACCAGTGTAACATTTTGTTGCGTGGGAATCGGTTAACTACCAAGGGTTTCAATAAGAAGTTACAGATTTAGTATATGGTCACTATCCCTTATCCAAGGTAAATTGGACTTACAGCTTCTTGGTCTAAAAGCAAACAGAAAGCCTTTGCTTCAGTACGGCTAAGTGTGCTGTTTAGACACTCAAATTCATTTTGTGAAGATAATTCTGCAACCCTTCCAAAGCCATGATTAAATTTCTTTTTAAACCAAGCCTACTTTTTTTTACGCCCCTCAAGAAAAGGCTTTTGGAAAACACTGTGGACAATGAAGAAATTACTTGCTACAATCAATTTCTTCAATGTCCACAGTGTTTTCTACCCAAAAAAGCCAAATATTTTTTTAAACATCACCAACTTGAACTGCAACATCTTTAAATTCAAAAATGAGTCTAAAATTTTGTCATGTTGGAATGGGGCCCACTTTGGCCCACTTTCAGAGTACACTGATTATGTTATGTGACAGCTACATTCAAAAACTTGTGTGTATTCATATCATGTTGGACCCATAGTACTTGTATTACACATTTCATATGCATTGTATCTTATTCATTCTCAACAGGCCTCTCTGTTGATGTAAACAGATACAGAGCTTTGCTCATTAACTCACAACCACCCATTTTGATGCACTGTTGAAATATAGCTTTGGAATATATTGTAGAGAAAAGAGAACCCATTTTATGGATCACACCACAATCTTTCATATACTACTTATGACCATCTTCATCTTACTGTTTCAAAGAAAACCAACAATATAGTGTTGGGAAAAATTCAAGGATATAAAATATGATCCCTCATCTAAATAAAGAGCTCTTAACCCATTCAAACACAACAAAATTTTAGACTCGTCCAAATTGAAGGAAGCTGCAGACGACAATTCAAAGTTGTTGAAATTTCAAAAATCTTCTTCTTTTGGGGAAGAAACATTGTGGATCATGAAGAAATTGCTCGTAACAAGCAATTTCTTCATTTTCCACAATGTTTCTAGAGCCTTTTTAATGACGGGCGTAAAAAGGAGGGATCAAGTGGGAATGGCTTAACCCATTACCAGATGACAAACTTTTAGACTGGTCCAAAATGAGAGGAGTTGCAGATGACAATTTAAAGTTGATGAATTTCTCTTTCTTTTTTTTCAAATTTCTTGGTAGAAAATATTGTGGGAAATGAAGAAATTGCTTGTTGCAAGTAATTTCTTCATTTTCCACAATCCTTTTTCTTCAATTGTTTTTCTTGGATGTGTCATTGTGTGGAAATGGGTTAAATAACTAGTTAAGACAGCACTATACATATGTTCAAGACATTATAACACAAATTGAGGGATTTTCACAAAATTCCTGTAACAATGAACACTTGAGGTATTAAAGTCCTTATTAGACTGAGAAATCTATCAGCCAAGGAGCTTAATGCCTTTACACCAATTTTATGTTTATCCCTCCAACTAGAATTGCACATGTTCGGGTTTTGTATATATACAATTAAATTAATTAAGCACGTGAATATATACACACAATTATGACACTCGACAACACCACACAGTTATAATAATTGGTCCAGTCTATATACTATAATTGTACAAAGGTAAACGACAGAAAATTGATCTCAACACATTCTCAGACATCATTGAATGAGTCTGGTCCAACTAAAATACATCATAACCAGCCCAAAACTCTGTCAGATAGGGCAGAGAGTTGTTAAAAAACAAACAATTTGATGGTGAGAGCAAAACTGTAACATGTGCCTATATGATGTATAAACACCAAGTGACCTTGGCCTCAATCTTCAAAATGATGACAAGTATTCTGGCTGTCAAAGCACTCATGGGTGTTTAACCCATTCCCACTCAATGATGCTTTTAGACACACATGAAAAAAAGCAATTTCTTCATAATCCAAAATGTTTTCTACCCCAAAGGTAAAAAAAATTCAAAATTTCATAAGCTTTAAATTGTCATCTGCAATTCTTTTCAACTTGGACCAGTCTTAAATTTTGCCGTAGGGTAATGGGTTAAGTGACTCATTAATGACAAAGTTTTAGACTGGTTGAAATTCAAAGACGACAATCAATAGTTACTGCTATTTTGAAACTCTGTCTTTTAGAGTTGAAAACATTGTGGATAATGAAGAATTTGTTTATAATAAGATATTTCTTCATCTATGACAATGTTTTCAAATAATTTTTTTGACAAAGGGCGTAATACAGAAGTATTGTGTGGGTATGGGTAAATAATCTTGGTTAAGGAAAACTCTTAGAAAAAAGGAGAGAATTCTTGTAACAAGCAATTTCTCTTTTTCTCACAATGGCTTCCATTTTATTAGGCACTAACCATAAAATTCTAATGCTTTTTAAATGTTGTCTGCAACTTCTTTCATTTTGGATGCCTAAACTTTTGTCATTTGGTAATGGTTTGATGGCACTGTTTAGCACATGCATGTTTGACAAAAGAGAACTTCATTTAATCCATTCCAACACAAGAAAATTTAAGACTGGTCGAAATTGAAAGAAGCTGCAGACGACAATTTCAAGTTGAGGGAATTTTGATTTTTTTCGTCTTTTGGGATAGAAAACATAGTGGATAATGAAGAAATTGCTTGATCCAAGCAATTTCTTCATTTTCCACAATGTTTTCATAAGCTTTTTTGTTGAGGGGCGTAAAAAGGAGGGATTGAGTGGGAATGGGTTAATCCATTCCAACTCTACAAAAATTTAGACTGGTCCATACTAGAAAAGGTTGTAGACGACAATCATAAGTTGATGAAATTTTAAAAATTCTTTGTCTTTCTTGGCAGAAAAACATTGTGAATAATGAAGAAATTGCTTGTAACAAGCAATTTCTTCATTTTCCAGAATGTGTTCCCAAGCTTTTTACTGAAAGGGTGTAAAAAGCAAGATTGTGACCAGTCTAAAATCTTGCTGTCTGGTGATGGATTAAGACAAACAAAAGGTATAAATATTTTAAATTTCTGCCCTTTACATTTTGGAGGATTTAAATCTTGGTTATTCTATTCTTTTCTATGAGTCAGAATGACGATGGATAACCCCAAATGATAATGAATTTAACCCATTAACCCATTCCCACACAACAAAATTTTAGACTGGTCCAAATTGATAGAAGCTGCAGACGACAATTTAAAGTTGATGGAATTTCGAATTTCTTTGTCTTTTTTAATAGAAAACATTGTGGATAATGAAGAAATTGCTTGATACAAGCAATTTCTTCATTTTCCACAATGTTTTCCAAAGTATTTTTCTTGAGGGGCATAAAAAGGAGGGCTTGAGATGGAATGGTATTAATAGATGGCAAAATTTTAGACTGGTCCAAATTGAAAGGAGTTGCAGATGGCATTGACTTTTTTAACTTCTTGGGTAGAAAACATTTTGGAAATGAAGAAATTGCTTGCCAGTTTCCATAATGTTTTCAAAAGTCCTTTTCTTGAGGGGCGTTACAGAGCGGGTTTGTGTGGGAAAGGGTTTAAATCTTTTTTTAATAAGATAACTAACCAGAAAATAAGTTTTACACTGATCAAATTTGAAAGATTTGAAAGGCAACTTTTCTGTTTAACTGACAATTGAAATACATTGTATCAGACTTTTACTGTCTTAACTCATTACCACACAATCCCAAATTTATATGCCCTCAAGGTGTTATATTTAGGAATATTTTGTGACAAAGAGAGGGATTGATTATTTCTAGCAAACTCTCTTTTTCTTAAAACGTTTTCTTCACTATATGACACAAATTTATTTACTTCACTGCAAGTAGAATTGTGGTCTGCAACTTCCATCAATTCCGGCCAGTCCAAATGTTTGTTATTAGGTAAAGGATTAGCCAATTCCCACAGAATCCCATTTTTTTACATTCTCAGAGAGAAAATGTTGGGAAAGCATTGAGGAAAATGAAGAAAAACTGAAAATTCTATCAACTTGAAATTGTTGTCTGCATCTTCTTTCAGTTTAGACCAGTCTAAAATTTTCTTGTTTGGTAATGGGTTAAATGGATTGATCTTTTTATAAATGGTAGGATTCAAATCATTAGACAAATAAGGAAACATTTGATTTTTTTTTTACTAATTATAAACAAATAAACAATAAATGCAATTGTAAATGCTGACTTCTCTGTTTTACCAATACCATACTGGATATAATCTTCTACTAGGACATCATAATAGTTTACACAATTGCAATGGTAATTTCAAGACCAATTCTTACACTATCCTGCTTTTTCAGCCAATTACAAGACAACAAAATTCTAGACTGGTTGCAGATAACATTTAACCCTTTCCTGTTTTTTCAAAATTTTAGACCGGTTCAAATTGAAAGAAGTTATGACAAAATTTAAAAGTGAGTGCAATAAGAAAAGTAAGCAACCTATGGGTTAGAAAATATTATGAGAAAAGAAGAAATTGCTTGTGACAAGCAATTTCTTCTTTTCTCACAATATTTTCTCAAGTATAAAATCATCAGGACGTGAAAACAAGGGATTGTACAGGAAAGGGTTAATGTTGATATAATTCAAATATTTCTATCTTTTTGGGTAGAAAACAACATGAAAATTTCTTCATTGTCCCTTGTCCTTAAATCTTTTTTTGAGAAGAGTAAAACAGGAATTGTGTGGAAATGAGTTAAGCACTGAAGAAAATTATCCCATTCCTACACAATCCTGTTTTTCTACGTCCATTAACAAGAACCTGTGGAAAACATTTAGGAAAATGAAGAAATTGCTTGTTTCAAGCAAATTTATCATTATCCAACATGCTTTCTACCTTAAAAGATAAAGATTTTTTAACATTTCATGCATAAAAATTGTCATCTTCAACTTCTTTGCATTTGTGCCTGTCAAAAATTGTGTTATCTGGTAATGGGATAATGGCAATGACAGTCTTCAAAACAATCAAGCTTGGTCCACGTTTTCTCTTGATTATCATTTCTAAATGATTTTCAACTTTTTTTGGATCTGATGAAAGGGAAGCTTGAAAACACAATTGAAAATTTTCTACCAAACCCAATGACCATGCTCTGGTACAACATTTATTCAAACTATTAATCTGTTAATCTCCAAACTGACAATGTATGCTAAAATTGGCTCCTACAACAGTGATAATATATGGGATTTTTATTCATATGAATGCAATGAAAAATAGACTGCTCTGGGCCACCAATGATAATTATGTAATTTACATGTTCATGTAGTTGGATAATCAAATCTCAATTTTCCCAATTTCAAATGAAAATAGTCTTGGGCTATTTGACAAATCTTTTGTTGTTGGTATCCATTGTAACTGTCCCTATATGTTTCATTAAGTTGAGGTTGGTATGAATTAATTGTTCTGGATATTCCTTCCATTGTTGCACAAAGAGCATTTCTTTGAAGCTTTATCTCAGCTAATCAGCTTATCTGTCCAACAATTAGTTCAAGCCCTTGTATCTCACACCTCAGTCCCCTCCGGTAATGGTCCCTTCAGAGTGGTCACCCCTGATTTGCTCCTGGGCGTGGCCAGTTTAGACGAGGAGCCCAGACCCTTTAGACTGGTCTGACTACTGTTACTAGCAAATGACATTTCTGCACTGTTTGCACTCCCTGTACTGCCAGAATGCTGAAAAACAAAAAGAGGAATAATCTCATTTTAGTATCTCACCTGCAAATCCTGAAAAGCAGCATGCATTTACAAAGGTGGGATTACAAATTTGCGCAGTCTCTTTGAAGTCTATGCAACTTGCTTGATAATCGTTTAACCCCATTACTGGACAACAAAATTTTAGACTGGTCCAAATTCAAAGAAGTTGAAGAAGAAAAAAAATTATTTTTTTTTTGAGAAAAACATTATTTTCATTTTCCACAATGGTTTCAAAAGGTTTTTTGTTTATGGTTGTCAAAAAGTAGAACTGTGTAGGAAAAAACAGGTTAAAACATCTATGGCTTTTACTAGATACTCACAACTCCACTATCCAGTGATCCTCCACTGCTACCTCGACGCATCACCTGAGCTGAAACGAAATAAAACAAAATTATAAGACCTATAAATTTTCAAAACATACTAAGCTTAACACATTATCTCATGGCAAAATTTTAGACTGTCCCAAATTGAAAGAAGTTGCAGACAGCAATTTAAAGTTTATGAAATTTTGGATTTCTTTTTAACTTTCTGGGTAATAAACATTGTAAAAAATCCAGAAATTGCTTGTAACAAGCAATTTCTTCATTTTCCACAATGTTTTCCAAAGCTTTATTTCTTGGGTCACTCAGTTAAAAGTGTCACTGAGTGGGAATGGGTTTACTCATTCTGACAAAATTCCTCTATTGTACTACCCTCAAGAAAACCTGGTGGAAAATAAGCAATTATTTTCATTTTCCCATAATATTTTTTCACTAAAAGACTAAAAAATTTCATCAACTTAAAAAAGTCATCTGCCACTTCTTTCAATATGGACCAGTCTTGACCAAATCCCACATATTCCTTTTTTTCAAGCCCCTGAAAAAAATTAGCTTTTAAAAACATGGGAAATGTCCATAAAGTTTTCTACCCTAAAAAAAACCAATTTTTTTTAAATTTTGCAAACTTAAGATTTTCTTTGAATTTCAAACGGTCTAAAATTTTGCTGCCTGGTAATGGATTAAGAAGGAGTGGTGATAATCTGAATGCTCCAGACCTGTGTTGTGGGTATTAGGTACCAGTAACCCATTACTGTACAAGAAAATTATTGAATAGTAAGATGTTGTAGAAGACAGTTTCAAGTTGGTGAAATTTAAAAATAATCTCTGCTTTTTAGAAAAGAAAACATTGTGGACATTGAAGAATTTGCTTATTGCATTTTTTTAAGGGGCGTAAAAAAAAAGGTTTATGAGGAGGGATTGGGATAACATAAATATCCACAATGTATGATTTGATTGACAAGTAAAATGTACATGTAATGTAATTCTACAGCTTTGATTGTATCAACAACATATACATGTATATCAACAATCAAGGGTTTAACCCATTACCAGATGGCAAAATTTAAGACTGGTCCAAATTGAAAGGAGTTGCAGACGACAATTTAAAGTTTATGAAATTTTAGATTTTTTCAACTTTCTGGATAAAAAACATTGTGTAAAATGAAGAAATTGCTTGTAACAAGCAATTTCTTCATTTTACACAATGTTTTCCAACGTGTTTTCTTTGGGGGTGTCCAAAGGCGTCACTGTGTGGGAATGGGTTAACTGATGAGTAATGTTACTCCCTTTATAAGGAGCTCTTGAAAGCTTATGAGTCTTATTTTCAAACTTATACATTTCAGAAAAACAGTGTGACAAGCAATTCCTTTTTTTGCTTTTCATGTTTTAGACTGCAAGAGACTTATCTCCAAAACCAAATCAACCCAGTACACTTTCCCACTTGAAGAAATATAGCTATATCAATTTTGTTGGAAAAGGAGATTTTTCTTGCAACTAGAAATTTCTCCTTTTCACACAATGTTTTCTTACTTATTTGGTTCTAAGTTTCTACACTGGCACAATTTGAAACATCTGCAATTTTGTTCAATTTCGACTAGCCAAATATTTGTAATCTACTTATTTGATTGGTAAATCTGTTCAATTTAGAAATGCGTACAAAGTATTGAAAATTCTGATGACAATTTTTATTCTTAAAATAAATGTTGGCGTTCAAAGTAAATTTCAGATTTAATTCAGAAATTGGATTGGCCAATGGACTTTTAGATTGAAAGTAGCATTCTGTTCTGCCTTAGATATAAAGTAAATCAAATAAGACATCTTGACATTAACCCATTACCACTCACTGACACTTTTAGATGCCCCCAAGAATAAAAGCCTATGAAAACATTGTGGAAAATGAAGAAATTGCTTGTTTCAAGCAATTTCTTCAATTTACACAATGTTTTCCACCCAAAAGGTTAAAGATATAAAAAAATTCATATGTTCCAAATTGTAATCTGCAACTCATTTCAATTTGGACCAGTCTAAAATTTTACTGTCTGGTAATGGGTTCATTTCATTTCAGGCCATTAAAGAAAATGTTCCCTAGGCTGCAAAAATATATCGCACTATAGTTTTCAGTAGATTTGATACACTACATTAATTTCTAATCATTGTGATAAAATTGCTATCTAAATACATCTTTAATTTTTTGGTTGCTCTTGGATCATATTTTGGTATTAATTATTATGTAGCTATAAAGTTTCATATATCAAAGGAAAATATGTAAAAGGATATGTATTTCAACTTTCTTTAACTCATGTAAATGGCCAGTAAGCATGCAATAAAATCGAATTGAATGGTTTGATTGGTCAATCATTTCTTATTCCTGTTCAAACCCGGGATTTTACGTTGCTGTGATTTTATACTTGAGAAAATATTGTGATAAAAGGAGAAATTGCTTGTAACAAGCAATTTCTCCTTTTACCACAATATTTTCTACCACATAGGATGGTTTCCCTTTAAATTGCATCCAATTTTCATCGTTGTCTGCAACCTCTTTCAATTTGGACCAGTCTAAAATATGGAAAAACAGGAAAGGGTTAAATTGGCAGCTATGATCCTTCAATTGTTTACGAACCCAATGATTGAATTCACAAAATATCTTTCACTCTAATTAAAAATTCTGATTTGTTTCAACATAAAATTGTTTATAGTAAATCGTATCCTTTATTACAGAGGAAAACAGATTGCAGTAGGTGTTTGTTTAAGTTTCAGAAAGGTAGGAGCTTTATTTCAAACTCACTTTCACATTACAGGTTGGACAAAAGAAAGAAACAACAGAGATCTATTACAACATAAATAGAAGGATTGCTAGCTACACACATAGACCAGCGTCAAGCTGTTTGGCCGAGATGTCAACATGGGTTTGCATAATTTTTAGTCGGAATCATAAATCAATAAGCAAATCTTTGGTTGGTGACCGAAACATAGCAGCTAGTTACATGTAAGTTGTAAACCATCAAAAATGCTTGGTAGAAATGTTGCGGGTCAAGACTCTCCTCCAATCAAAATGAATGATTTGATTGTTTTATCATTAATATGATTGACAGCAGCGAACTGTCAATTCGGGTTTGGATAAAAAAGCAAGGGCATCAACACACATCTAAAACTTACTAAAAAGAGACATTGTAAGGTGAGCTACAACAGTTGTATTCTTTGAAGATAGACAATTGGAAATCATGAAAAAAGATCAGCCATACAACACAAAAATCTTGCCTCTACACATAGATCAACATAAGTGTACTAAGAACATTTCTTTATATTCTTGTAGCGTTTCAAGTATTTTAGAAGAAATACAAAGTAGGATAATTGATCAATTTCAAGTACTTTAGAAGAAATACAAAGTAGGATAATTGACCAATCGCTGCTGTCAATCAATGAATCAAACAACCAATCAAATCATTCATTTAGACTGGTATTGAATTTTGAATTCCAACATGGGTAGACATTTACATGAAGCATTTTTGTTGGTTTGGCAACTGAAATGTTATAACTACAACTTATTCAAGCTGTAGTTACAATGTGAAGGTTGCCTGTTGAAATCAGTGGGCGTGGCCAGTGGAGTCAGCAGGTTTGGCCAGCGATCCATGAATTGAAAGTGTGGATGAACAAAGAAATAATGAGTGCTATTTCTATTTTTATTATTTTCAAGAAGGGAGATAAATTTAAAAAGTTACATTATAACATTCACTGCTATTAAAGAGAATGGATATATCATTTCAAAATACCTGAACTTTTAAAAACTGTCTTGAGATGGGACGTCTTCATCTTAGCATTGAAAATAAAGTATATATATGGGTATTATGTCCCAAGTTTCAAATACACCCAGATAGAGCAATAAAAATAAACAAATTTAAAAAAGGAATCTTGGTGGGTGGCGCTATACCTTACAAAATCTTACATATACACCACTGCCTTACAACAGTTAAAAGGTATTTTAGCCAAACTGAAACCATAGCCCATTCTAAATAGATATTCTTTAGGCATTTTGTCTTCAAATACCAAACATAAATCAATATTTGCTGACTGTGCAATCATTCAGCACACTTGTGCATAACACACTTGTAACACTCAATGTGTAAATAATTTCATCTCATATACTACAACAAAGGACTGTGACAAAAATATCATCTTGTGAAAGAATGTACATAAAATTATTGAAAGATTCTAAATAGCGCCCACAGAAATGTTATAATCAGGTTAGACTTGCAATGTTGAAATATTATGATAATTCAACATTTTCCATATATGTGTACATTCATTTCAAGAGGCTCTGTTAGTGCTCATCTATTACTTTTTTCTTTTCAAAATACCATTGTAACTAGTGAACCACAAGTCAAATTGCACAGTGTTACCTTACTCAGGTTGCTTGCATAGAGTCACAACCAAGAACTACCTGTTTTGAAAGAACTTTTACTAATTTACAAAGTAGATACATGAATTCTGTTTTTGTTTTATTTCTAAACGAATTTTAAAGTTTGTAGGATAAAAGTAACAGGAAAGTTTCAAGGCCTTGGTTAAAGGAATTGTTTAACCTACAGCCTTTCGCCAAATTAGCATTTTCATGCCAATCTTAAAAACTTTTGGTTTAATAGTAATAGGTTTGCAATATGCTGAAAAAATTCAGATGTAAAAGAACAATTTTCACCCGTTTCATAGAAAATATTTTCCATTAATTTAACCATTAAAAGTATTTAGACTTGTCTGAATCGAAAGAAGCTGTAGATGACATTTCAAAGCTGATAAAATTGTAAAAAGCTATTTCAAACTATATTTTCTGAATGCTTTAATAGCTGAAATAGCAGGATACAGAATGGATGAATTAACCCAATCCCTCACAGGATCACTTTTCAAGAAAAGAATGTTAGGAAAACATTGCTTGTTACAAGCAATTTCTTTATTTCCCACAATTTTTTTCTATCAAAAAAGACAAAAGAGTGTAAAATTTTATTAACTTTAAATTGCCTTACCTAACTTCTTTCAAATTGAACCTGTCTAAACTTTTGTTATCTTTTATGGGTTTTGATTGATTTATTAATTGACTGGGGTTCAATACCACTTTTAACAGTATTTCAGTAATATCACAGCAGCTTGAGTACCTAGCCATGAATTCCTAATATTTCTCACACCAGTATCCATGACATCCTTTCAAAGCCTCAACCTGCTTATCCCTTTTAGGTATACAACTATCCAGCCATTGGTTGGAGACAGGATTGAACCAGGGACGCAACGATTCATAGTCCTATGCACTACCATTTGTGCTAGGCTGCGGCCACATAAGATTTGAGCTTATTGCATGTTGTCAATGTAGCATGATCCTGTACATGTAGATGATGACAATACATCAATCATTGGCACGCAATCATACCTTTATTATATACATGTACCTATCAATATTTCGAGTAAAATATATTTTTCCACACGTACAAAAACCAAACAAGTCAGAAAAAAAATGTATCTGACAGTGTCAAATACCGTTCTATATAAGGTAATCTGATATGATGTCATTTTCATTCTGTAGTTGACATCATAATTCAAATAAATGTATTTAGAATGGTAAAGGAGGTAGGAAATACTTGTCGGAATAAAGATTTTTTATCAATTCATCAAATTCAATATTCCCTATTTACGTCTTTCAATGAAATATTTCCGGAAATTGATATGAAAAAGTAAGAAATTGCTTATCTCAGTACATTGTATTTTCAACTTTGTTTTCAACCCAAAATGGCAGAGATATTAAAAAATCTTTGAACTTGGACCAGTCTCAAATTTCATTGACTGGTAATAGGTTGATAATTAATCTTCATTTGGCCTTATCAAAATTCCTGTATTCTGATTATCTGAAAATATAGATTCATACCATGAAAAAAAATTGAGTCCAGAATGATTTCGTATGCTTGCGCAGACAGTATTTAAAAAATGTCTCATACTGAAAAATATTCTGTTTATTTAATATCAAATTATGAATTATAACATATAAACAGAATATTTTTTGTTTTAATTGAGGTATAAAGCTGAATACATAATCACTTTGTATGAAACTGGTTCATACAGTATAATTAGGTTTTTCATTTCATACCTCAAGGAAAACAAACTATTGTCACATGTAGCTCAAAGTCTTTATTTCTCAAAAACAACTAAATAGTCATTCTTGACATTTCTCCAAAATGATTTGAAAAAACCTTGGATCCACTTTATTGAAGCTTCAATACAATTCAGCAAGGTAGGAATTTGATCTAAGCAAAGAAATCTATTCCTCTACAACATGTAAGCTGTAACAAAGCAAAGCTTGAACTAGCCTAAAGAAGTTATTTGTTCAGGTTGGTGCTGACTCAGAAAACATTGGCATTGAATTGATTATCATTACAATATTTAGATTGTTTGGTACAAACACATTTTTGAAACAGCAGTTATTCATTATTTCATTCTATTTCAGTTGTGCTTTGTTTTCATTTTCATGGTGCAAAGAATGTAAACCAAAAATTTGCAATGTCACTTGGAAAAACATAGTTTGCAAAGCATAATCTTTCACACAACAATGGTGTGACAACATTAATCCCTCAAAACGGTGCAAGCTGATAATATTATCCTATCATTTTCTCGGAATTCAAACAATTCTAATTAAAATGATACAGTAACGTAAAACATAACTACCACAGATGTTTTGTAAAAAGTGACATCGCAAAATTTAATTGAAATCTGCTGAAATTGTATCACCAAGTCCTTATTTGGTGTTGGAGTTAAATTTCATTTCATTTTTTTAATTTCTATTTCACTTTTTCCATTTAAAAAAAAAACAAAACAAAAAACACCAGTAATAGCATCACCAGTTCACTCGATGTTGACTTTTTACCAAGGAAAGCAGGAGAATGAAATATTTCTGTACTAAATTGAATTTTCAAGAACAGTATTTGTGTTTCAATCGGTTCAAGACACAACTGTCTAGATCATCCCAGCAGATTTCTTAACAACTAAATAAAGATAGCATGCCCATGCATACCTCCACATAGGTCAGTGAGAGAGTTTGACAAGGGGAACGACTGCTTCAAGCCACTGTAATCAGGGGCAGACAACCTATTAGAGTTGGGATCCGAGGTCTTCATGTAATCATAGTTAGAAATTCGGGAATCATCGTTTGAATAGTGTCTGTCGAGTGGTGTGTGTGTTGTGTTATTCTGCCTTTGTTGTTCATCTATTCGTAATTGTTCCATACCATTGCACTGTTGGTAGAAAAGAAATTTAACCTGATACCAAACAACAAATTGAAGGAAGTTGCAGACATATATTTTAAGTTAATAGAATCTTAAATAAATCAGATTTCCTGGGTAGAAAACAACATGGAAAATGCAGAAATTACTTGTAATTAGCAATTTTTGCTTTTTCAACATTGTTTTTCTAAGCTACTTTCTTGAGAGGTGTAAAAATGCGGGATTGTGTGGGAATGGGTTAAGAGTTATCAAGAGAGAAGTGACTTTCCCATATCTCTTTATATCCTTAATATAATGTTTGGTTTTCAAGCTATTCTGTAAATTTTGTCATAATTTCAATAGTTCATGATGATTAGGGTTACCTCCCTTCCCACTCAAGCTAAGTTTACCCATTCCCACACAATGATGCCTTTTTACACACACACCCGACACACAAAAAACAAAAAAGAAAAAAAAATGCTTGTAACAAGCACTTTTTTCATTATCCACAATGTTTTCTACTCAAGAAGATAATGAAATTTAAAATATCATAACACACTAATTGACTTCTGCATCATGTGGAATAGCTAAAAAAACTATGAATTCTGTCCAGTACATTGCCTGAATTTATCAACACAGAGATATTGTAAAAAAAAAAAAAAAAACTAACACCCAAAAGGTAATGAAATAAGTAGTTAAAATTGAACAGCAATTATGTGTCACCTGACGAATGACGACTTGTGTCTACATTTCTATAATCATGCTTACAAACTTTAGAGAGTTTTAAAGCTTATAAACTAACACACTTAACCCATTTCAACACAGTGGTGCTTTTTGCACCCCTCAAGAAAAACAATTGGAAAAACATTGTGTAAAATGAAGAAATTGCTACATTTTCCTACAATGTTTTCTCTACAGAAATGTTGAAAAAATCTAAAATTTCACAAACTGTAAATTGTTGTCTGCACCTCCTTTCAATTTGGACCAGTCTAAAATTTTGCCGTCTGGTAATGGGTTAATAAATATCCATTAGACGCTATTTTGTTATAACAACACCATTGTCCATGATTTTGATTGAAGGCTTTTGTTTGTAAACAAGTAACATTTTATCTCCGGTGAAGTATAGACAATTTCTGTAAATAATGAGCTAATAACTTACCTCCAATATGGCCTCTTTGAGATCTTCTACAAATTTCTGTCGATCATGATCATTACGAGCATTGAATGTTATGAGTACTTTGTTATCTAAATTGTTGACTAATCTAATTCCAAATAAATAATCTGAAAAAGAAATAGACAGTTTTATTGACCCGTATCCCCATGACATAGTTATTGACAGATCCAAATTGAAAGAAGTTGTATAGGACATTTTGAATATTCATGTAAAAACTGTCATAAAGGATAGAAAATATTGAAAGTCAATTTCTTGTTAAGCTGCAATGTTTTTTTTCAGTTATCTTTCTAAACTAGGCTGAAATGAGGGATTGCATAAATGGGTTAAACTTAGGCAGTAAGGATTTCCCCTAAGTTGCTGAAAGTGTCCCTGTTAAAAGTACAAATTTATAAGGCTTAACTGTTCAATTTGACTTACTTTGCTGATGGTAAAATGCTCATTCAAATTAACACACAGTTTAATTTAAGCAAGATCTAGGTTAGATTTCAAAAAAAAACAAGATGTGTTTGTGAAACACTATGACCCCGAAACAGGAATTCTTTAGAAACGGGTAAAGGGTTAAAATTTTGACCTTGACCTTGATGAAATGACCTTCCTCAGTTGCGCCTTGTTGAGACCTATCTACATACCAAATATAAGCATTGTAACTTAATCAGGGTTGAAGTTATGGGAAAATGTTTAGTTGGAGGTTAAGTTTTGCAGACAGACAGACAGACGGACAGACAGACAGACGGACACCGGTAAAACAATATGCCCCCGATCTTATCGATGCGGGGGCATAAAAATTCTCTCAAAATCAAATCTTAAGTTGTTATTGTTGCAAGGACAATTTATACAGCCCATAGTCAAATATACATCTTTGTATATGCTAGAGGAGCACATTGCAGGAAAAGAGTGAAATAAATTTTAACAACTTTTTAACACATGACCAGACAGCAAAATTTTACACTGGTCGAAATTGAAAGAGGTTTCAAACAACAATTTTAAGTTGATGAAATTTAAAAGACATTGTCTTTTGGGGTAGAAAACATTGTGGATTATGAAGAAATTGCTTTTTACAAGAAATTACTTCATTCTCCATAATGTTTTCTAAAGCTTTTTTCTTCTGATGGGTCAAAAAAAGTCATTGAGTGGAAATGGGTAAATGAAATAATCCAGTACTTACGTTGTGTCTCAAATAGATAGACTTGCATATCACATAGAGAGAAAGACTGTTTGAAGGAATATGTTATACCAGTTTTCTTCTTACTAAATATCTTAGTAACCTGCAAGGAAAAAGTATAAAATCAGAAGCATAGGGTAAAATGGAACCTCCAGCTTGTTCTGTATAATCAATATAGGAAACAGAATGGATCTGAACATCATCAGAGGTTGCATTCTGCACTTTTTTTTAAGTATGGTAGAAATGTCAATCTAGATTCAGAAAACAGCAAAAAGTGTTGACTCTAGTCAGCCTGCACTTCCTAAGGGTTCCTTTTCTCCTAATGTTTTACAATTTTTACAAACAACCATACCAAGAAAAAGAGGGTAAAGAGGGTCAAGTTAGGTAAAGAATATAGAACAATATGTAAAACATTTTTACCACTATATATGTATTTCAACACACAAGCAAAACATTGATGAAAAAGGTTTCCATCCTCACTATGCTTTCATACTTAAGTGACATTTTCTTGATGCAAATCTTTGAATGAGTCTACTAACCAATAATAGATCGTTGAAAAGGAAGACTTCTCGTTGATGTAGCCCTATTTTCTCTTTCTTGTTTGGATCATGAACTTGATACAGTCGACAGTAACATACAAGACGACGATGAGGTAATGCTAATGCCTGAAATATAGTTAAAGATAGGATGAGTACTAGTTTTAACTCTGTACTTAATTGATTTATTGATTGATTGAAAGTACTGTTAATGCCGCTTTTAACAGTATTTCAGTCATATTGCAACTGGAGCACCTAACAATTGATTTCTGGTATTTCTCATACCAGTACTACCACTACATCCTTTCCTAGCCTCCAGCTGCTATCCCACGTAGGTTTACCATTATCCACCCATTGGAACTCTGTACATGAACACAAAGTCTTAGATTTGTCAAAAGTGAAAAAGGTAATAGACAACCTTTGGATTTTGGTTCATAGATTTGGTACACTCCACAGCAACATTTAATAACTATCCAAAACAAGTTCATGCAGAGTTGCATTGATTCTTACAAAGTCCCGGGTCTGATAACCCCATGGAAGTTTTTACAATCAGTTACTTGAAATATACTAACCTAGACTATTACTGAAAGTGATTAACCCTTTCCTGTTCAATCCCTGGTTTTTACCTCCGTGTAATTTTACAATTGAGAAAACATTGTAGAAAAAGAAGAAATTGCGTGTAACAAGCGATTTCTTCTTTTTCCACAATATTTTCTGCCCTACAGATTGGCTATTTTTCAAATTAAATCCACTTTATTTTTTTGTCCGCAAAACCTTTGGACAGGTCTAATAAGTTGCAAAACAGGAAAGAGTTAATACCCCCCAACTGCTCCATGTCACTGAATAAAAAAATCACTGGAAAAGAGCCATAACTCTAAGAGAAAATTATCGGCTGTGACACGCACAACTTCAGTTAATACTGAGTGCATATGTGAAATATGAGTCAAATCCATTTAGTAGTTGAATAGAAAGATTATTTAGCAAAGTGCCACAACAATGTTATAAGTACATGGACCACAACCAAATCATATACAAATTATGCATATCTCTACTTGATACCAAGTCTATCTGTAAAGTTTGAATCAAATCCTTGATGCAGTTACTAAGAAGTTGAGCGGATAAAGGAAAACTACAGCAGGACTGACCAACCAACCAAACAACCAACCAACAAGCTGACTCCTATATACCCCCCCCCAAAAAAAAAGTTAGGGGGGGGGTGTAAATACATGGTACAGTTCAGACAACCGAGACTGTTAGTTTGAATGGGGTTTAAGGCCGCTTTTAACAATTTTTCAGTTACATCGCACAAACTGGAGCACCTAACAATGGATTCATAGTATATCTCACACCAGTACCACCATTACATCCTTTTCTAGCCTCCAGCTGCTATCCCACTTAGGTTTGAGATAATCAACCAATTGGTAAGAGACAAATTTCAGAAAGGAAAGGATATGTGCCGCGGATTGAACCCATGACACAGCATAACTGAAGATTGGGAGTCTGATGTGCTACCAACTGTGTTATGACAAAAGCTTGTGTTTACAAGCATTGACCGATGAAATCTCTGTATAAACATCACTTTAGGTAAACTGTGTCTGCATGTGACTTTAAGTCTTGAGTGGCTCTTTTGTAAAGAGTGTAATATGTTACAGCATAATTACAGAATATATAAGAGAATTTTCCTGAATTGAGTGTTTTCTGTTTGATAATTCACATGTAAGAATGAAAACTCACAGGTTTTCTGTTGCCCACAATGGTTTGTTCCACTTTCATGACCTGAGTTACGTGGTCCACACCGGGTCTAAACTCCTGAGCTTTCACCCGCTCATAGATCCCGACCAGCAGATCTCTGTCTACGTCTTCATCATCATCAATACCTATAAAAAAAGCCACATCTAAACATCTATTTCTACAGTCAAAATAAAAATGTACTAAGATTTAAACCTTTCCCACACACATTTTTTTTAGACTGGCCCAAACTGAAAAAAGTCGCTGCAAGACGACAATTTTCATTTGAAGAAATTTTAGACATTTTTTTTTTTGTGGTAGAAAACATTGTGCAACAAGCAATTTCTTCATTATTCACAATGGTTTCCAAAGCTTTTATGATGAGGGGCATAAAAAAGGGGTATTGTATAAGAATGGGTTACACAATTTCGATTGCTTTTCACGATACTAACCGATACAAATTTATGTTGTTGAAGGCATTATGAGAAGAAATATTGGTTGCTATAAGCTATTTGTTTTTTTTCTTAATATACTTCATTCAGTATTTCAGAATTTGTTGTCTTGATTACAAATTATCCCTTCATAGTAAGATATACTTGCTGCATCAATCTGAATAATCATTTTTCTCATACTTTAATTACAAAGAAGAAGGATATAATCCAATCTAAAGTCCAAATTGAAAGAAGGTGCAGACAACAATTTCAAGTTTATGAAATTTTGAAAATCTTAGTGGATGGAAATCATTATGGGAAAATGAAGAAATCGCTTGCTTTTTTAGGGGCGTCAAAAAGCCAGATTGGGTAAAATAGCAGAAGGGTTCTCATAGAGAAGTAAGTGTTAATTTTGATACTGAAATAAGTAACCCATTTCCAGACAACAAAATTCTAGACTGGTCCAAAATGAAAGAAGTTGCAGACGATAATGAAAAAAAAGTGTATGTTGAATTTGATAAATAGGGTAGAAAACATTGTGAGAAAAGGTGAAATTACTTGTTACAATCAATCTCTTCTTTGCAGGGCCATTTCTTGAAAAAAATTTTCTTGTACAAACTTTATAGTTGTTGCCCTAAAGACTCTACAAACCAAATGTGAATTTTTAAAGATGTACTCTTTTTGCCCTTATTGGACCCCAAGGAAAGACAACTTCATGACATGTACAAATCTGGAGTGTCTTTCCATGGGGATGAATCCTGCCAAGTTTGATTGAAAATCATTGAAAGGTTCTTAAGAAAAAGTCGAAAATGTAAAAAGTTAACGCATGGCCCATGATGAACAATGACGACCAAAACACAAACACAACAGGTCACCATGACCTTTGGTCAGGTTACCTAAAAATGGTCTACAGAAATACAAGATTCAGAAACTTTGTTTAGAGGGTTCAAATAGCTATCCACAAAAAATGCTTATGATGTAAATGAACATTTATGAATACATTTTTTCCTTGATAACTACTTCTACGCAATAAACAAAATCACCCCAGGTATGCATTTCAATTCCATCGAACTTACAGGTAAAAATGCTAGATCTATTTACCATCAACATATCATATACATTTCAAGTATTAATGCTGAACTCAGCATGGTGCTCTTGCTAAATGTTATCTAACACCCTGAAGATTGCATAACAAAAATATCTTTTTTCTGTAGATGTGAGTTATATTTAAGGGTAAATCTAACCTATTCCCACACAATAAATATTAGACCAGTCCAAATTCTAAGAACTTGCTGACAACAATTTTAAGTTGATGAAATTCCAAAATTCTTTGTATTTTGTGTTAAAAAACATTGTAAATAATGAAGAAAATGCTTGTGACAAGCAACATCTTCCTTTATCACAAAGCTTTCCAAAGCTTTTATACAGAGGGGCGTTTAAAAGCATTATTGTGTGGGAATGGGTTAAACAACATTATAGACATCTAGACGTTTGGAGTTTAACTATGTAGCTGCAAATGCACACTCAGGTAAATATGAAAGTCTTGCATTAACCCAAAACCAGACAGCAAAAGTAGAGAACAATTACTAAAATTGTTACTAAGCAAAGAGTTTATAGGTGTTCCTTACAAATGAAATATATGTCTGGCGATTAAAAATGCTGTTAGTGTCAGGTGAAGACATGAAAATCATTACAAAAATCTTCTTTTAAAGTGCTATCAAAATTGTAAAGAGAAGCTAAAATTGCCCCTACAACCATTACATACTGAAAATTAAATTGCTATTTTTGAAACTGCCCCACACTGAAATTTATATTAAATTTTCATAATTCCCCGGAATACTGTACATATTTAGGCTGTTTGAAGTCTGTTTAACCCATTATCAGACAGCAAAGTTTTAGACTGGTCCAATTCAAATATTCTGAAAATTAGTTGAAGAAATTTTGGAATTTTTTTTTTTAAATTTTCGGGTGTGAACATTGTGGACAATGAAGAAATTGCTTGAAACATTGTCAACAATGTTTTCAAAAGTTTTTTCCCCCGTGGGTATAAAAAAGCATCACTGACTGAGAATAGGTGAGTAAAAGCAAGTATGAAGGTATTCATGACAGGTTCAGATTCAAAATTAGTGAACAATAATTTTGATGCATTGAATGTGATTAAATTGTATCAAAATGATATAAGTAATATTTCATGGGACTTTCTGCTCTTGTTACAAGCTTTTAACCATATTTCCTTTGCAATCATTTGAATATTTATTTTTCAGTTACAGTGTACAAGGAGCCCAATGAAAAAAATCTGGATGGGTTATACTAAGAGAGTAATCTACAATCTAACACACACACACAACCATAATTGACCAGTCGTGGTTTGTCAATCAAGTAGTCAACCAACCAATAAAATCATTTATTCATGCAGGACCTAAGCTTTCAACTCCAACATTTGCCGCCATTTTTGTTAATCTTTTTTGTTGGTTTGGAGACTATACATCGTAACTACAGCTTATTCAAGCTGTAGTTATGATGTTTATGTCGCAACCAACCAATTTCCTTTTTTGTAACATTCTATTGGCCATAAATTTTGTGAAATATCACTGTTAAAACTCTAAGCAGAACTTCATGTTGAAAACGACAAATTTTAGTCACTGAAATTTAAATTTTTTTGTTTACTTTGTGGGTAGAAAATATTGTGAATAATGAAGAAATTTATTCATTTTCCACAATGTTTCCCAAAGTTTTTTTTCTTTTGAGAGTCAAAAACATCAAAATCCCTCTTTTACACCTGTCAAGAAAAAGAGCTTTCTATTGTAAGCATTGTGAAAATAAAGATATTGCTTGTTACAAGCAATTGCTGTATTATCCACCATGTTTTCTTACCAAAAAGACAATGATTATTAAAATTTAAACAAGTAAAAACAACTGTCCTTGAATTTAGACCAGTCGAAAAATTTTGTCATCTTGTAATGAGTTAAAAAGCAGCAGACCTAGGATTCTGATTACGTCATTCATCAGGAAATATGCTATAAGACCAGGAGAAAGTTTTTTGCAGCTGTGAAATAGATTTTTTCTACTCGATGAAATTTCGTTTAGTGAGCTTTCCGAACAGCAGGCAGAGAATCCCTCTCTCTTTATTAACTCCATATGTCACACACACGCACCTTAACCCATTAACACACAATCACGCTTTTGGAATTCCCCTAATAAAAAAGGCTTTGGAAAACATTGTGAATAATGTAGAAATTGCTTGTCATAATCAATTTCTTTATTATCCGCAATATTTTCTACCCCAAAATTTAGAAAAATCAAATATTTCATCAACAAAATTTATTGTCTGCAACATCTTTGAATTTGGACCAGTCTAAAATTTTGACACATAGAAAAGCGTTGAAAAATCCTTACACCCTTAGTGATATATCTTCTGAAAATTGACTTATATAATGGAAAATTGTTTGTAGCAAAAAATTTGATTGCTTAACCCATTCCCACACATTCATGCTTTTTGATGCCCCAAAAAGACTTTGAAAAACATTGTGGATAATGAAGAAATTGCAACCACCAATTTCTACATCCCCCCACCACCCTTACAAAAAAAGGTTTCAAAAATATTGCTTGTAATCATCAATTTCTTCATTACAAATAAGGTTTTAATGTCCTGAAAGGCAAAAAATAAATTTCATCATCTTGAAATTGTCATCGACAACTTCTTTTAATTTTGGAGATTTCAACAATTATCACATAGTTCAAATTTAACCCTCTAATTTAATTTCAAAGAATTGAAGCAAAACAAAATGATACAATCTCTTGTACAGTTTTCACAGTGCACTCCTCTCAGTTGCAACCCTGATATTAGCAACTCACTGCTTAATTGCAACTGGCTTTATGAGCATATTGGATTATAGACAAAATGTTTTTTTCAATGCGAATTTCTGTTTATAGCAAATCATGCTGACAAATTGGCTTTGCTACAAACATGATTTCACAATTTCAACAGCAAAACTAAAGAAAAAGGAATTTCTCTTGTCAGGACTGGTAACAGTGTCATTAACCAAATTTGAAGTTGCATTAAGAATTTTGTTGTCTGGTAACAGTAAAATAACTTAAAGCCGCTCTTGCACAGATTATGAAAGAAAAGTTTTGGCTCTCAATTTTCAAATTTCTAACTATAGTGCTTTCAGAAAGTTATTAAGCTGGTTTTGTAAAGAAAATTACTGTTCATAACTTAACAAAAGATTGAAAGAGGCAAAAATTTCATGTGGTAGGAGCCGCCTAAAAAGTCAGCAAAGTACCACCTGAATGGAACAGGAATTCATTGAATAACTACATCATCTGTCAATTGCACAGAAAATTGCCTTATTTGTAGATTTCATGACGAAGCAATTGCATCACTGGCTTCCGCTAGCAATACAGTCATGATCTGCATCAACTGAAGACAATCGTCCTCATCCGATAACTTCTGACGTTTCAAAGTAGGGCATAGGGAATATATCACATTAGATTAAATTTCTAACCAATTAAGTAAATTTAACACAAAGAAAGAATATTTATTGTGAAAATGATATGTTTAACTATTGGAAAAGCAGATAGTTTTCCTATATCAAATTTTCATGAAAATCTGTTCAAGAGCTGCTTTAAGGTGTAGTTGCCTGAAAAACAACTACATTACATTGGTACCCACCTCTGAGGTTTTTGACAAAATCCTCTAGTTTCATTTTCCTATCTTGTTTGATACTAGCATTGTGTAGATCTGTATTCAACATGATGATGGCAAATGCGAGAAGTAATACTGTCTCCTGATTCTTGAAGTTCTTCACCTGATCGGGATTACAGTCAACGTAGCGCTCTGCAAATACCTATGATATATAATAGAAAGATTTAACCTTTACTAAACAGCATAATTCATGACTGGTCAAAATTGAAAGGAGTTGCAGACAACAATTTCAAGTTCATGAAATTTTAGATTTTTTCAACTTTCTTGTTAGAAAACATTGTGTAAAATGAAGACATTGCTTGTTGCAAGGAATTTCTTCATTTCACATGATGTTTTTCCAATTGTTTTTCTTGAGGGGCATCAAAAAGTGTCATTGTGTGGAAATGGTTTAAGGAAATATATTATTGCATTTTCATACTTTTGCTAGTTGGACCCACCCTTTTAACCCTTTCCCGCACAATCCTGCTTTTTACAACCTAGAGATATAATATTCACGAAAGCTTTGTGGCAGAATGAGAAATTGTTTCTTCTTCTTTATCTACATTTTGCTTTATTCTAATTAGCTGTTATTTTTCAATTTCAACCTAACTTTGTCTGCAACTTGTTTGAGTTTGGACCAGTCTAAAATCTCTTCATCTGGTGATTGGCTAAAGATGACAATACTTTAGAATTATCTAGCTAAAAGAACATACAAATGACATTTTAAAGTGCATTATTTTGCAAAATTCATTGCCAGTACCATGCAAAAAAAGAACCATGTCGGACATGGCCAACCCCGCCATTAAAACTTGATAGTAAACTGAAGCCAGTTAGATTTAGGCTTCTTAAGCACTGCATTTCTTCTAAATGAGTTCGATAATAGATATTATACTTTCAGAGATATGCTCAGGACAAAATCTAAGTCTGTAAAACAACAAATAACCCCAAAATTATGCAAGCAAGAGTTGTGGGTCTTTAAGCACTGCACTTTTCCTCAACGAGATCTATCCACCTATGAAGTTTCAAGTTATTAGCTATTATACTTTCATAGAGATATGCTCTGGACAAAATCATAGTCTTTAAAACAACAAAGGGCAATAACTCCAAAATTATGCAAGCAAGAGTTGTGGTTCTTGTGCATTGCACTTCTCCTCAATGAGATCTATCGACTTATGAAGTTTCAAGTTGATAGCAATTATACTTTCAGAGATATGCTCCGGACAAGTCTAGTGACGGAAGGACGGAATGACGGAAGGACAGAATGGCGGACAGAAACCATAACTATATCCCCTTCGCCGAGGGATAAAAAGAGTTAAATGGTTCATTGGCAATGTAAATGATTACTAAGCTGCAGTTATGACGTTTAAGTCCCTAAACCAACAAAAATGCTTCACATGAATGTCAGAGTTCAAAATTTACTTCCTGTGTCAATGAGTAATTCGAGTCGATTGATTCTTTGATTTACAGCCACAATCCGTCAATTACTTGTTACAAATTATCATTCTTCAAAACATTCCCTGCCTCTTCCTAAAACAGCATTTTCAAATCAAGGCAAAAGAAGTTGATGCAATATTAACCCTTGTCATGCTATACAAATTACCTTCCTGAATTGCTGTATAATCAAAGTGCTGAAAGCACTGATAGAACTTGTTGTTGAAAAGTCAACATTTGCTTTAGGAATCGATTTCATAAACAACTCTGATAGGAAAAGTACAATCAGGAGATGTAGATCACGATCAGACAGCACTATGTGCAGGCTGATCTTGGTCTTCACCTCCTGCCAAAACTGGAATATTCCGGGTTCAGCATGACAAGGGTTAATGTGTTTTAGAGCTTGCAGGCTATTTTAACAATATTGCATAAGAGAAATCTAGAAGTAAACCAAATTTTCTTGCATCAATAATCAAGGGAGCGAGAGTTAACAGCATGACATCATCAAGTTATGAGTAATTGCCTGCAACAAACTCAGTTACTCACTGTTGTGATCAACTGCCACCTCTGAGCAAAAAAAGAGCTTAAAGTTGGTACATGTATACTTTTAGACTCCCCCAAATTGAAAGAAGTTGTAGACAACATTTCAAATTACTTTGAAAGTGAAAAATAAGGGTAGAAAGCAATTTCTTCTTTTTCTAAGATGCTTTCCCAATGATAAAATTATAAAATCACAGGGATGTAAAAACCAGGGATTTGAACAGGAAAGGTTTAAAGTAGTCAGTTATGTTGGTTCTTACCTCCATCAGTCTTTCGATCTTTTGAGCTTCACCCTGTAATATATAAAGTTGATATTTTTATGAATTCACAATATGACAGTTTTTTTTTTGCCCTCAGTTTTAAACAGAGAGGTTATTTATTTAACAACATCCCTCAAAAATGAATTTGGGAAAACATTGTTGAAAATGAAGAAATTACTTGGAATAAGCATTTTTTTTTTATTTCCCATAATGTTTTCTACCCAGAAAGAGGAGGATTTTTAAAATCATAACAACTTTAAATTGTCATAGGCAACTACTTTCAAATTGGACAAGTACAAAATTTCGTCATCTGGTAATGGGTAATTGGGATTTATGGACCAAAGCCTAATGGACTGCCTGGATGGCCAAGTGGTTATAGGTGCTCACCGTGTGATCTGAAGGTCACATGCTTGAGCCCCTCTATCAACTTTGTGTGTTAATGGGCAAGACACTTAATAGCCAGCCCCTGCTGTAAATTGTGTAGCTACTGCCTCTCAAACAGGGATGTAAAACCATCTAGGTTGTGTCAGTAATCGAAAGTGATTCTATAACCTTAAAAGCTTTCGGTGCAATCAAACTAAATTAAATTAGTATAAAATAGAAGCTTATAGGCTGTACCAGTACTTACCGGCATCCTGAAGTAAGACTGGAATTTTCTAAGGGCCATATCAACCTGGAGACCAGCCAGGTCAATTTCCTCAGAAAAGTAACTGAAAGTAGAAAGAGAGAAATGCAAGTTGGCAGTACAAAAAATGATCACATTTTTTCAACATTTTGATGGGTTTAACCCATTTCAAAAACTATCCTGCTATTTTATGCCCCCTCAAGAAAAAAGGCTTTTGAAAAAATTGCGGATAATAAAAAAATTGCTTTTTACAAGAAATTTTTTTGATTGTTGACAATGTTTTCTACAGAATTTTCAAGTTTCACCGACTGAATTTATCGCCTGCAACTGCTTTCTATTTTGACCTGTCTAATAGTCTGTCATTTGGTGAAGAGTTAAGTTCAAAGCCATTGTAAGGGTAGTTCTTTGATAAAACCCATCTGTATTCTTTTATTTCGAGCTTCCATCTTGTATAAAATACTCAGAAATACTTGCTCCTCATTCATTTCTGTGTGACTATTTTACAGTGCAGATAACTAGGAATAATTGTTCAAAATTAAAATGTGCCTAATAAAACAAACAATATGCACTTCATTATAACACCATTAGACAAGCTGGAGCCTCCATATAAAATGCCATCATCCAAATCCCTCTGAATCATTTATCATAGAATAAGAGAATCATGATTACACTGCACTACTGGGAGCAACTAAAGAAATGAACAAGTCCATGCAAGTTTTTTTATTTAAGAGATGAAGAGATTTTATTGTTTTCATGGAGGTATGAACCGAAAAACCTAATCACACTGTATGAATACTTAAAGCGGATTCATACATTGTGTGATTAGGTTTTTTGGTTCATACCTCCATGAAAACAAAAAATATTCTCTTCATTTCTTATAATTTAATAGCATCGAGCGGAAAAAAAAAAAGCTTTACAAATTTTGATACTTTTTTGTATGGCACTATTTTGTGCGTAAGCATACAAAATCACTGCGTGATCAAAATTTTGTTCATGGAGTAATGAATAAGTTTTTTCGACCAATCAGAATGCTTGTTTTTGATAGACAAAACTAGAAATTAAATTATTTAGAAAATTCCTTGACAAGTGTCTAGTACTCATTCAGCAAAAGGAAATAAATTAATAAATTGTTCACCTACCTAGCAAAGCAAATGCAAGAGAAACATTGGGTGTATACTTTTAATAAATTAACATGAGGATCATGACAACCATAGATAAGTTATTTCATTTCCCATTTGGACTAAGTTATGCTTTTCGATGCCTCTCAAGAAAAAAGTAATTGGAAAAAAAATTGTGGAAAAGGAAGAATGTTGAACAAATCTAAAATTTCATAAACTTTGTAATGTCGTCTGCAACTCCTTTAAATTTGGACCAGTCTAAAAATTTCTTGTGTGGTAATTGGCTAAAAAGCAGAGGAATTAACACAAAATCTAATCAGATCTATATAGATTGCAATTATCTAGTTCAAGTTTCAATATTCACTAAAATGTTTAAATTATTTGCCCAAGGCAAGGTGCATCCCCCCAAAAAAAACAACTAAATAACTTAAATAAGTCTTCATGTTTGGGAGAGGACATTTCTCATGAATATATTCTGTGATATTGGGCCTCCTTTTCATAAATATATGATCCCAGCTTAAAAGCTCTATTCCTTTAGTTAATGATTTAAACAGATATTACAGCTGCCTTTAAATCTGTGTATTACATAATTGAAAGATGCTAAAAGCAGAGTGTGGAGGCAGACCTTGATGCAGATGTAGAAAACAAATGAAAATCCTGTTTGCAATTATTATGAAATAAATGAACCAAGTAACAGGCACTGATTTTGTTTCCCCCATGTTTCCTGTAGATCTGACATAACCCTGTTGCCTTCAATGTGTCTAATATGTAGTACAATATTACTGGTGGCATCAACCAAAATAATGTATTAAAAGGTTAGCCTTTATTCACCTGACTTTCAATATGTAAGGTATATTAGCTATAAAGAAATAGATCAAAAATTTCATATTTGCTCTCTAAAACAAAATATTCAGGATCAAATATCAAAATAGTCAGGCTTGGCTCTTAACCCTCGTCATGCTGTATAAAATGCTCTACCTTGTTGCCGTAAAATCAAAGGGCTGAAAGTACTGATAGAACTTGTTGCTCAAAAATCAATATTTCTTTAAAAATCAATTTCATAAACAACTCTGGGGGGAAAAGTACAAGCAGGAGATGTAGACCAAGATCAGAATGCACTTATGTGCAGGCTGATCTTGGTCTACACCTCCTGCCATAACCGGACAAGGGTTAAGTTATATGCACATAACTGATGATCCAAATATAACTCTCCTATCTTGTAAGTAAATAGACTTAAACTTTAGACTTAGTTAGGCATTGATATTTCTTCTATTATTGACATTTCTATTTTTAGCTTCTTACTGTTATACTTAAAATGTTAAGTTTTCTTGCTTCTGCAATCCTTGTCAAATCTATTTAGTGTCCTTTCTGTTATATTCAAAGCAACATTAAAAAGTAAGTTTTCATTTATGCATTTATGCAACTGCAAACCAGGTAATAATTGAATCAGATGGAAAAGTGCTTAGGTATAATTTATTTCAGGTTATTGAAAATAGAAAGTTTTAAAACCAGCATGTTAGCAGATTACATTGAAAACATTATGAATATCAAGCTATGCCTTCAGCTGTCAATATTGTGACGCAAAAAATATATTTTTCTCCAAAAAACACCTGCTAAATAGCAGAGCATTTCATTGTAGCTTAACTTATTCCCAAACAACAATGCTTTTGGACGTCCCTCAAGAAAAACAATTTGAAAACATTGTGTAAAATGAAGAAATTGCTTGTAACAGTTGAAAAAATCCCTAGAGTTCCAAAAACTTTTAAATTGTCTTCTGCAACTCCTTTCAATTTAGACAAGTCTAAAATTTTGCAATCTGGTAATGGGTTAAAACAAGATGTGTTTGTGAAACACCATGGCCCTGAAACAGGAATTCTTAAGAAACGGTTGATTTTTAATTTTTTTTCTTTGTTTTAGGGAAAAAGGGATTAAAATTTTGACCTTCACTTTGAATAAATGACCTTTCCCAGTTGTGCCTTGTTGAGACCTATCTACATACCAAATATTAGCATTGTAACTTAATCAGGGTTGAAGTTATAGGAAAATGTTTAGTTGGCAGGTTAAATTTTGCAGACAGACAGACTGACAGACAGACAGACAGACAGGTGGACACCAGTAAAACAATATGCCCCCAATCTATCGATGCGGGGCATAAAAATCATAAGATTGAAGAGGCTTTGATCATCCAACTTTTTATTAAAATATGTCATTGGATTTATAGCAAAACAATAGATGACCTCTTTGGTTCATGGATAACATTTGTATACAGTTTCAAGGTCATATGGCTTATGCAGTAGAGAATGGAAACAATTTTATGTCAAAGTTAATTGTTTCCTTGACCTTTCACCTACATGATCCCAAAACAATAGGACAATTCCTAGGGTCATATGCAACAGTATTTGAAGTTTTTTATCATACATAAATTGGTTCTAGAGTTAGAGCACAAAACAGCAAAGTCTACAAAATGAATTGATGGATAAACAGGCTGACAGACAAGGTGAAACTATACATGTCCCACTCTGCTTCAGTGTACAAGAAGAGCTTTGAAACAAAGGTAGCATTCCAAAAATGATTAACCCATTCCCTGACAATGATGTTTTTTGACGTTCTCAAGAAAGAAATATATAGAAAACATAGTGGAAAATGAAGAATTTTTGAAATTTCATCGACAAAAAAATGTTGTCTGCAACTTGTTCCAATTTAGTCTATTCTAAAATTTTTGCTGTGTGGTAATGGGTTGATTAAATGGGGTTTAATGTCACTTTTAACATCATTTTAGACATACCGCTTTGGATGGAGAACCTAACAATGGATTCCAGTTATTTCTCACAACAGTACTACCGGTACTTAATTTCACTGCATTCTTTCTGAGGCTCAAGCCGCTCATCCCACTTTGGTTTACGATTATCCACCCATTGGTGGGAGACAAATGTTGGAAAGAATATCTGCTGTGATCAGGTATCAAACCCTGGACCTAATGATTAAGAGTCAGACATACTATCAACTGCACTATGGTCGCGGCTTTTCCTAGATTCAGAAAAATCTTGAGTGAGTGAAAAGACCCTAGAAAGCCTGCAAAGTCTACACTGTCAAATCAGAATTGATGTTTTCATGTCTTTCAGGAGGTCTTTTTACTTGTTGCATAAATGAACTGCTTTTGCTTGTTGCTTGATACTACTTCCAAACTGCCATCATATAAATTTTATAGCTTACCATCAGCTTTGTCACCCTTATTTCATTTCAACACAGTGACACTTTTTAATGCCCCTAAAAAAATGGAAAAACATTGTGTAAAATAAAGAATTTGATTGTAACAAGCAATTCCTTCATTTCTCACAATGCCTTAATTATTCAGAAAGTTGAAAAAATCTAAACTTTCATAAACATTCAATACAGTCATCTGAAACTCCTTTCATTTTGGCTCTGTCTAAAATTTTGTTGTCTGGTAATGGGTTATTGGCACACAAATACATGAAAAATGTGCATATGGCTATAGGGATTTAATATAATTGATTCTTGAATGCATATGAGTTTGCTAATAGGCCAGGATATTTGTCTAGGATGCATTATACTGATTCTTTTTCTTTGTTTTTATGAAGTGAATTCACAGAATGGTCATGTTCAAAGAAGAAAAACAATATTTATTTTGCCTTTAAAAGTGGGTACAACTGCTAATTATGCTCTGAGATCATGCCAAACACTGGGTTATATCGGAATATAACAGCTCTACATTCTCACGCTAGAGACAAGAGATTTTATTGATATTTCATAATTTGTAAATTCCGGAGGTATTTATTGTTCCGGCAATAATTGAACAAGTTCATTAATAGCTTACAAGATGTAATTTATGCATTCTTGGTGCTCTTCTAAGAAGCCTCTCTAGATCTACCTTCTTTACCTTTTCATCAAAAATCAGATATTTCATGGACAAAAATCACGGAACAGTTATACATTGTACAAAAGAGCAACTCAATTAGACTGAAAGTCAGGTGCCTTCAGTTTATATCGTTTATGATGTTTGTACAGGGATTTAATTGGTCAAGAGCTTTCATCACTCACAGTCTCGGTTGACTGAACTGTATCTACAATACTTTCAAGGATTGGCTTTTTTCTATTTGAGTTCATGACAATAGATGTTAAAAATCACTGGATGCTTTTTCTGAATAATCTTTCCTACAACAGCAAAGGTAGAATGTGTCCTTTACTAATTTCAGTAATTTTCTCAAATTGCAATGGTAACTTCAACCATTCTTTATGCATTTTTCAAGTGCCTTATCAGATCAAAAGATGTACATTAAGACAGATTGAAAGGCTGAAAAATCCAGTAACTCATCTAGAGAAACAAGACTTCTTTTAACCCAATGGCTATTCCCACACGATCCTGCCTTTTTTATACCCCTTAAGAAAACAGCTTTCGAAAATGATATTTAAAATTAAGAAAATGCTTTAATATACATAAAAAAAGACCAACATTTTTAACTTTCATGAAATTCAAATTGTTATCTGCAACTTCCTTGATTTTAGACTGGTCTAAAATTTAGTCATCTAGTTATGGATTAACAGATTGAGTAAGAACAGTTCTAATGTACCCAAAATGACCATGGAATCAACAGTGAGCCATAATCTGTAACACCTTTGGCTTACCATCTGGTTAAACTTCAAAGGTAGCAACTAGGCACCCTGGCTTGATATTTTTTACTTCAAACACTTGGGCAGGATCATCAATTCATCATAGGAAACTCATCAAAATATATTTTTTGATCAAAACATCTAAAGGGGTATGGATTTGTGAAGACTAATGGGGGCTTTACACTACGTGTTTTTTCATATCTGCTTTTTCATATCTGCTAAAACATACAGTGTAAACCAGTAGATAATGGGCTTTCTGCTAGCAGATCTGCTAAACATACGGAATAGGACATGTTCTATTTCCATCTGCTTTTTCAGACGGAATCGGCCTATCAATTCAAAGATCACCTGCTGATAAGCTGACAAGATAAATAATTACTGGTCAGAACTCTCATTTTGCCTCTTTAATACCAACATTTGTGAAATAAAATTCCTACATTTTATTTGTAATAACCCATTGCCATGTAATGTATTTTTGGTTATTTTTTCCAATCTGCTTTGTTCTTTTTTCATGAAAATGAAGAGACAGCTGCTTGGAAATCAGAAAGGGCTGTAAATATTAAAAGGATTGTAATTGTAGCTAAATAAAATGTTTAAGCTCATTACCCAACAGGAAAAATTTAGACTGATAAACAGATTAGAATTTTAAAGTTTATGAAAATTAGAAAAAAGAAAAAAAAATAAGAAGTATCACGAAAGGTAAAAAACTTTTGCTTTTTACAAGAAAATTTCTCCTTTCCCTCAATGATTCTTCAGGGCAATTCATCCTCAGTACCGCAAATACAGAATCAAGTGTTAAAGTATTAAATTAGTTTCTCTCTTTTCGTCATATTTTAACCCGTTCCCAAATAATGACGCTTTTTGACGCCTATCAAGAAAGAAATTAGGCAAACATTGGGTAAAATGAAGAATTCGCTGGCAACTTGCATCAAGTAATTATTCCAATTTCCAAAAATGCTTGAAAAAATCTTAAATATCATGAACTTTAAATTGTCGTCTGCATGTCCTATTAAATGGGTAAATCTAAAAAAAAAATCGTCTGCTTATGGACAAACCTTTGATTTCTATGGGCCGGTTAATTTTGAAATGATACGGAATTATTGTTGTTTTTGTCTGTTTCTCTTTGTTTTTCAATTCGAATGATAGAAACAAATTTTTGTCAATGTTAACATTTGTGATCTGTGACATTAGTAGTGACCATGTGCATAGCACTAAAATCATGGACTGTAATTATGACTGTTCACATTTTGCAGGCTGGTCTTGGGCGAACGTTTGTTTTTTTCTCTCTCTCACATTTTCTTTGTATAAAATTGTCGTTTCTCTTCACTTTTTTCAATGCTGTTTTCTATTGTGATGTCAACATAGGTTTACCATTTCTGAAACAATATTTGTGTGTATGTTTGTCTGTCTGTGTGTCATACTTGTATGGAAAAAAGAACTGATCCAGCGGAGGTCAATCAGAATTAGACTTCCAACTGAAATATGGTAGAGTAGAATTACCCTTTCCACTTCACATGCGGGAATTTCAACCAGGGTTAATCTAGCGACCACTTGATCTATATTTTCACGCCTGTGGTGGTTATTTTCATACCTTTAGCCTTAAATCATGAAAAGGCGACAAAAAGGTTGTTAATGAAAACTTGAGACTTGGATATACGTAGAATACTATATTTTCAACAAATTTAGGAATGAGTCAAAATGATAAAAATCTCTCCCTAACATTCCAGTAATGCAATACACTACATGACCTTAGAAATGACTGACTAAGGTCAGCTGAAGCAGATATGCTAAAGCATACAGTGTGAACGCAAAAAGCAGATATGCTTAAAGCATATGTGCTTTTTCAGATATGCTAAAACATGTAGTGTAAACGGCCTATAAGTCTAACTTGATTTGTTCATTAGCTACATAAACATTGCCCCGCTTGATTGGTACATATGTTCATGCTGCTTCCAGAGAATAATGTTCTACCACACTGGGAGACTCATAAACTTCAAAGGCTAAACCACTTAAAACAATGAAAACTTTGGCTTATCTGTTTTCATTTTCTGATGGAATGCAGGTGGATAATTGAGCTATTTAAGCTAAAGATGAATTATTCATAAGTATTGTATTGATAAAAGACTAGCTGGTCAGACAACACTAAGCTCCAGGCAACAATACATTGATAATTTTTTTTGGCAGAATATTCACCACTGACACTGCTCTTCTTCTCAGGCTGATCATGTGTTTTTAACAAGCAAGAGACTAACACCATAGACTTGAGATTTAATTCTTTATCCCATTCCCTGAAAATCCCCCTTTTTTATGTCTCTCAGGAAAAGGCTTTGGAAAACTTGATTGCTTAGTTGAAAATGAGAAAATTGCTTATCACAAGTAATTCCTTCATTATCCATGATATTTTCTATCCTTAAAACACAAAGATTTTTTGAAAATTCACCACCCAAAATTTGCCATCTTCGACTTCTTTTCAAATGTTTCAGTATAAAATCTTGTTATCTGGTAATTGGTTAATCACTTTTGCTAAACCTCTTCTAAACTGGTGCTAACATGCATTAATTCCGTTAATGTAAAAGAAAATAACAACATTGTTATTGTGCCTGCAAAATGTTGTATCTACAGCTTGAATACAGCTGTAGTTGCCACATTTTGTATGCCAATCGACGATATACAAATTGTCTAAGTATTTGGGACAAATTAGGTCTAAAAGACAATATTTCAAGATTTTCCAGGAAATAAGTAACATTTAAAAGTATACTTCTGATGCTTAACCAGATGTTTTTGCAATGTCATTGGTATCTAAAATATTTACATAAACCAGGTGCAAAGTTTGGCCACATGTACAAAATGTACAAATAAACCAACCTTTCTATGACCGTTGGTCAATATCTGTCAGAGCTGCCAAGAACATGAAAGCCTCATTATATATTGGAAAAATTAGCTGAACCCATTCTCACACAATTACGCTTTTTGACACCCCTTAAAAAACAAAAAACAAATGGGAAAACATGGTGTAAAATGAAGAAATTACTTGCAACAAGCCATTTCTTCATTTTTCACTGTGTTTTCCATAGCATTTTCCTCAAGGGGAATCTAAGAGCATCAATGTGTGGGAATGGGTTCACTCATTCCCTCAAAATCCTGCTTTTCTTGCCAATTAAATTTGTTTGAATGGGGTTTTACGCCGCTTTAAAAAATCTTTCAGTCATATCCTGGCGGCTGGAACACATAACAATGGATTCCTGGTATCTCTTATACCAGTACCACCATAACATCCTTTCCTAGCCTCCAGCTGCTATCCCACATATGCCTACGATTATCGACCCATTGGTGGGAGACAAATAGTCAGAAAGGATGAGTGCCACCATCGGGGATCGAACCCGGGACTTTTGATTGACAGTCCAACGTGCTACCAACTGCGCTACGACGGCGGCCCACTTGCCAATTAAAAGAAAATGCAATGTTTTCCCAAGCTTTTTTCTCAATGGGTGTAAAAAAGCTGGATTATGTGGAAATCAAGACATGCATCCCTTGGACATGAATGACAGCATGAGGAAATAGACTGGTCTACTGGTTGCTTTTGAAGGAAGGCCAAACGACTTTGATATACTTAGAAATATATTCATGAACTATTCATGAATAGTTATTTTCTGAAGAAGTCCTTACTGACCCTATAACAAAGACCTTAGAATAGATGGATCTAAATCCTCTGGCTCATTTCAAAGAAACACCAAAGGAACTTATATGATAGCCATGCTAATTAATATTTTCACACTAACCCTTTCTTTGCAGGATTACTGAATTTTCTTGCTAACTTGGCAGAAAAGGAACTAGTTTATTTCTACAGCCTCATTAAATTTCAAAATTGTCCGTGGCAAATGAAGACTAATTCTCCTACAATGGGACCAAATCAAATATTTATTTCCTTTTTATAATCAGGAAAAAAGTAGTCTGAGATTCATGAATGAGGAAGATTTTTTTTTGAAGTTCAGGTGAATAAGAGATGAATAAGAATCACACAGTTCGGGTTATAGAGTCTGAATGCCAACATTAATATTACAACTTTTTGATTGGCTTAAGCCAAACATAAACTCTTGTCAAAGGTACTGACACATGTTTTGTCAGTTATTAAAATGACATCTAAGAACAGAGAAGCTATGAAAAGCAAATAAAATGGGATTCTAGAAATGATCTGGATGCAAAGAAGAACTCATTAACATTTTTATTGCAATTACTACTTTCAATTAATTTTTATTGAAACTTTTTCTATACAATTTTCTACGTAAAAATACATATACTTATTTGTAGAATTGACAGGAATCAAATGATTCCATCTTCATTTCAAAAAATTAATTGGGGAATTTTTAGTCTTTAACACTAACTACTCTGGCAGATAATTATACACCAAAATGGTAGACCATGTATGAAGCACAGAAGTAGATATCTTGTAAAGAAAAAGAGCACCACATGCAGATGTTTAACCCATTCCCATACATTCTCACTTCTTCAGACTTAGCCCTCAAGAAAATAGCTTTGGAAAACTTTTTGGAAAATGAAGAAATTGCTTGTATCAAGCAATTTTATTCATTGTTCACAATGCTTTCTACCCAAAACGGGAAAAAAAGTTGTGAACTGAAAATTCTTATCTGTCTTAAATTGTTATCTGGAAATGGGTACACTACACTGTTTAGTGCTCAACAGTCAATATAAAATCCAAGTCAAAAAGGAGGAATATATTTTTTTCAAAAATTAAATTATATACACATCCCTTGATAGTATAGATTCTTTCAATCATAAACATATATTCAACCCATTACTAAATTACAAAATTTTAGACTGGTTAAAATTCAAAGAAGTTGCAGACAACAATTTAAAGTTCGTGGAATTCTAAAATTCTTTGACTTTTGCGGTAGAAAACATTGTGGATAATGACAACATTGCATGTAACAAGCAATTTCTTCATTTTCTAAATTTTTTTCTTAGGGGCATCAAAAATGTCATTTTGTTGGGATTGGTTAACCCATTCCAACTCAATCCCTCCTTTTTACGCCTCTCAAGAAAAAAGCTTTGGAAAACATTGTGGAAAATGAAGAAATTGCTTGTATCAAGCAATTTCTTCATTATCCACAATGTTTTCTATCGAAAAAGATGAAAAAATTATAATTCCATCATCTTGAAATTGTCGTCTGCATCTTCTTTCAATTTGGACCAGTCTAAAATTTTGTCAAGTGGGAATGGGTTAAATTAAAGATTCAAGTGATTGCCTTTCGTTATTACAGACATATCTCATATAATTTTTCAAAAAAAAAAAAAAATGAAAAAATTTAAAATTCTATAAACTTGAAATTGCCATCTGCAGCTTCTTTCAATTTAGACCAGTCTAACATTTTGTTGTGTGGGAAACAGTTAAACAAACAAAATTTTCTTTTATGAACTTAAACAATGCATGTAGACTATATATTATGCAAGGATCAACACTTACTTGTATGCTGCCATTACTATCAATTTTGCTGATGTAAATTAAATCTCTTCAGAGTTTTTGAAAAGAGAATGTATATTTATTTGTTGAAAGAGTTAATTAATTGCTGTTTGAAACATTTGAAGGAATTACTGGATTGGAGTGGGGATAATCAAGTGCACCCATTGGACCTACAGAGTAGTGTACTTGTTTCTATTGAATTTAGAGAACAAGAATAATGTTACTAAGTGCATTCTAACAAGTGCTCAGAGAACTGTCTTTCAACTTTTCTTTATTTGCCTCATTTGCTTTCTTTCTCAAACAAGTGAAACACTCTTTTCAAAGTCATATCTTTATATCTGCCGACTAATTTTCACATTTTTAATATAAAGACTGATAACTTGGACATTCTATTAAATATCACTGGCCATAACTTTAGAAATTTTGTTTGTTTGAATTCATGTCAGTTGAATAAAGGCAGCATTTTTTTTCTTCATTTTTTGTAGACTTATACATTAACTACTAATATTTCAGTCTCATCAGCACCTTATCTTTAAAAATATAATCAGACAATTTGTTCAAGACCTTTCCTATATTTTCATTCTGATCTACTTTATAGAAATTCTGTTCTAGCCATTATGTTATTTCCTGTTCCAAGAAATAATCAGTCTAGGAAAACAAGCATAAGCCAATTATGTTGCAGACAAAATCAATGAAGCAAGGAGGAGCTGTAGAAAACATTACCAATATCTTAAGAATGCTTCCTTATACAGCAAGCAATTCAGTGTACGCAAATATACAATAGGATCAAAGTTAGTTAATGATTTTTTTTGGTTTTCAGGGGAAAATGAAGAAATTGCTGAAATTAAGCAATTTCTTCATTTTTTCCACAATATTTTCCAATCTTTCTTGAGTGGCATAAATAAATGTGATGCTAAAAACTAAGCAATACTTACTATAAGACTTCCATGTTGAACTCATTTTGAAGATTTCCAAGGTATTCTCCAATCATCTGCTTACTCAAGCCTTTTCTGGTAATTAAAAATCGAGCAACAGTTTCTGGTAATTCATTGATAAAACTATGCTCACATAAAAACTGGATGCCCTTTTCTGGTTTTCTGAAAAAGCATGTGAAGTAGAAACTGAGCATTGTTGCTAAATAGATCAACAAGTTTAAGTAAGTTTGTGTATGACAACAGTGAGTATAAATGTTTTTTCATTTGTTATCAAGAAATTGATAAATATGAAGACATATCATACTTCATTTACAATTAAGTAAGAGAATAGATGTACAAGTTATTGTGAGTGATCAAAGGTCAATTGTGTCTATACAGGTATGAACAAAATTGACCTTTGATCACTCAAAATAACTTGTACATCTATAGTTAAAAATAACATAATTTATTTTGGAGATACTGTTGCCCTTGACACTACAAATCTAGGCTGCATCACATCATCTCATGGAAGTAAATTATTGAGCAAATAATGGAATGTCAGAACTTTTCGAGATCACTGTAATGAAAGATGGTTCATATTTCAATATGCTTATCTTTTGGGTTTAGATTTGGTTGGCAAAAGAATTCTATTCAAGTTCCATTTTGAGATTATGATTTTCAAAACAAAAACAGTTTTCACTGAATACTCTACTGAAACAACTAAGGATTGGTTGCAGGTCAAAAACATTTTGATGACATAAAATCCCTCCATGAAATTTACATTAAATGCATACATTCATGCATATATTCATTAGAAATTAAAACCGTTAAAATGTCAGGAATTCGAGGTATGTTACGGTATGTATTGATCGTCTATATCCATACAACATCCTAGAAGAACTTTTATATTGAAGGATCAATGGCCCAGCCCACTGACGACTGATTTAGGTATAAAACTGCTTTATTTTGAGAAATTTATGGTCAATTATGTAACAAACATTTTTAGATGTGTTTGTGAAACACTGTGCCCCTGTAACAAAAGTGGCCTTGATAAGTGACCATGACCTTGTTACATGACCTCAAGCCTAGCATCTGTGGATACATATCTATAAGATATATCATCATAAAAAATATGAGCATTGTATCTTAACCCTTGTCATGCTGTATAAATTAGTTTACAAATTGCTGTAAAATCAAAGGGCTGAAACCACTGATAGAACTTATTGTTCAAAAATCAATGTTTCTTTTCGAAATCAATTTCAAAGACAACTCTGGCAAGAAATTACAAGCAGGAGGTGTAGATCAAGATCAGACTGCACTTATGTGCAGGCTGATCTTGTTCTACATCTCCTACCAAAACCAGAATATTCCAGGTTCAGCATGACAAGGGTTAAAAAGGCTTAAAGAAATTAGAAGTTTTAAGTTTTTATGGGTAGCAAACATTTTGGGAAATGAACAAAATACCTTGACCTTGTCACATGACCTAAACCTTGATATCTGCAGATATGTATCTATGAGATCCATCATCATACCGAATATTAGAATTGTATCTTGAATATGCTACAGTAAATGTATATACAAATGTAGTAAGTTTATGGTTAAATCCAAAAGATAGACATATGGACTATAGTAACAAAAAATATACCCTGAATCATTCTCTGCAGGGGCATATATGTATACAAATTGGTTGGCAAACTTAATGCCCTAATGTAGCAATGAGTAAACCCTTTCCTGTTCAATCCCTGTTTTTTATGTCCCTGTAATTTTGTAGCTGAGAAAATATTGTAGAAAAAGAAGAAATTGCTTTCAACAAGCAATTTCTTCATTTTTTCACAATATTTTCTACCCTACTGAATTGTTATTTTGCAAATTGAACTCACTTTTAATTGTCGTCTGCAGAACCTTTGAATTTGGACAGGTCTTAAATTTTGCAAAACAGGAAAGGGTTAAGCCCTTCACCTGATGACAAACTTATAGACAGGTCTAAATTTAAATAAGCTGTCATATAGGGTAGAAAACAGTGTAAAAAAAAGAGAAATAGCTTACAACAAGCACTTTTTCCATTCACCCAAGGTTTTGCATATCTATATTTCATTAGTTGCGAGATTTCGTGGTGATGGGTTAACCCATTACCACTCAATGACACATTCTGCGGCCTTGAAGAAACATGATCACAGAAAACTTAAGATTTCTCCGTTTCTCTGAATGTTTTCTACCCTATTTGGCTTCAAAGCTTGTTTCTTTCTTAAGGGATGTAAAGAAGCAGGATTGTGTGGGAATTAGTTAACAAAACTCACTAATTCATTTTAATATACTTCCTCAGGGTACCCCTAGTATTTAACCTCTTATTAGAAAACAACAAGGTGCCAAATTATCACAAGATACGCCCGTCACACTGCTTAATATTAACTGGGGGTTTGAATAGAACTGAGGTTATTTTGAATGAATATTTTTTGTCGAACAAAGTATGAAAAACAACAAAGGACAAAAACTCAAAATATACGCTAGGTAGAGTTATGGTTCTTGTACACTGCACTCCCACTTGGTAAGATCTATCCATCCATGAAGTTTCATGATTCTAGCTATTATACTTTAAGAGATATACTCTGGACAAGATTCAAGTATGAAAAACAACAAAGGGCAACAACTAAAAAAATAAGTCAGGTAGAGTTATGGTTCTTGTGCACTGCACTCCCCCTTGGTGAGATCTATACGCCCATGAAGTTTCATGATCCTAGCTATAATACTTTTAGAGATATACTCCTGACAAGATTCTAGTATGAAAAACAACAAAGGGCAACAACTCAAAAAATAGGCCAGGTAGAGTTATGGTTCTTGTGCACTGCACTCCCCCTTGGTGAGATCTACTCACCCATGAAATTTCATGATCCTAGCTATAATACTTTTAGAGATATACTCCGGACAAGATTCAAGTATGAAAAACAACAAAGGGCAACAACTCAAAAAATAGGCTATGTAGAGTTATGGTTCTTGTACACTGCACTCGGCCTTGGTGAGCTCTATCCATCCATGAAATTTCTTGATTCTAGCTATTATACTTTTAGAGATATACTCCGGACAAGATTCAAGTATGAAAAACAAGAAAGGGCAATAACTCAAAAAATACGCTAGGTAGATTTATGGTTCTTGTACACTGCACTCCCACTTGGTGAGCTCTATCCATCCATGAAATTTCATGATTCTAGCTATTATACTTTTTGAGATATACTCCAGACAAGATTCAAGTATGAAAAACAACAAAGGGCAATAACTAAATAAATAGGCTAGGTAGAGTTGTGGTTCTTGTGCACTGCACTCCCCCTTGGTGAGATCTACTCACCCATGAAATTTCATGATCCTAGCTATAATACTTTTAGAGATATACTCCTGACAAGATTCTAGTATGAAAAACAACAAAGGGCAACAACTCAAAAAATAGGCCAGGTAGAGTTATGGTTCTTGTGCACTGCACTCCCCCTTGGTGAGATCTACTCACCCATGAAATTTCATGATCCTAGCTATAATACTTTTAGAGATATACTCCGGACAAGATTCAAGTATGAAAAACAACAAAGGGCAATAACTCAAAAAATAGGCCAGGTAGAGTTATGGTTATTGAGCACTGCACTCTGTATTGATGAGAAGAATATAACTGCCAAGTTTAAAGTCAATCAGACCCAAGGTGACAGAGTTATGCTTTGGACAAAGAAGTGGCCACCGCCGGTTGACGGGACGCCCGGACACCACGGGTGATCCCATAATATGTCCCGTCTTTGACGGGCATATAAATATCTAGACTGGTCTAAACAAAAAAGTTTAAGACAACAATTTCAAGTTGTTAGAATTCTAAATATTTGTCTCTCTTTGGGTAGCAAACATTAAAATGAAGAAATTGCTTACTTGCTTTAAAGTACTAGTCGTTTTGGCACATTTTGTCTTAAATTTTTTTCAAAATCAACTCTCTGCTGTAATTGTTAAAAGTCTAGACAAATTTTGACCAATTCCCATGCAATGCCACCTTTTGACATCCCCAAGAATTAAGGCTTTAGAAAACATTGTGGAAAATGAGGAAATTGCTTGTTACAAGTAATTTTTACATTATTTCATTATCCACAATGTTTTCTACCCAAAAGACAGATTTTTCAAATTTCATCAACAAAAATTGTGGGCTTCAACTTCTTTCAATTTTGACCAGACTAAATTGTTTTTGTCTGGTAATGGGTAAAAGGAGGGAATCTGTATCCATCAAACTGCCATTGCGATTGCATTCAGAGCTGCAGAAAGAGGGCGTGATTCGTATTAAGATTTAAGAATTTACGAATACTACCATAAACCCTATGTTGTAGGAACTCATTTGAAACAGCTCGACAAGACGATTCAAATGAGTACCAACAACATAGGATTTTGATGAGAAACAAGGATTCTAGGCTGTTACCCCCTCTTATCTAGACCTCTGTGCATTCCATAACTAAAGAGTAAACTGAAGCATCAGTTCAAAGTAGTGCAGCATCACCATATGTATTTCAAATTTAACATGAAGGCAGTTTACTTCATAATTACAATGCTAAAAGCTTTTTTACTCATATCCATATGGCCACCCTGGCTTTGATTAGCACATTCATATTTGATGAACGAAGAGTTACATTGTAAAACTGTTCTTGATGATGTTATATTGCTTAACCCTTTACCAGTCAAAAATTTTGGACTGGTACAAATTGGAAGAAGTTGCATATAAAGCTTTTTATAGTCAAAGGTATTTTAAAAATATTTTTTCTTTGGGCTAGAAAACATTGTAGTTAATGAAGAAATTCTTTTTCCACAATGTTTTCTCAAGTATATAATCATGGGGTTGTAAATACCCGGGTTTGAACAAGAAAGGATAAATAGGTTAAATCTGAGAAAAAATACTTGTACATTTTGGTTTCTTTTACTGCTATGGTACCAGTGGTACTTTCATTCTTTGGCACATTATCATGCATTAGTCTCATCAAGTCTTCCCAAAACTTCAAAGAGAGGCTGATTAGACTGTATTACTGTTTTTATTAACAGAACAATACTCCACCAACCATCAAAGGGGAACCAGTCTCGTTAATATGGTATTAAAAATTGTTTTCATTTCTAACAGTCCAACACCCCTAGTTCTTTCCATTAACAGGGATGCTGCCATAATCATATTTCATAATGAAAATTTGTAACCTCAGGGAACTTTGTCTCATCCTCATTCTTACCCATTAAAAGAGGACAAAATTTTAGAGTGATGAAATTGAAGATTACAGACGATAATGTTTACCCTTGTCATGCTGAACCCAAAGTATTCTGGTTTTGGCAGGAGGTATAGACCAAGATCAGCCTGCACATAAGTGCAGTCTGATCTTGGTCTACACTTCCTGCTTGTACTTTTCCTGCCAGAGTTGTTTATGAAATTGATTTCTAAAAGAAATATTGATTTTTGAAAAACAAGTTCTATCGGTGCTTTCAGCCCTTTGAGTTTACAGCAATTCAGTAAGGTTATTCACACAGCATAACGAGGGTTAAGCTTTCGAATTTTATTTTCACATTGCCTTTCAAGTAAACAAATATTGTGAAAAATACAGAAAAGGTTTGTTGTTAGAAATTTCTTCATTTTCTTCAAAGGTTTCAAAAGCTTTTTCTTTATGATTCTATAAAGGCGGCATTGTCTGTGAATGGGCTGATGGGTTAGTAAGAGCACTGCTGGTCACATGGTCTTTGCGTATGTGCATTTGCAAAAGCATTTTAGAACTTGTGATACAGAGGAAGCCCCAGGATAATCAAAATTCTCTTTAACCCATCACCAGACAATTTTTTTTAGACCGGTTCAATTTCAAAGCTGTTGCAGAAAACGGCATAATTAAGATTTTTTTTTTTTTTTTTTGAGGTAGATAATATTGTGGATAATGAAGAAATTGCATGTAACAAGCAATTTCTTCATTATCCACTATGTTTTCCAAAGCTTTTTTTCTCTTGGCTGTCAAAAGCGCCATTGTGAGGGAATGGGTTAATATAGCTGTGAGACAAATCGCTGATAATATTGTATATACATTCATGCTAAGGTGAATGGTTTCATTTATATCTAATTATTACTTATGCATACTTACTTATTGAACAAGTTTAATCCAATTCGATAAATTCTTTTACGCTGTTTATCGGCAGTTTTTGGAATATTGTGTGGATGATCCGGAGTAACACTATGCCTTAGCCGTCTCTGATAACTAATTGATTCACTACCAATACTGACGTTTTCTGCGCTTACGTTTTCAGAACTCGGAGAACTAGAATATTGGTCCACACTGTCCGGTTCACTTGTTTCTGATATATTACTCATACGTTTTATGTCTTGTTTACTTATAGACCCCGTAGAACCATTCAAACTACCATTTTTACGTTTCCATATAGGAGACGCCTCCGGCGCTCTACTTGGAATTGGAGGTCTTTTATTGCTATCTGAAACAGTTAATGTATTCCCAGAATCCTTCCGTGACCTATATTTCACCTCTGAATTTGACATAAAATATTTGACAGTTTGTTCGTGCATTAATTTTTGTTCTCGTGAATGTGAATGATCTGGTGATGTGTGGTCCTTGTTCAGCTCATTTTGGCTACTATTCATTGAAGCACTATCACTAGATTCAGAATGCGTCCTAAAATTTTCATAAGAAGAATTAATACTTCGATTACTCCCTAATGTGTCAGTACTTATATTGCTTGAAGCTAAAGACGTTCCAGAGGCTTTATGAAGACCTAAAATGTGTGGATTAACATCCTGACTAGCATCACTCTGAAAACTGTCTGTTAATATGTCTGTCTCCTTACTTTCAACTAACGTTTCAAAATCGAGACTATGTATATCCACTGCACTTTCATATGGTGTCACTTGTGGAGAATCACTTGCACTACTGTCGTTCATTTCTGGGTATGAGTTACGATTATTATTTTCTTCTTGGTTTACTGTTGAACCAATCTTACCCCTTCCATCTTTAAACACGTGTCCGTTATCCAGTGAGTCTACTTCACGACACCTTTCTAGTCGTCGCTGAGACCCACTTCTTAATTTCTGCATTTCTGATTTATTATAACCTTGATCTAAGCTCATTTGTTGTTTCATTCGTATACTATCTGTTTTATCAGTCATACGTTTCCTGGGATCGTTTAAATGCATATCTGGATGACGCTTGTTGATTAAATCACCATTAGGAATTATGGTGGCACCCATTGTGCTGGTAAACTGAACATCGGTAGAAATTCTGTCAGACCATACAGTATTGCTTCGACCAAGTTTAGAAAGTCTACGTTCTGCTATGGAATTCCTTAGATTTTCAAACTTTTTATTCATACAGTGTTTCCTGTATGCACGTTGTATAATTTTAGCGGCACGGCGAGATCTTACTGGACCCCCATACCGCCTTTCTAGCATCTCAGTCTGCTTGTCTTGAAGATCTTGTGATAATTCATATGACTTTGATTGTACTCGTGAGCGTTTGTTAAAATCATCTTCTCCTCGTCGCAGTGATCTCTGTCGGCGAACGTTTGAATTTCCGAGAGACTGTTGGGCTGGCAGTTTTATGCTTCTTGGTGAGTCGTTAGGAGATCCAACAGACCTTGATCGTGATTTCTGCCGCAACAGCTCTTCGCTAGCTCGAGTACTTGTTACACTGAAAAGAGAAAGTCAAATTGTTTTGTAAACAACGAGTTACATACATCCTTTTTTGTCTACTACTCAAACTAATTATAACATACAAGTGTTCTACTAATCATAATGAAGGGAAATCCTGTATCTAAATCTTTTCCCCATATAAGGTATTAGAGATTTCCAGACAAAAGTACATGTTTCATAATTCAGTGACATTGCTGACACATCTTGCCACCATCCACAGAATTCTAAATTTGCTTATTTACTAAGTCTTTAGCCAATTACCAGACGTTAAAATCTTAAAAAATTGAAAAAAGTTGCTGACATCATTTCGATGGTTTAGCGTGAAACAGTTGTAACTGCCTATAAACATATAGGCAGTAACAACTGTTTGGCGCTGATCCATCGTTGTCAAAATGGTTTTGTATTCGATTATAAGTGCCATATTAGCTAGAAAACTTTGTGAGAATAGGAGCAATTGCTTGAAGCAAGCAATTACTCCTTTTCTCATAATGCTTTCTAAAGCTATACATCAAATGCGATATTGTGTGGTGATGTGTAAGTATGGAAAAAAATGCAGTACAAGAAAAAATGCTTGTTACACTGATTTCCTGATTATCTCTCAGTGTTCTTGCACTTGCTTTTCAAATTTAAAGAAGTTTGTATGTAATCTACAACTTTTTTCAATACAGACTAGTATAACATTTCAATGTCAGAACATGGTTAACATAATTACCTCGAAAGTTTAAAAAAAAGACAAGTTGCTGACTTAATTTTCAGCCATTGTAGATAATGTACAGAAATTGTTGTATCATGTAAAACAGTATGGAAAAGATAGAAACAGTTCACAATAGAGATCCAAGAAGGAGAATTACGTTGTCCAATATTTAAAGTCCTGGTAAAAGATTTAACCTGTAACCACTCAATGACGCTTTGTGATGCCCTAAAGAGAAATAGCTTAAGAAAACATTGTGGAAAATGAAGAAATTGCTTGTTACAAGCAATTTCTTCATTTCATCATCCACAATGTTTTCTACCCGTAAGGTTAAAAATAATAAAAATTTCATATGTTGTCTGCCAGTCATTTCAATTTGGACCACTCTAGAATTTACCACCTGGTAATGGGTTAAAGGAACATAATAGCATATGTATCGGATGTAAAGTCAAGAACAGGAAAGGAGGGGGGTCGGAAATTAAATGTATATGGTGTTAAATCCTGCACAGAAACAATCTCTGGGTCGCCTTATACAACAATTCTACTTGACATTTTGTTATTATCTTCCTTTAATCCTTTCCCGCTTTTGGAAATTTTAGACTGGTCTAAATTGAAAGAGGTTGCAAATTGGATTTAACTTGAAGTGAAACCACCCCATGTGGTAGAAAATATTCTGGGAAAAGAAGAAATTGCTTGTTACAAGCAATTTAATCTTTTTCAACAATATTTTCTCAGCTGTATAATCACAGTGAAAGAAAACCCCGGGTTTGTTCAAGAATGGTCACCCTTATTTCAGAAGTTTTTCCAGCCTATAGATACAATTGAAAGTATTGTCATATACCAATTATGCCGCAATATTCTGTGAACCTCACCAGTGTAATATCCTATATTACAAAAAGAAATCTTAGACTTTAAATCTTCACTTTAACCCAGTCAGAACTTTAGAATGCAGATGACATATCCTATCTAATGAAATTTTTGTTTTGATTTTTTTTTTATACTTTTTGGGTAGAAACCTTGTTGGCAATGAAGAAATTGCTGGTAACAAGCAATACCTAAATTTTTTGGGTAGAAAACCTTGTGGATAATGAAGAACAAGCAATTTTTCAATTTCCACAATGTTTTTGGAAGCTTTCTTTTTTGAGGGCGCCAAAAAGTGTCACTATGTGGGAATGGGTTAACCCATTACCAAATAACAAATTTTAGACTTGTCCAAAGCGAAAGACTTTGCCAATGACATTGCAATGTTCTTTAACTGTGTCAAATTACAAGATTTTTTAAATTGTTGTCTGCAACCTCTTTCAATTTTGACTTATCTGAAATTTCAGTTGGCTTTCAAGAGACAGCTTACAGAGGACCAATCAATGAGGTTCCAATTTTAGAAAAAACCTTTTTGTTTCCCAACATTGCTTTTGATAGGAAACAATCTCAGTGTAATAAAAAGTTGGGATTGTTTGGTATAGGTTGGTGAATTATGATAAACCAACAAATTTTTACCTAAAGAGTTCTCTACGCTGTCCGTCTGCACCAACAAAACTAATTAAAATATTTCCAGAAACTTTAATTTGAATTCCAGCATTTTTTGGATAAGTGACAAGATTACTATTTCCACGACAAAGTGCCACATCAAAACTAGACCCATATTGGCTGTCAGAATCAAGAACATAATCACTCTCATCATAATCATCGAAATGCCATGGCTTACTTGCCCGTCGTCGCCTTCTTGGTCTCATTTTTTTTTCAAACAATACTTTAAAGTGTCAAGTTCCTAATCAAAGTTTTTGACCAATCAGTGAACATATTTGATAACTCAACCCATTTTTTTCGTAAATTCATTTAATTTTGTCCCCTTTTTATCAAACTGATTCTTTTTCTCCCCTTAAATAAGTGTCAACTATTGTGTCATTTTAAACAATTAAAATAATCTAACAGTGTCATATTCTTGTCTTAATTAGCACATTTTAAAATAACCAGTTATGATTGACACAAACTATTGTCATAACGATCAGTTATTCCGTTATCAGTTTTTTATCTATAGGAGATATTATCAGTTAACGTTATCTATATCTAAAACATATCTTGGTTCACTGACGATCACAAAACGTATGAGGCTCGTGCTCATTAAAGACGAGGTTGGCTTAGAACATGTTTCTGGGCTTTTGGGATTTTATTTGCCGTCTGCTGTATAATGGGGAAGGTACATTCTATACACTGTTGGATATGAGAGGAACAGAGTAATTTTTAATTAGAAGTAAGCCCTAAATCTGAGCTATATCTGATATAAACAGGGAACCCTTTTTCAAAAGGAATTTCTACAGACAACTAAAGGACTTGAAAATTTATTTGTATTGGGTCTAACCCTTTCCTGTTTTTCAAAATGTTAGACCTGTCCAAATTTAAAGGGTTTTGCAGACGCAAATTTAATTTGGATTTGATTTGAAAAATAAACATTCAGTAGGGTAGAAATATTGTGGAAAAAGAAAAAAAATTGCTTGTTACCAGGATTTTTTTCTTTTTCTACAATATTTTCTCAATTATAAGTTGACAGGGACGTAAAAAACAGGGATGGAACTGGCAAGGATTACAAAGCTTTGAACAATCTTTCATATGACTACCACGGCATTATCTCTTATTCATGTGCTACCTGAGCATCACCAGTATTAAGGTTAGGGCTCTGAAAATCTTGCCCACATGATCAGCAGCTTAGCTTGTATTTGATCCTGCATCCCTAATCTTCTCTAAGATTAAAAGTCTGCCCACCTCACCATTGAGCAAAGCAGGCCAATACCAGTGATTGTATACTTGAGAAAGCATTGTGGGAAAAAAGTTCCTCGAAAGAAGCAATTTGTTTTTTTCCTACAATATTTTCTATCCTGTGGGTTGGCTACTTTTCCAATTGCACTAAATGGTTAGACTGGACAAAATTCAAAGAAGTTGCAGACAGTAATTTTTTGTTGATGTAATTGTAAAATCTTTTACCTTGTACAAGCAATTTCTTCATTTCCACATTTTTTTTCCAAGCTGTTCTCTTGAGGAGAACAGCAAGTGAGATTATGTGGGAGTGGGTTAAATTAAAGCTCAAAGGGCGACTAATAAGCTGTTTTGGTTGTCCAACCATAAATGTGCTGTTACATATCGGTATATTGGGATAAACATTGTGAATTCAAGACAGGACATTATGATTTGATTGCCCTATCAATTTTTAACTGAAAGGAGCGAAATTAAAAGAAATAGAGATCAGTAAATCAGGAAAGCAACTCTCAAGGCACATGTATAAAAAGTTCAACTATATGCCAAAATTATCAAATTCCCATACCATCCAGAGCATTACTAGAAAGGGAAATTTGGAATGATGAAACAAGATCAAAGAGAACTGGGCTCTAGGTTTTGTACCGAGAAATAATTGTTGAAATATTTATGAAACATCAGACAAAAAGCCCACTTTTTACCAAAATGGAAACATATAGAAAACTGTCAAAGGTCCAAATACATATATATTTTTCAGAAATTGACCTTTAACAGAATATTTTTCAAAATATATTGCTAATATATATGCAAAAGCATTACTACCTTGATTGAACCTGTAAGTTTATACCAAGACAATACTGGGTCATTTTCACCTAACTTGAACAAATTAAGTACTCTTTCAAAGGGCTACCAAAGCCTCATAACTTAAGCTTATTTTAGCTGTAGTTACAATGTTTTAGTTGTCCATCAAGAATATTGGTGCATGGATTCTGGTAATACGCTCCTGCTGAGAAAACCGCTGAATCATGATCATTGAGAAGCTTGGTGTCTCTGATTTCGGCAAGCACATGGTCTTAACCCGCTGAGCATCAGTTTAAAAATGCTGTAGAATTACCAGGATTAATTCTGGGTAGATTAACTTCTCTTTGATTTCTTCCGCCTCCATGTTTTGTTACAAATATAAAACAGATAATTATTAATTAATGTTAAAAGGCTGAGCAACCTCTTCCTTCACACCCATCTAAAACCTTATTACTAACCAGCTTTAACCCATTACCAGACTACCAAATTTTGGACTGGTCCAAATTAAAAGATTTAGTTGTGGGCAATTCAGCTCGGTCTTAAATGGGGAAATAAGTGGCAATCAGGGAAGAAAACGTTTTGAGAAAAGAAAACACTGCCTGTTACAAAAACAATGTTTTCAAATGGCATGTCAAAATGAGGTATTTTGTAGTCAAGGGCTAAATCCAAGCAGTTTAAACCATTCCCACACAATGACGCTTTTTGATGCCCACCACAATTGGGAAAACAATACATAACAAAAATTCCATTACGTTTTCTACCCAGAGAATTGAAAAAAATCTAAAATTCTAGTTTAAACTTTAAATTTGTCATCTGCAACTCCTGTAAATTTGGACCAGTCTAAAGTTTTGGCATCTGGTTACCAAGGTTAAGTATGGAGGCGTTGATAGTTTACCAACATTGTTGTTGTTAATTTTTCGTTGTAATGTTTTCGTTTGAATGAGAGAGTGTATGTTGAATCCTGATGACATTGAGTCAATCAGAAATATTGCAACTACAACCTTAACCCATTCCCACACAGCAAAATTTTAAACTGGTCCAAATTGAAAGAAGCTGCAGACGACAATTTCAAGTTGATGGAATTTTGAATTTTTTCGTCTTTTTGGATAGAAAACATAGTGGATAATGAAGAAATTGCTTGACACAAGCAATTTCTTCATTTTCCACAATGTTTTCCCAGTCTTTTCCTTGCGGGGCGTATAAAGGAGGGATTGAGTTGGAATGGGTTAACCCATTTCCACTTAACTCATATTCCACAATATTTTACAAAGCTTTTCTCTTTAGGACATGAAAAAGTATAATTGTGTGTGAATGGGTTTACATAAATCAATAGAAATCTTACCTTTGAAAAAAACATAAGTCCAAAATTACATTCAAAACATTTGTAACTGTTAATATAAAAATGCAAAAAATGGATGTCTTTTCAAATACAACTAATGATAACAAATGCCTGGATTTTCAGGAGGGCAGGAATGCTTTTCCCTAACAAAAAAACAGAAGGCTTACAAGTCTATAATTACTTTGTTTGACATTTGACACGCTGTCTGTAGCCTAAAGCTCAAGCATGGAAGAACTACAGTCAATTCCACAAGTTGGGGAAGATTCAAAGGAGATATGGTACAGATGTGTATGCAGTTGTTTTCGACTGGTTGAATTTCAAATTCCTTAACCTCCGTGCTATACATTGTTGTTTCCAACTATTTGAATTACAAATTCCTATCACCAAAATGCATTAACTCATTCCCACTCAATCTCGCTTTTTACACATCTCAAGGAAAAGGCTTTGGAAAACATTGTAGACAATGAAGTAATTGCTTGTGACAAGCAATTTCTTCAAAGTCCATAATGTTTTCTACCATCAAAGGTAAAAGATTTTCTAAATTCCACCAACTTGAAATTGTCGTCTGCAACTTCTTTCAATTTGGACCAGTCTAAGATTTTTTTGTGTGGTGAAATGGTGTGGTTATTCAAAATTTGTAATCAAAAAATGAAAATTGGTCTCAGCTACATTCTGTTGAGATAAATCCAAAGCAAACACGTCAACACATCTGCACACCTGCTAAGCACAAAATGACCTCATGAAAGCAGTGGTCCCCCTTTGCAGAGTAAGTGTAGTGTAGACTTTAACCCAGTAGTACTACTACTACATCCTTTCCTAGCCTCGTGCTGCCCATCTTGCTTAGGTCTATGATTATCAACCCATTGGTGGGAGACAAATGTTGGAAAGGATATTAGTCGCGATCCAGGAGTAACAGTCCTACATGCTACCACTGCACATTGGCTGCGGTCGAAGTTTCAGATGACATTTCAAAGCTTGTACCAATGATAAAATAGGTACCATTTAAGATAAAAAAAATTGTGAGAAAAGAAGAAACTTTTTTCTACAACTATATTTTCTTAGTGCCTAAAAAGACTCAAAATTAAATACCAAGTTCTGAGGGACATTTCATTGGCCAAGTCGCATTACAATTCTTAACAAATGAATTATCAAATTGGGAGATTATTCCATTCTACATATATTGGTAAGTTCAGAAGCAAAATAAATCTACAAAGCAGATGTTCATCATTGCAACCATCAAGAACATTACAGAAAGAACATTCATAAAGACAAAATAGACTCATGTGTCTTTTTGCTTCTGCTTTACCAACATATGGGATTTATTATCATGAATAATCCTATTTCAAAAACAAGGCACGCGCCATTGTCTTTGATGTATACGGCAATTATTGTCCAGGAAGTCATTTTGAATTTTAACATTTTGTGTAACATACAATGTAAACAAGAGGACCATGATGGTCCTAAATCGCTCACCTGAGGCATCCGCAAATTACAGTCCTTTTTTGTATAATAATTTAGCAAAATAAATAAAACACATATAAGATATTGGGCTTTGTACAAAACAATCCAGTAATGCTTTCCAAAAAAAACAACGCCTTTGGCTTTCTTGTTTAATCCATTACCAAACTATCCCACAATTTGTCACCCTCAGGAAAAAAAGGTTTAAAAAGGCATTGTGTGAAAGGTCAGTGACAAGCTATTTCTCCATTTCTATTTAAGAAGTCTTTCAATGCGATTTACGCAATTTTTGACCCCAGGAGCAGAGACGTTTTTTATCCTAAGAGCATTTTTTCCTATAACATAGTACAAAATTATTTAGTCATGCTACATACCAAATATGAATGCCCTTCACCATGTATTTCAGAAGAAGAAGTCTTTCAAAGTTGCTCTAATTGGATGTTTTCCAAAATTTTGGACCTATAGGGCAGTGCCATGTTTTATCCCAGGGCTAAGATTTTAGCTAACATGGTAAAGAACCATCTGTACATGCTATATACCAAATATGAATGCCTAAGACTTTGTAGATTGGGAGGAGAAGACTGTTGAACATGGTCTAATTGAGCATTTTTACGAACTTTGGACACCTAGGGCAAGGGTAACCTACAGGCATAATTTTAATCAAAATTGATAGATAACAGCCAGGCTATGCTACACTCAAAATATAAATGCCCTCCGCCTTAAAATGAAGATTCTTTTAACATACTCAAATTTTACTTTTACCCAATTTTTGGACCCCTAGTGCAGGACCGTTTTTGACCCTGGGAGGACAACTTTAAGTGATATAGTACAAAACTATCTAGTTATGCTACATACCCAATATGAATATCCTAGACTTTATAGTTTAAGAGGAGAAGTCTTTTGAAATTGCTCTAATTAAGCATTTTTCCAAACTTTGGACTTCAGGGGCAGGGTCATTTTTGACCCAAGAGATTTAATATTTTAAAACTTGGTAGAGAACCATATGATTAAGCTCTATACAAAATATAGAGGTCTTTGGCCTTGAAGTCTATGAAAAAAACAACAACAAAGATTTACTCAAATTTCCCATTTTCATATGCCACGGTTACAACAGTTTTTCACGGAATGAAATTCTTTTAACAACTTTTGAAGAGCTTCATCCAAGGAACATCCCTGCAAAGTTTCAGCATGATTGGCCTACTGGTTTAGGAGGAGAAGATTTTTAAAGATTTTTAAAGAATTACTAAAGATTCCCATTTTCAAATGCCGCGGCAACCAGAATTTTTGATAGAATTTAATTCTTTTAACAACTTTTGAAGAACTTCACCCAAGGAACATCCCTGCAAAGTTTCAGCTTGATTGGCCTACTGGTTTAGGAGGAGAAGATTTTTAATGATATTTAAAGAATTACTTAAGATTCCCGTTTTCATATGCCGCGGTTACAACAGTTTTTCACAGAATGAAATTCTTTTAACAACTTTTGAAGAGCTTCACCCAAAGAAGATCCCTGCAAAGTTTCAGCTTTATTGGCCCACTGGTTTAGGTGGAGAAGATTTTTAAAGATATTTAAAGAATTACTATAGATTCCCATTTTCAAATGCCGCGGCAACCAGAGTTTTTGACGGAATTAAATTCTTTTAACAACTTTTGAAGAACTTCACCCAAGGAACATCCCTACAAAGTTTCAGCTTGATTGGCCCACTGGTTTAGGAGGAGAAGATTTTTAAAGAAATTGTGGACGGACGGACAGACGGACAGATGGACAGACGGACAGACGGACGGACGGACGACGGACAATGACTGATCACAATAGCTCACCTCGCACTTTGTGCTCAGGTGAGCTAATAAAGCTAGTAGGTTGATCGCCCTTTTGTTTTACTCCTAGTTTCATTTCCATTGGATTGATTGAAATTTTTGTGATAATTTTCTTTGATAGTGACAAATATATGGAATTTCAAGGGAACGACCTGACAATAGCTTTACATCAGTTTTTCTTCAACAACAGCCAAGTATTAAACACTATACACTAGTTCACATATACCAGTACCTTGGACACTTGTATATTCCTTGAAAGCAACCATAAATATGACCAAACAACCCCCCTGCCAACATGTCAAGTATTTTAAATATCCAAGAATTAGTTAAGTAGCACATGTCTCTAGGTTCCTGCTGATTTTATGACATATATGGCTTATCAGTAATTGACACTTTGTTGTTAATTTGTTACACATAGTTGTGTGTTTCAGCTACCATTCTTAAGTGAGTTTAGTGCTTGTTTTAAATAATAGCATAAAGTTCATGAAATTTTAGATTTGTTAATTGTCTGGGTAAAAAACATTGTGGAAAATGATGAAATTGCTTGTTACAGGTAATTTATTTATTTTACACAATTTTTTCACAATTGTTTTTCTTGAAGTGCATCAAAAAGCATTATTGTGTAAGAATTGGTTAAAAGTGGAAACCAGTTTGAAATAGTTAATGTGAGGTGGAGAACAAATTGACATTTACATCATCTAACTATAAAACTGACACCACAAGTCCAACATGCTAAAACAGTAGAGTATCATGAATAATTTATTGTTTGTATCATTTAAAATTGCGTACTTCCAGTTCTGTATTAATAATTCTATGCATTTTCAAAGCAAACTTTTTAAAGTATGAATTTAAATTATTTTATTCAAATACAATTGGTGTTAATCCATTTCATATCAAGCAGTTCTATTGACAATCAGCCAAGTGTGTAAAATTTTAAAATGAATGTACAAAATTACATTATATTTGTTGGATCAAACGTCTTCTTGTATATTCACTCTGACACGGATGTCCTCAGATGACCTTCATTTGTGACCTTGAACTTGGGGGTATCCTACAGAACTTTATACATGACGCTAGTTCTCATCAAGGGGAATAACAAAAAATTTGTCAGCCCGATTAGCTCAGTTGGTAGAGCACTTGACTTCAAACCTCAAGATCACGGGTTCGAGCCCTGGGCTGACCATATCAACTTACAAACTAATAGTCTTTCTGATGAGACATTAAACCGAGGCCCCGTGTGACGATGCTATCCATCAGGCATGTTAAAGAACAAGGCGGGGCTCTCAGTAGTTTCGTCCTGGTATCCTTGCACTATCCCCCGTAACAACTAACCATCTTCTGGGGGCGTATATCACATGGGCATGTGCTACGGTAGCGATGATAAATAAACGAAAATACTACAAGAAATAGTCTATTAGATTTATAAAGACATCTGTTAATATTTTGATTGTGTTTTACTAGCAAAAGCATTAGAAAATACCGGTACTGGCTTTTCATAGAGTAACAAGATGTGTTAGTGAAACAATAATGTCCCATAACAGTACTTTTTCAATTTTTCAATTTGGACAGGTCTAAAATATTGCTGTCTGATATTGGGTTAATGGCTGACAATCAATTGGAATGAAGGTAAGCAATAACATAACATTAGAATCATTAGATATTTCATTAATTTAATTAATTAGTCATCTACATATTTAATCAAACATGAAAATATCTAATTTCTTACCTTGCTCATTAAACATGTACTTTGATTAACGATTCTTTCTACAGTGTATGTCCAACCAGTCAGATTTTCGAACAGAAACTAGCAAATATTAATTTAGGACTATAAAAATTAATCCCAAACATCCTTTTGTTTTGCAACCCTCTTATCAACTGACAACAGGGACTAGCAATTTCTTGGAGCCTCTTGAAGCCAGGCAAACTTAAGTGTTTCTTGAGTGGCCTTGAGTATATCATTTCTAAAGAGCCCTACACTGAGATCTGTACAATGACATCTCTATTAACCCATTCCAACTCAATCCCTCCTTTTTACACCCCTCAACAAAAAAGCTTTGGAAAACATTGTGGAAAATGAAGAAATTGCTTGGATCAAGCAATTTCTTCATTATCCACAATGTTTTCTATCCCAAAAGACGAAAAAAATTAAAAATTCCATCAACTTGAAATTGTCGTCTGCAGCTTCTTTCAATTTGGACCAGTCTAAAAATTTGCTGTGTTGGAATGGGTTAAACTGTCAATTAATTCACCACATCTGGAAGATATATGTACAACAACAAAAGAAAATCTGGACTTTATGCTTGCTTAGAGAATAGTGCTTTCACAAATCTACTATACACAGGTGATTTGCGTAATATCACTTCCAAAAGAACTTTGTTTCAACGGAGAGATGTTTCTGAAGGATACACTTGTCCTTTCTAACTAAATTATTCATGCAGATGCTGCAATTCAATAAACTCATTCCGCTTTTCTTCATTTTACAAAATGTTTTCCAAAGTTTTTTTCTTGAGGGGCGTAAAAAGGAGGGATTGTGTGGGAACGGGTTAATTACAAGTAATTTCTTCTTTTTCCACATTATTTTCTCAAGTATAAAAACAGGGGATTGAACAGGAAAGTGTTTATTCAAAGAAGTTGCAGATACTAAATCAAAGATGAGAATCCAGTGTTTTATACCATTCATGGAACAGTGAAAATAGTAATTGACAATTGCACACTTGCAAATAATCGATCCTAATGCCTGAGTAAATTAATTTTTCAGAAAAATTAGGACAGAAATCCCAAGATTTTCACTACAAATACAATTAATTTTTTCAAGCACCAATTATTATTAACAAATGGGAGAAAATTACACGATGATTAATGATGGGGAATAAAATGATGCAAGCTTCTGTTGTCCATGAGTCATGCATGATGGCACAGTCTAGTACAAAATACACTTGTGTTCTTTCCTGTTTTTTTTTTAACTTTAGACTTGTCCAAATTGAAAGAGGTTGCAGACAACAATGAAAATTGGATTCAATTTTAGATTAAAACTATCCTAGGTGGTAGAAAATATTGTGGTATAAGGAGAAATTGCTTATTACTTCTTTGTTAATAGTTAATTCTTTACCAAATGACAAAATTAAAGACTGGTCAACATTGATAGAGGTTGCAGATCATGAAACCAAGAACGTGTCACTTTGAAATAAGTGTCATATAGGGTAGATAACATTGTGAGAAAAGGAGAATTTTTTGTAACCTCTACAATGTATTCCTAAAGTATTTTTCTTCTGTACATAAAAAAGCTGGATCATGTGATGATGGCTTGCTATTTCATTACTTGTTTACAAACCAATTTTTATTGGTATTCTTTATAGATGTACAGTACACGTTATAGTGAGTAAACAAAGGTCAGTTTTGTCTATACCTGTATTGACAAAATTGACCCTTGATTACTCACTATAACTTGTACATCTATAGAACCCTGTTGAGACATAGAGGTCATAAAGACAGTTAAATAAAAAAGCTATATAAAAACTTATTATCAATCATTTTCATATTTTGATGCATTGAAGAATTAGCCCTTTCCCATTTTTGAACGGGAAAGGGTTAAATTAAAATTTGACAAAAACTGCAGTAAAGAGAGAAACTGTTTGTAATAAGCTATTTCACCATTTTCAACATCCTCTATTCTGTCTGTTTCTATTTTTACAGGGGCTGTCATATATGGTATGTTAAAAGTCTACAATTTCTTTCAATTTTGGACCAGTTTACAATTCTATTGCCTGGTAATGGGTTACGGCAATGTTTAAAGCTAAGATTCTCAAGAATATAATTCTGATCATTCTAAATATTCTGCCTTATATCAAGTTGTTTTACTGCAACAAAAACTCAACAGCCAGTCAGTTTGATTTTATGCGCCCTACTGTAGAGAATATACTGAAACAAAACTATCAGCAACTATCTAATGACTATTCTCCCAGAAGAATTGCTGACAGTTGGTCAGACACTCTAACAAATAAATAGACTATGGTAAGGTAGGATGACAATTTTCACACAGAAAGTGTGAACTATTACTGCCTGTGCCATTGACTCTGAGCTGGTTACAGTTTTCTCAATCTAAAAAATGGTTGGGTTTGACAAATATGAATAAATATTTTGTAACAAACCTGCAGTATAAGGAAGGATCAGAACTCCACTGTGTGGTCCACACTTTAAACATAATAAATCTTCAGTACTGGAGTGATTGTTCATTTATTGCTATGTTCTGTATCAATCAGACTCACTTTTATTTAAAGTTAATAATCCTGTTTATCTTAGGTTAACCCATTACTAGATGATTTTTTTTCAAACTTAAAGTTGTTGCAAGCTGACACAAATTCCAAAAGAGTTACTGATTTCTACACCTTTTACAGTGCAGGAGGTATACACAAAGATAAGCCTGCAAATAAGTGCAGTCTGATCTTGGTCTACATCTCCAGCTTAAACTTTTCTTGCTAGAGAAGTATCAGAATGCAATTCCATTTGGGATTTTATACAGCATGACAAGGGTTAACACTCAATCTATGACCTTTCCCATTTTTTTATTTCAACGTATGAATATTGCATGAGCCAAAGAGAATTTGGCCTTAAACCATTTACCAATGACTAAATTTTATACTGGTCCAATTTGAAAGAAGTTGCGGAAATTGCACTGAAAATAAGTACCAAATACGGTAAAAAATTTGAGAGAAAAGGAGAAATTGTTTGTGACAAGCAATTTCTCATTTTCTCACGAATTTTTCCTTGTTTGTATTTCCTCTAGGGCGTCAGAAAGCATCAGGGGTAAAGGGTCAGTAGAATTATACCCACCCAGTTATTTGATATTATTATTATAAGGAAACCCAATTCTCCATCCTTTGTATTGCATTATGCTTAATTTATCCACCATGAAACTCAAAGTGGGGCTAAAACCACACAATTTTGCTCAAATTTTCACAGAAAAACACCTGAACAAATCACAAAAATTTACCAGTATTATACATCCAAGAGTATCATACATATATTTTCAGATAGACAGCTGAGAATAATACTGCAAACCTCATGAAAAACTTGATGAATTTAGCAAATTTCTATGAGCATTATATTCATAAATCATCTTACTGATAAGCCTAACCCTTCAAGGGAAGTAAGTCTAATATCAACTATTTTGTAAGTTTCATACTTATCTCCCATGTATTATAGCTACTTACAATTTTTTTCTACTACCCAAATTATAATTGCATTGATAGAGATATGTTTGTGTGAACAAGCTGTAAATTCTAAGACCATTCATCCAATCTTGAGGACACAGGTTTTTGAGGAAAATTCAGATTACTTGAATTTACTGTTTGCAAAAATCCTTTTCCATTTTATTTAAAATCAATGAACATTTTCACAACAACCATGTATCATCCCTACCCCCTTGAAACACAAATCTTTTGAAATAATCCTAGGTTTTCAAATAGAAAGTTCAAACTTAACCTTAACAGATTTTCAAATTCTAAACTTCTAAGTCAAAAATAATAAACAAATAATTCCTTGATAGTTGTTGACCATGTATAAGTTCCTGATTGGATTGGTACATCCTCTTCCTGTCCTTCAGACAATTTCATCAACCTATCCAATCAAATAGCTGTTTACAAAACAACATCACTAAAAAACATCTTATGTATTTATAATCTTGTTTCTCATTGGTCAGTTGTTATGATCTACAGGAAATTGACACTACAGTTATTATAGTTAACTCTTCCTTTTTACATAAATTTTCTTAATTCATCAAATACAAATCAAAGCTAATGATGTAAACAAGATAATATGTTTATTTATAGCAATTTCATAATCACATCTAAGCACTTCACTGTATTAATACAGCACAATTAATACCACACAAGTTGTTGATGTTCTAAAAAATAGATCTTATGAAAGCAATAAAGTGTGGTATTCTGAAATCATTATTTCACAATAAACCCCTTTATTGTCGGTAATCAGCTGAAATGTCTCAACCAGACAATATAGGTTTTAAACTAAGGGGTTGCGTCGTAGTTGAAATCAGCCCAAAGCCAGGACTCTTTTGGTTACATTCTTACACCTAAATTTTGCTGAACATTGTCTTTTTTGATGTTATTACAATTTTATTATGTCATAATCTTCCTGAGCTACGAAATATTAACCCTTTCCTGGTTAACCCCTGGTTTTTACGTCCCTGTGATTCTATAAATGAGAAAACATTGTGGAAAAAGAAGAAATTGCTTGTCACAAGCAATTTCTTCTTTTTCAACAATATTTTCTACCCTACCAAATGGTTATTTTTCAAATAAAATCAACTTTAAATTTTCGTCTGCAAAACCTTTGAATTTGGACGGGTCTAAAATTGAGCGAAACAGGAAAGGGTTAAGGAGTCCTGACATTAGACCTACTTTAAAATCTCCCAAATGCTTCTTCTTCATTATCCTTTTCCAACACAATGACACTTTTTGACACTCCTCAAGAAAAATAATGGGGAAACATTGCATTAAATAAAGAAATTGCATGCAGCAATCAATTTCTTTATTTTTTTACAATGTTTTCTACCAAGAAAGTTGAAAACTTCTTAAAATTCATAGACTTTGTATTGTTGTCTGCAACTCCTTTCAATTTGGACCCGTCAAAAATTTTGCCCTCTGGTAATGAATTTGAAGAACAGATGTGAGGATGCCACACTCCCCTGCAGGTTCTAGATATTGAAATAGTCCAAAACTTAAGTGGTTACAATCTTACACAAACACATTTAAAACTATCCCTCCTAATAGTGAAAATATTTTTTTGATATAAAGCATGCCAAGTTTCAAGAAAATATCTTACCTCTGTCATGCTGAATAAATAGCTTTCTCAAAATTGCATGGAAATCAAAGGGCTGAAAGCGCTGGATGACTTAATTGCAGTTGAATGTTTCTTTTGAAAATTAATTTCTATAAACAATTGTGGCTTCAAAGGGATAGAAAGGTTGTGTAGACAAAGATCAGATTGCGCAAATGTGCAGGCTGATGCTTGTCTATACCTCCAGTAAAAACAGGAATATTCTTGGCTCAGCATGACAAGGGTTAATAATAGAGATAATTCTATGGCCAAGGATTAAAAACCTAGTATGAATGAATGAATGAAGATTCATCGCATATCAACAGCTAAGACTGTTTAGCATGTGTAATGCCAGAGCACTTGTGGGGCAAAGGTGATGACAGTAGCTGCCTTTTGTTCTAAAAGAGCTAAGCCAAAAAAGTTTGAAGTCTGAACATAATAATCATATTAAATCCTCTTTTCATGACATGCCACAGAAAGTCGAGAAAGAGGTCACATGGAAAGGACAAGGTTGGAGACAAATTGACATTGAACAGCAGGCAGTGTGACAAAGTGTCACTTTATTGACAATAAAATACCACCTTATACATGTACATAACTACTGTTATTTAAGGACTTATCTAATTTCAAATTGAATGCAGCTGATAAATACAAAGTATTATGTACTGTTGGATTCAATATTCCCCAGTCACAAGGAGAATGATTTCGGGACTTGTTGACATTAAATTTTAACTGCAGGTAGTGCAACAAAGTGACACCTATTTGACAGATAAAGATACCACATACATGCTCAAAAGTTGCTACAAGCAGAGTGCCAAAGCTATGCAATTTAACCAAATTGAAAGAAGTTGCAGACGACAATTTCAAATTAATGAAATTTAAGATTTTTTCAATGTTTTTGGTAGAAAACATTGTGTAAAATGACGAAATTGCTTGTTGCAAGCAATTTCTTCATTTCACCCAATGGTTTCCAATTGTTTGTCAAAATGCATCATTGTGTCGGAATCTACCCATTAAGTCCAAGCCCATTAACCCTTTCCTGTTTTTTGAAATTTAAGACTGGTCTAGTTTGAAAGAGGTTGCAGACGACAATGAAAAATGCATGCAATTTGAAATCTGACCATCCTGTGTGGTAGAAAATATTGTGGCAAAAGGAGAAATTGCTTGTTACAAGCAATTTCTCCTTTTTCCACAATGTTTTCTCAAGTATAAAATCACAGTGATGTAAAATCCCAGGTTTGTCTAGGAAAGGGTTAATTAAGTAATAACCATCTAATTCATCAGATCATTTCCTATGCCTTCTTGCAAATAGCCTAGTTCCATGGCATAAATAATTCAATTAACTTTTTTTCTTAAGAAACTAGCTCTTTTTCAGTCAATACTGCATTTGGTTGCACTAAAGAAAAACAATGAGAATATCATAGTGACAAAAGCAGAAATTTCTACTCTTCCCACTATTTTCAACCGTCACATTTTTCTCAATTTATTATATACCCTTTGAAATGACGTCTGAGCAACTTCTTTCAAACTAGACTGGTCTACAATTTTGTCTGATTGTTATTGGTTAAAGTTTGTAATTTTCAATCAACCTTATTTATTAATTATTATTGTCAGTCTGTAAAATATGGCCTGGTTCGGTGTAGATAAAACTTTTCCATCAATCTCATAGTTCTGCTATCTGTAATAATCGCTCATTATTGTTTTTCAGTCTGCATAATATGGCCTGAGCTTTAAGGATGAAACAAAAGCCCAGCACTTTCGTTAAATCTCATTTATTCAAAAAGAAATCTTATTTTCATAAACCTACAGAGTTTGAAAGACTAATCTTTCATGGCAATTATCATGGCACAAGTAAGGGTGTTAAAGTATTTTTCTTAATGATAAAATAATGCCAAGTCATGTGCTTACTAATATGCTTGGATTTTAACCCATTCCCTCATAATCCCCCTCGTTTATGAGCATAAAACTCTTGAGCATGGAAGAAAATAAGTTTTAAACTATTCATTAACCCATTTACAGACAACAAAATTTTCAACATGTCTAAATTGGAAGAAGTAGCAAAAGGATCATTTTATTTGGTGAAATTTAGAAAAATCTTTGATTTCAGACTTGTAGCAAGCAATTTCTTCATTTTCCTTGATAATTTCCTGTAGGGGCATTCAAAACTGGGTTTGTGCGAGGATGGGTTTACCTAAGTTTCTTATCAAAATGCATTAGTTAATACACATGCAATCCCAGGGTTGTTTAACATATAACCAACAAAATTTTTGACTGATATAAATTGAGGTTGATGAAATTTTAAAAATCTTTTTAACTTTCTGGGTAGAAAAACATTGTGGGAAATGAAGGCATTGCTTGTGACAAGCAATTTCTTCATTTTCTCATTGTTCCAAACAATATTTTCTTGGGGAGGGAGTCCAAAAGTAGAATTGTATTAACTTAAGTTTTTCAATAAAATGCACTATTTACTCAACTACCAGAATGGTCTATTGAAAAGAGCTGCAGAAGACAATTTAAAGTTTATGAAATTTTAGATTTTTCAAATCTTTTGGACAGAAAACATTGTGTAAAATGAAGAAATTACTTGTTACAAGCTATTTCTTCACTGTACAAAATGTTTTCCAAATCATTTTTCTTGAGGGGGCTTCCAAAAGTGTCCCTGTGTGTGGGAATGGGTTAAAACACATGAAAGCTCAGAGTTCTTTCATGGCCAGAAAGGTTTGGGTTTATTCATTGGTAACAACTTAAGTTCACACTACCTGATCATGTGAATCATCTCTACTATATGCTTATTCTCATCTTAATCTTCTTCCACAACTTTCATCAACTAAACATCCTGTGTATCGTATACACAGGTTATAAACATTTCAGTCTTTTCGTATTCAGCATCAACAAATATTGCTTTGAAACTGCATCTAGCTGTCCTTTCTTATAAACCATTAAAAGAAAACTAAAATTCTCAGCATTAAGAAATTCCAGATATCAAATTCACACACATAATGTTCATTGTAACAAATGAAATATTCCATACACCCAGTAGTTCAATGAAATTTTTTAATCCCATTTCATGTAGGTTCAAGTGGATTTTTAAGTTATCTTAAAGATACTTGCGACTGAAAAGAGATTTAAAGGAGACTTCAAAGTGACCTAGATAAGGCAAAGTAATCCTTGTTCAAATTGTAAATTTTACATTAATTTTCTCTCATTGCCCTATGTTGTTGGCACTCATTAAAATACTCTTAATTGGATGATCCTAAAGAATACCCATAACATAGGTTTACAGGTAAAATAAATTTGTTTTGTGCATGTGATCTGGAGCTTGCGCAAGTCACACATCCTCCACATTTTGATGAATGTGATGTCCTGGTATTCATATGAAGCTATTTCAAATCCAGGGTTAATTGCCATACTGCTCTAAGTGTATACACGTTGTTTAGACACTTAGAACAGTATTGCAATCAACCCTTGGAATGGTGTCATATCCTAGTTTACTAATTTCTCTTATCCTTGTCTATTTTGATTGTTCTAAATTTTGCAACAAAAACTTGTTGCACCATGTCTTTGGTGCTTCTCAGAGATTCAAACACTCTCCTCCCCTCTCCCCCTTTCCTGTTTTTTACCTCCCCAAGAAAACATTGTAGAAAAAGGAAAAACTGTTTGTAACAAGCAGTTTCTTCTTTTTCTGCACTACCACTAAAATTACTTTAAATTTTCATTTGAAAAACATCTGAATTTGGACAGGTCTAAAATTTTGCAAACAGGAAAGGGTTAAACCCTTACCACTAAATTTGCATTTTTACACTGAGAAGAGAATAAAGGATAGAACTAGAAATTGATTGTAGCAAGCACTTTCTCCTTTTGACACAATGTTTTCTACTTGATTCTTCTTTTGACCCAAGTTGTTTGTGACTTAGTTTTGTTTATTTATTTTTTTCCATTTAGATACAATTTGAGCTGTCATCTGCAACTTCTTATTGGTCTTATATTTTTCTGTCTCAGTCAATATGTTAAACACATGGAATATGGTCCATGCAAAACTGACAGCTATGGAAAAGACAGAACTTACTCTGCATATGACCTTCTGGTAAATCAAAGGTCAAACAATTTTTATGACAGCTTCAAACAAGAGAATGTCACAGCTGGCCATGATGGAAATATTATTGTTGTTAGTAATAGAGTTTGTGCAAAAACCTGTAATCGACTTTACACCTTATTAGTATACATTAGATTTGGACTTTTTTGACAGTTTGAGTAGGGATTATACTAAAATAGTTAATCTATATCAAAACTACGGTATGCACATCATCATAACATATGCAATTTAAGTCATCTGCAGTCTATCTTGAGAAAAAAGTCATATGCATTATATCATTATATGGTAACATCCCATTTCGTCTACTGTATTTTTTTGCCAGGAGTCGCATTTCCTCTACTGTCTCATTTCGTCTACTCCCATTTTGTCTACAAATTTGCACACTAGTCCCATTTCGTCTACCCCTGAGCAGGAGTCCCAATAACATGTTTTTTTGAATTGGGTTTAACGCTACATTTCATAGCATTTCAGTCATATCACTGTGGATTCCTGGTATTTCTCACACCAGTACTGTAACCACCGATTCTAGAGCTGAGCCTCCAGTTTCTTATCCCAAATAGGTTTACAATTATCCAACTATAGTTGGGAGACAAATGTCGGAAAAGATAAATTTTGCCACAACTAGGGATCGAACCTCATGATTGAGAGTCTGATGCATTATCAACTGCACTATGGCCGCGACTGTATACGATTTGAGCCTGTGCGTGACATTTCCAACAAGTTCACATGTGCGTGACTTGCACACATTGAGCACCCTGGACAGCCATTTGGGGCAATTAGAACATTCACTGATTGTTTAAAGAAGCTTTGGGTCAGTATCTTCCTACAGAGCGCAGAGTGAAGACGCTGATCAGTCTGTGCGGATGCACAGACTGATCTGAGTCTTTACTTGGCGCACGTGTGTAATGGTTGGAAATGTCACGCACGCGCTCATTTGTGTATCTACCATATATTTTATCTTTTGTCAAAAGGCTTACTCTATTGATAAAAAGTTGTTAACCCATTACCAATGACATAATTTAAAACCAGTCTAAATTGAAGGATGTTGCAGACTACATTTTAAAGTTAGTGAAATTAAAAAAAAAAGTGTTGGTGAAATTAAAAATTCTTTAACTTTTAGGGAAGAATTACTGTGATTTTGTTACAAGCAATTTCTTTTTTCAACACTATATCCTTGAAGGATTTTTCATTTTCCACAGCTTTTTTTCTTTGGGTGTCTAAAAGCGTCACCGAGTGGGAATGGGTTAGGCAGACTGTAAGCATACAAAATGTCTGGCAGTTGTTCAATCCAGATAATGGACCTGTGACTGGGTTGAGACAAGGTGAATGCTCCAGGGATGATCTAATGTCGTTGTTTTATTGACAGGCACTGACAATATTACCACGATTTGGAATGCCAGTCAGGACTAGTGCCAAATCCTAATTATCAAGGCACAATAATCTTGCATTCCTTGACAGGTGGTTCTAATTTTTTTGTTTTGTATGTAACAGTATTCATTATCAGGCCAACTATAATGCATATTGTTGTCACTGCTGGTTGTTGTAGGGAAAAAATCAGCTATTCTTCAGGTGTGTGTTAACAACTCTATCAAACCATTCCTAGTTACAACCTTCTTTTAGACGCCCCCAAAAATATAAAGTTGGAAAACACTCTTGAAAATTGAAGAAATTACTTGTTACAAGCAATTTCTTTTTTAATCCTAAGTGTTTTGTACCCCAAGAGACAAAGATTTTGAAAATTTCATAGACTTTATATTGTTATCTATAACTTCTTTGAATTTTGACCAGTCTTAAATTTTGTCATCGATAAAAAGTTAGGCGTCTATATATTGTATAAATACTTTTTTCATCAATCAGCCCATGATATATCACAAAATTTTCGTCCTTGTACTATTATCCCTTGTCATACTGAACCCAGAATATTTCCATTTTGGCATGAGGAGTAGATAAAGATCAGCCTGCACATATGTGCAGTCTGATCTTGGTCAACACCTCCTGCTTGTCCACTTTCAGCCAGAGATGATTAAGTAGTCAATTTTCAAAAGAGGCGTTTCAGTGCTGTCAATCCTTTGATTTTAACCCTTTCCTGTACAATCCCTTGGTTTTACATCCCTGTGATTTTATACTTGAGAAAATACTGTGGGAAAAGAAGAAATTGCTTGTAACAAGTAATTTCTTCTTTTCCCATATTTTTTTCAAACCTGATGGTTGGTTACTTTTCAAATTGCACCAACTTGTAATTGTCGTCTGCAACTTCTTTGAAATTGCACCAGTCTAGAATTTAGAGAAATGGGGAATGGGTTAAATCAATTCTGAATAGGATTTAATTTGGCATGACAAGGGTTAACAATATCACTACAAACCCACATCAACTGTCCTTCAACAAAGATATCACACAACCTAAAGATACAGAATATTATGGTCAATAACAACATTAACCATTGACCAGATGATAAAATTCTAGACTGGTCAAAATTGAATGGAGTTGCAGAGGACAATTCAAAGTTAATGAAATGATAATTTTAGATTTTTCCACCTTTCTGGATACAAAAAAATTGTAGAAAATGAAGAAACTGCTTGTAACAAACAATTTCTTCATTTTACACAATGTTTTCCCCATTGTTTTTCTTGAGGGGCATCAAAAAGGGTCATTTTTTGGAAATACATGGGTTAACCCTTTCCCTCTCAATCCCTCCTTTTTACGCATCCCTAGAATAAAGCCTTGGAAAACATTGTGGAAAATGAAGAAATTGCTTGTATCAAGCAATTTCTTCATTATCCACAATGTTTTCTATCCAAAAAGATGAAGAAATGTCAGATTTCATCAACTTGAAATTGTCGTCTGCAGCTTCTTTCAATTTGGATCAGTGTAAAATTTTGTTGTGTGGGAATGGGTTAAAACAATAAAGGCAAATTGTTAGTTTGCAACCTAAACGTTGCAACCATAGCCTGAATAATCTGTAATTATGGTGAAAAAACCTTGAGATAAATGTCACCGAGACCATAATTCAACTTGTCTAAATAACTTGGTCAATCAATCTTTTGATTGACAGCTGCGATCTGTCAAGTGTGCTACTTGATATCACAAGTATCAGATCATGGCTGTAGTTACAATGATTAGGTTGTCAACCAACTATTTCATTCTTTTGTTGCAATTGTAACTAAATACAGATTTTTAGCAAAATAATCCCGCTAAATATCTAAGTCAAAGTTCCTGTTAGAGTCAGTGGGTGTTGCCAGGCAACCATTGATTAATCCATGTCCCCACAACAAAATTTTAGACTGGTCCATATTGAAAGAAGCTGCAGACGACAATTTCAAGTTGATGGAATTTTGATTTTTTCGTCTTTTTGGTTAGAAAACATTGTGGACAATGAAGAAATTGTGTGATTCAAGCAATTTTTTCATTTTCCACAAATGTTTTCCAAAACCTTTTCCATGAGGGGTGTAAAAAGGAGGGATTGTGTTGGAATGGGTTAAAAACACTTGCAGCAGGAATTATATTGTTACCTGACAAAATCCAAAAAATCTCGTTATATATCCAAATCAGTTGCACAGAACAGATACCATAATTAATTTTAGTTTGATGTACAGAAACCATCAAGATTTGAGCAAGCCTGGCTATTACATGATAGTTGTTTACATGCCGGTTCACATTTGAAAGTACCTAAATTTTAAATCAATTACACAATTCTAATTGCCTGCAGGAATTTTACAGTTTCTTGTAATACCACCACATCAAACAGAATTGCTATAAAACCTTAGAAAGTAACACTTATAAACACCAATAAAACAGTATGAACCAACTTCACATCTTAATGTTGTGGCACAGATCTATTATTGTGTAACAGTTATCACCAGTGGGTATTAACCGATTCCCACACAATAACGCTTTTTGACACCCTTTAAGAAAAACAAAACTATATTGAAGATGTTGTCTGTGCATGTCATATTCTCCGAAGATTGACCTGTCTTCGGGACCGTATCACTTATCCAGATTGGGATAAATATTACTGCGTCGTACGCATAACTCCATATTATATCACCAAAAAGTAGCAAGTGGATAATTGCAATAAAATCTACAATAGTGGAGAAATCAAACTTAACTGTCGCCCAAAATTAATTACAAAAATAATTATTTTGAATTGCGAAAGCACTAATACCTTACCTGTGCTCCGAGAAGAGACATCAAAAATTCGAAGCGTGCATTTCAAGGGTGCTGGCATTTTGAATGAAGTTCGACGGAATTGGCCGAGTTGTCACGAATGACACTACCCATAATGCTCAAATTAGATAGGTCAGTATTTGAAAAATGCCACCTATAGGAAGATAATCCACAATCTTTTCCAAAAAGTTTTTTCTTGAGGTGAATAAGAACGTGGACTTGTGTGGGAATGGGTTTACATTGTCAAAACATTTGGTATATTCTGTTCATGATTGCAATATAAAAGCATTTTACTTACATTTTGATATGTCAATATTTTGCAAATATAATATGTTATGAGATGGTAAGAACCTATACCAATAAAGTGTTAAATGCTACTTAAAGCATGAACCATGACAACAAATATGTTCCCCTGGAAACTGTTTCTGATGCCTAGCAATAACCAGGAAAATCTTGAGATTTAGTTCATTCTTCCCAAAACAATCCAATCCTTTGTAGAGAATTATATACCTACTAGCACCAATTTATTAAAAGAAGGAATGAAAAAGAATTTTGGTCCAAATACATCTAATTAACCCATTACCAGACAGCATCCTTTGAGACTGGTTAAAAATTTTGGACTGGTCCAAATTAAAAGGAGTTGCAGACAACATTTTAGAGTTCATGAAATTAAAGATTTTTTCAACTTTCAGAGTAGAAAATATTGTGGGAAATGGAGAAATTGCTCGCTGCAAGCAATTTCTTCATTTTCTATAATAATTTTCTGAATCACTTTTCTATCGTTACTGTGTGGGAATGTGTTTACCCTGAAATATTTTACAATGAATGGCTTTAACTTGTTAAGAAAAGAATGCTTTGTTATTGGTAGTCTAGATTTCCCCTGAAAGTTTTATGTCAAAATAATTGGACAAATATATCTAGGTTGTCTAACATGAAGCTATTAATGCCTGCTAATGAGCCCGACCTGTTTGTTATCTTGGAGATATACTGGCTTGCCCTAGATTCTAGAAATACTTGTGCCAATTGACCTTTAGTGTAGCTCAATGATGAAATTCAGACAGAGTAACGAAAATTTACCGAATGATTGATTGAATGAGGTTTAAAATTCACTTTTAACAGTATTTAAGTCATATCGCGGCACCTAAAGCACCTAACCAAGGTATTTCTCACACCAGTACTACCACTACATCCTACATACGAGCCTCTAGCTGCTCATCCCACATAGGTTTAAGATTAACTACCCTTTCGTCAGCAACAAATGTCAGAGAGGATATTAGCAGTGGACGGGGATCGAACCCGGGACCCCATGACTAGGAGTCCTATGAGCTACCATTGTGCAAATTAATGGCTGTGGCATGAGAATCTATATTTGATGTTTCTCATCCAAATCCTGTATCTTAAACCCTTTAATAGATGGCAAAATTCTATAGAAGTTGCAGATGACAATTGTTGTTGTAATTAAAACTAATCTTTTAGGATAGGAAACAATGTGGACATTGATGAAATTACTTTTTAAAAGCAATCACTTCATTGTCCACAATGTTTTTCAAAGCTTTTTCTTGAGAAGGGGGGGGGGTTAAAAAAAAGTAGGATTGTGTGTTCTCAAATTGTCCTTAAATACCATGGGATTAAAGCACAAAAATGTCATTGGGCTTGCAAAATGTCATAACTATAGCTTTGTTCAAGCTGTAGTTACGACTTTTAGCACGCCGGAACAAAAAAAATATCCCAATTAAATCCGTCTGAAACTTGGACAGAAGTTATCTGAAATATTTGCTTATGTATAATAATCCACTCTGTTCAACTACACCAAAATTTGCAGTAACTTTATCAATAGAGAAATGTAAATGTTTACATCAACATTGCCCCAAAGGACCGTTAAAATATTTCAGTTACAAAACAACGATTTCATGATGTATAATGACATCAACAACTTAATGCATCAATTCAACTTGCACCTTTTGTTATCCATTTACCTTACTGTCTCCATATTCATGTTGTATTAACCCATTGTCGGACGGCAAAATTCTAGACTGGCCCAAGTTCATACAAGTTGCAGACAACAATTTAAAGTTCATGAAATTTAAGATTTAGAGACTTATTGGGTAGAAAACATTGTGGAAAATGAAGAATTTACTTGTCACAAGCAATTTTAAGACATGTTTTTCTCACGGGGAGGGGGGGGGGGGCGGTCAAAAAGTGTTGTTGTGTGGGAATGGGTTAAATGAGTTTGTTGCTTATTTTGTATCAAAAGAAAAATAAGAAAAATATATATATGTATAAATGTATCATATAATGATGGTGCCAAATAGCTTCAAATAAAATCATTCCATGGTGAAAAAAAAAAGTGATTGGAAAAATGGTTCAGAAATCATAAGGAAATTGAAGAAGAAATATAAAAATTTTATGTATGTGTAAAAAGCTGTGGTCCGGACATAAATAGAAAGTAAACATTGACAGTAAACATCTAAAATGTGTTTACTATATAAGCATAATTAGAGAACCAATTAGCAGTTCATAAAGTGAAGCAAATATTTGTTTTGGCTTTGTCAAAGAGAATAATGAGCATAATAATACTAACATCCAAGAGTTCAAGTTCTGCGGCCTTGATTATTACATTGTATTCAATCATTGGAGGTCATGGGTTCGATCCCCGGCAGTGGCACATATCCTTTCCAACATTTGTCTCTCACTAATGGTAGGATAATCGTAAACCTAAGTGGGATAGCAGCGTGAGGCTAGGAAAGGATGTAGTGGTAGTACTGGTGTGAGAAATACCAGGATTCTATTGTTAGGGGCCCCAGCCTCTGCAATATGACTGAAATACTGTTAAAAGTGGCATAAATCCCCATTCAATTAATCAAACTGTAACAAGGCAAAATTTATCAAGGTATTGTCCACAAAGTTACCTGAAATTTTTTCTTGAGAGAAGTAAAATCTAGGATTGAGTTGGAAAGGTTTAACCCATTTCAAAACAATTACGCTTTTATGAATATCAAGGCAAAAATGGCTTATGACACTTTGTTAATCAATTCCCACACGATGACACTTTTGAACGCCACCCAAGAAAAATGATAGGGAAAACTTTGTGAAATGAAGAAATTGCTTGTAGCAAGCAATTTTGTCAATTTCCACAAAGTTTTCTACCAAGAAAAGTTGAAAAAATTCAAAGTTTCATGAACTTTAAAATGTCGTCTGCAACTTCTTTCAGTTCAGACCAGTCTAAAATTTTGCAGTCATGTAATGGGTTAAAGGTTTAAGAACCCCTGTTTAAAATTAATGTAATGTCTAATCTCTATCAAAACAAGGCTTGATTGTTTAGGCATTAGATAGAATACAGTTGGCTCTGTTTTTGCTTGCTTATAACAGACAACCCAGAAAATTAATTCAAAATTTACAGTGTATTTATTTACATATACATACACTAGAAATATTAAAATAACTATGGCCTTTTTCGACTGGGACCAACGTTCCAACCATTTAACCTTTAACCCCATGTAAACTCTAATTTGATTCGTAGAAATGATCGAGGGTATCCAATTGTATCTAGTTAGTACCAGCCAAAAAAGGCCTATAACAAGCCATTACCAATTTTTGAGTGTCTTTTCATACTTTGCATTCTGGTTAACCCATTCCCACACAATAAAATTTTAGACGGGTCAAAATTGAAAGAAGATGTAGACAACAACTTTCAACAATTGATGAAATTCTAAAATCATTTGTCTTTTGGATTAGAAAACAGTGAGGACATTGAAGAAATTGCTTGAAACAAGAAAATTTTCTATGTCCACAATGTTTTCCAAAGCTTTTTCTTGAGGGGCGAAATAGGGAGGGGTTGTGTGGGATTGGTTTGATATTTACAAAGTCAAGACTGCTATGGAGAACATAAAGGGTATTGGTTTATTCCAAAGAGCATAAAGGTCTTTTTTTATCTTTTCATGAGAAAAAAGAACCTTTCTAAAGAAAATATCTAAATTAAAAAATAACCTTGAAAGTTTTATTATATACTTACTTAATTCTTTAAAACTGTTTAGTGGAATAAATATAAATCTTTTTTTTTTTTTTTTGAAAAAAAGTGAAACTGATAGTGCTATTAAACTAAGGCTTCAAATTTCATATTTTTGCCACAACACAAAAAAATATTTCTAGTCTAAATTTTTGTCGTCTGGTAATAGGTTTTCATTCAGTATAGTATCAATACAAATTTGATGGAAGTTTTTGCTTTGTGATAAACTTTGCAATGCATGCTTTATTTGGCTTTCAGAATTTATATAGCTTCAATCATTTTCTTTAACTCTTTTCACGTTTTGATGCATATAGAAACTGTTTTCAAGTCTTCTTTTAGTGCAGTCGACCTGAACTATGGGTTAATTCCTAGTATTTCTCACAATAGTTAATTTACTTGCAACAAGCGATTTCTTCATTTTACACAATGTGTTCTACTCACTGCTCCCAAAAAGTTGAAAAAATCTAAAATTTCAAAATCTTTGAATTGTTGTCTATAACTCCCTTCATATTGGACAATTTTATAACTCCCTTCATATTGGACAAGTTTTTGGTCTGGTAATGAGTTAATACTTATCGAATGTATGAGAGAATAATGTTCCTTGTTGCCTATGGTAGGAAATTGAACCAGTGACCCCATAATATGCTCCGGGCTTGGGCCCAATTTCAAGTTTTAAAAGATAATTATTGAATAAAGTAATAACTTATGATCAATGATTAATTAAAGACAATTATTGATTGAAGAGCACCTGCTGTCAATAAATCAATAAGTTATCAATATTGATCATTCTATTTTCTAGTTTAAACCATGATAGCACATTTACAGCTTTCATGACACAGCTATTTTGTTCTGTTGGCCTGATAAATATTTTGATATGACTTACTTGTTTTGAAAACAAACTGAATATCATAGTTAAAATAAGTACTATGCATTAATATATATACATGTATATCAGGGCTCCGGAAATCCGATAAATTGCCGGTCTGGACCGAATTTTGAATTGCCAGACCAATTGGAATCCCAAAAATCACACCAAAATCGGTCCGAAATTTTCTTCAAATATCACGTTCAAATATTGATAAACTCGCCCACCATCTATCAAAATCCACTTGAAACCGAAAAAATTCAAGGGTTTCACACGTTACCTGCAGAATTAAGAGATAAACAAAAGTGCCAAAAATCGATAATTAGTTTACCCGCCGGCCAGTCCAATGCCCAACCGCACGTGGACCAAATTTGTAGTTTCACGCTTGACCGAACTTCGGGTATCGAGTTTTGAAGACTTTCGCACGTTCGAAGAAGTGGACATCTATTACTGCGTTGATTTAAATTGCCATAACTCGTGAAACTAATAACTTTTAGTTTAACATGGGATGCGTATATAAATCGAGACATGAACAGGCTTCGGTTGCCGTTTGTACAAAATCAGAATACCTCAGCACAACGCTTATATGAAATTAATTTATCACAAGTAAGCGCATCAGACCGGGTATGAAATTCATAAAAAAAGTCACGTCCTTAATATGTTTTATAGTTTTTCATTCATGGTAAGAAACATAGCCGATAGAATTCAAACAATAATTGGAAATCCGCAGAATACAGATAATTTAAATATAAACGAAAACGACAGCTAAATGATATCTCTAGTTCCGCCAATAAAATTAAATCTTACTTCATGGGTGGAAAACGTCCGAATAATAAATCGGAAATCAACTACAACAAATAAATGACCGAGATTTGTGAACAGATTCCACTCTACGAAAATAGTGCAACACGTGGGCGACCCACTCGAGTGTGTCTCGTCGGTCTTTTTGATGTACGTCACGACTCTGTGATCCCTTGGGGTAGAATGGACTGACCCGGCATTTTTTTGACGTCAGCTGTGATTTTCCATCAACAGACGCTCGTGTTGAGAGAAAATCGACATGACTGTGTTAAATTATAACTAGCTTATGAGATGAAAAAGTATGTCCTTAATATAATTAAATCGGCAGTGCTCTGTAAAACCCGGAATTATTAATAATATGATTTATTTGTCTATCTTATTTTACAACATATTGGAATTTCGTGGACTGCCGTACATTGCCGGAATTGCAATTTATACTCAGTCGAATTTTCAAAAACAAAATGAAAGTAGGATCTGTCAGTTGTTTACATCTTCCTTCAACTCGTTGAAGATTATAATCATCTTTGGAACATTTGAAAAAGAAGGCAACTACTGAATGAATGATGAACCCTTTTACGTACGGGAAAGGTTAAAAAGGCGGGGGTATTCGTTTTTTAAACGGCGTAGGAGGGGGGTTGCCGACGGGGTAGGGGCAAAGTCCCGGACCGATTTAGATTTCCAAATTTCCGGAGCCCTGATGTATATATATATATATATATATATAAACATAAATATCATATCAAATAAATATTTGAGTCAAACTAAGCTGAAGCTCATCCCCACAATCCTGCTTTTTCACAATCCGAAAGAAAAGAACTCAGAAAAAACAAAGTGGAAAACAAATAAATTGCTTGTAATAAGCAATTTCTTTTTTTTTTTCAACCATATTTTCTACCCAAAGTGACTGGGATTTTCAAAACTTTACCAATCTGTGATTGTCGTCTGGAACTTCCTTTGAATTTGGACAAAATTTTACTAATTAATGTTTGCCTTCAGATTTACTTTATTATACTTATCATGAACAAACATATACCATTTCATAACAAAGTCATTAATTAAGGAATAATGGATTAATAACTATATCTATTGTTCAAAAAAACAAAATAAGCATTGCAGTTGAATCATAATGTTTCAAACATTCAACCTGAGGGCATAACTGAAATTCGTAAGATAGACAGGTAGAAATATATGATCCAAATATATATAGTACTATTTTCATCTTTTGTTCTCAACATGCATTATAGATCAAGGAGAGCAATGAAAGTCAACACCTATGTACCATAAAATGTGACCACCAAAGATCAAAGCAGATATCTCACATCAACACCTCAGTTAGCTGTTGAAAAGGAAGTTATTGTGTGACCTCTGAATACAGTGTAAAAAGACCATCAAGATTTTAGGCTGTAAATTTAACCCATTACCACACAACCACTCCTGCTTTGGCAGCAAATATAGGCAAAGACCAACCTGCATATAAGTACAGTCTGATCTAAGCTTACACCATCTGTTGGCCCCTCTAAAGCCAGAGTTGGTTAAAAGGTAAATCTTCAAAATAAATACCAACCCACAGTTGGTGCTTTCAGCACTTTGATTTTAATATAATTTCTATTTTAGCATGACAAAGGTTAAAAAATAGACATAGAATATTCTATCTAACCAAATTAATGAATGATTCAAATTAAATCTCTTGAATTTCCCTGAAACTAGTTCAGAGACTGACCTTGATAAATTACCTTGACCTTGTCTGGTGATCTTAACATTCTTGTTAGCAGATGAGTATTGATGAGACCTTTATTTTCTTTAATAGTGTTGAGGTAACAGGTAAAAGATAGATTTAAATTTGACAAATGAGACAGACAGGTGGACATATAGAGGGACAGACACCAGTTATTAAATAATGCCCCTTTATTCTTGTCAATGTGGGGGCATAAAGTAATTTCCAAGAAAGCAACACAGCCATTAAGTAAAAGTACACATTATGGACTATCAACCCATCCCCAGTCAATGATGCTTTTCGGCTGTCCAAAGAATAAAAAGCTTTGGAAAACATTGTGGAAAATGAAGAAATTGCTTGTTACAAGCAATTTCCTCATTTTCCACACTGTCTTCAACCCCAAAGGTACAAATCCAAAATTTCACAAGCTTCAAAACGTCTTATGCAACTCCTTTCAATTTGGTGCAGTCTAAAATGTTGCTGTCTCGTAATAATTAAGTACTCTACCTTGAGTTTAATTGCTATAAAAGTCCAAAATATGACTCAATTCATCTAGTGTCAATTTACATCATTAAAACCATTGAATCCTCAGAACTCATTGGTACTGTAACAGCTCTGAATGTCCATTCCTTAATTTAACTCGTCCACCTGTGTAACATCCAAACCTAAACCACAAAACTTGATCATACCACTCAAATACAAGATGCCGTATTACTAAAGTGCAAAGTATCAAATAAACAAGTTTCCCTTTCAAAATAATGAATACAAATACACTATGGTCCAGAAACAGTAGAAACTGTACCTATTTTTACTTATTTCACCCAATTCTTAACACCTGTACACATTCAGTTCATTACCTGAGAAAAATACATTACTTATCCAAAGTTAGGTCGATTAACTATAGGTGAATAAATAGAAAATCCATGATCTTATCAATATAATAAATAAACCCTCCTAAATACATGTTATAATTTCATTATCAACTGTTATGTATTCTGCTTTTACTTTTAGAATGGAATTGATTGATTGAATGTAGTTGATTGCCACTTTTAACAGTATTTGAGTCATATTGTTGTGGCTAGATCATTTAACCATAGATTCCTAGCATTTCTCACACCAGTACTACCACTACCTCCTTTCCAAGCCTCCAGCTGCTCATCCAACTTTTATGATGGTTTTTGATTATCCATCTACCTGTAAGTGTGAGACAAATGAAAAGATATTTGCCTTTGCCGGGGATCGTACCGGGACCTCATGACCAAGAATGGAATTGAATGAATTGAACCTATAAGATGCAAGCCAATTTTACGACTGCTGAGGTTAACTAAGCATCGCCAGAATACATTTTTTATGCCCTCAGAAAAAGTGAAAATGAATATGCAGAGTTATAAATTTGGAGCTAGATACATGTTTTTTTGGTGACAAATTACATAATAAATTAATTAGCTAAGCATTAACTCTTCCTAAACAACAAAATTTTGGGCCTGTCCAAATTCAAAGAAGTTGCAGACAACAATATTAGCTGATGAATTCTAAAAATTTCTGTCTATTAGGTTAAAAACATTGTAAATTTCTGTCTTTTGGTCTAAAAACATTGTGGAAAATGAAAAAAAAAATGCTTGTAACTAGCAATTTCTTCTTTGTTCACAATGATTTCTAAAGCTTTTTTACCTGGGGGATGGAGATTAACCCTTTACTGTACAATCACTGTTTTTTACGTCTTTGTGATTTTATACTTGAGAAAACATTGTGGGAAAAGAAGAAATTGCTTGTAACAAGCAATTTCTTCTTTTTCCACAGTATTTTCTACCCTACTGAATGGTTATTTTTCAAATTAAATCCGCTATAAATTGTCGTCTGCAAAACCTTTGAAATTGGACAGGTCTAAAAAATTAAAAACAGGAAAGGGTTAAAAGTCAAAAGGCATTGTCTACATAGACATTTAGATCAGTATTGAAATTAACTCCCTTGTCATGTTTTAAAATCAAAGGCGTGACAGCACTGGAAGATCTTAATGATGGTCAATATTTCTTTTAAAAAATGATTATTTAAACAACTTTGGTTTAAAGGGGAAAAACAGGAGGTGAAGAACAAGATCAGACTGCACTAATGTGCAGGCTGATCTTTATCTGTGCCTCCTGCCAAAGCAGGAATATTACAGGTTCAGCATAACAAGGGTTAACCCTTTCCTGCTTTGCAAAATTTTAGACCCATCCAAATTCAAAGGTTTAGCACACGAAAAATTTACAGTTGATTTTATTTGAAAAAAACCCAAAACATTTAGTAGGGAAGAAAGTATTATGGAAAAAGAAGAAATTGCTTGTTACAAGCAATTTCATCTTTTTCCACAATTTTTTCTCAATTATAAAATCACAGGGACTTAAAAACCTGCAGGGATAAACCAGGAAAGGGTTAATACATGAAGAACCTTTTCTTTTCAGTTATAATGGAAGTTGGTTTCTCCATATGTTTTCTGTGTTCAAATGTAACATCCACTCAAGAAAAACAAACAGTTCTTGAAGAACTTGGCAGCCAATGAAAGCTTATTTCTGTCTGGATTTCTACTTAGTATTACCTCCCACACTCAGAAAACTGTAGACTTGACTCAGAAAAAACAAATTTTGACTGTTTGTACAATGTTTAGACTGGCAAAAATTCAAAGAAATTGAAGACAACATTTCAAACTGCACTCAGTTTAAGTAATAAATGCTAAATATGTTAGAAAAACATTGCAAGAAGAGGAGAATTTGCTTGTTACAAGCAATTTCTCCTTTTCCCACAAAGTTTTCCATGATCATTATTTCTTTAGAGTATCATCATTTTATGGTTATGGGTGAAATGTATGAAGCTACTGATAATAGTCCTTAAGTCATTACCAAACAACAAAATTTTAGACTAGTCCAAATTGATAGAAGCTGCAGACGACAATTTAAAGTTGATTGAATTTCGAATTTCTTTGTCTTTTTGAACAGAAAACATTGTGGATAATGAAGAAATTGCTTGAAACAAGCAATTTCTTCATTTTCCACAATGTTTTCCAAAGTATTTTCTTGAGGGGCGTAAAAAGGAGGGCTTGAGTTGGAATGGGTTAAGTCATTACCAAACAACAAAATTTTAGACTAGTCCAAATTGTTAGAAGTTGCAAATGACATTTTACAGTTGATGAAATTTCAAAAATACTCCTGGTTTAGGGTAGAAAACATTGTGGATAATGAATAAATTGTTTGAGACAGAAATTTCTTCATTTCCCACTGTTTTCTAACTTTGCTTTTTTCTTGGTGGGTGCAAAAAGGAGGGAATTTGTGGGAACAGATTAAATTCATATTTCAGGTTCTAAAGTAATGTTAATATCATATGAATAAAGTCACAGTGTGATTTCATCCATTTTTCAGAAATATCATCTGCACTAAGACATGAGTTCAGGAAAAAAATCTCAGAAATCATACCCGGATCTTACATTAATCATCCAGAACTTTGTTATTTATCTAGGGATTTTTGACAGCAGATGTAAGCATGTTTTTGATGTTTGTTCATGCATCCCTGCCTGTCTATATTGAATTGCTGCAATTCAAACGCATGCTGATAAACTCTACCAAAATTTGATCTGTCAGATTTTAATTTCAATCTTTCTACATGTGTGAATTTGAGATAGGTTAAGAATATCACTCTTGATTAATATCTAATCCCCAATACATTTTATCCCATTCCGATACAGTAACACAGTTTGACGCCTTAAGAAAAAAGCTGTGGAAAACATTGTGTAAAATGAAGAGATTGCTTGTTTCTGCATTTTCCACAATGTTTTCTACTACAAAAGTATAAAATATTAAAAATTTCATCAAATAAAATTTGTCATCTGCAATATACTTGAATTTGGACCAGTCTAAAATTTTGTCAACTGGTAATGGGTTAACCCATTGTGTGCCAATAAACCTAAATAATAACCGAAGAAAATTGCTAAACTTTTTTTATATATGTGAAACAGATAATAAAAGGAAATGGAGCTATATCTTTTGTCAATGACTTTAATCAATCAATAAATCAATCAAACAGAAAAAGAAATAATGTCTTACCACAATTATGTAACTATACAATGAATTAATTCCAAATAAATATACACATATATAATTATTAATTCCATTTCAGAGACCACAATGGTAAACCATACAATCACATTGAAGACACAGCAATTACAAAATGAAAACCTACCAATGTGACATGAGGTGACTTGCCATCATATGACACCACAATCACATAAATCAAGTCTCCAGCAAAAATGGACAGTCGTAATTCATGTTCGATACATTTGATAGATTAGACAGATTGCTTGAAGCAAAAGTCTAATCAGGCCATATGATATTGAGGACCATTTGATGGTCAAAGGTCCAATGACGTTCATATTTGGTAAAATGTTTGTAATATTTTTACCTTCTGGCCTAATATTGCTGTCAACAGATGTTCAATACACAAGATATTGATCTTGATATTGATCGACATTTTATCCCATTACCAGATGACGAAATTTTAGACTGTTACAAATTCAAAGAAGTTGCCGACCACAATTTTAAGTTGATGGAATTTTACAAGTCTTTGTCTTTTGAGGTTGAAAAAATTGTGGATAATGAAGATATTGCCTGTAACAAGGCTATTTTTCCTTGAGGGGCATAAAAAGCAGGATTAGGTTGAAATGAGTTCATAAAATTTCTTCATTTTTCACATTGTTTTCTTTACTGATAGTTGAAAAAATTTAAAATTTCATAAACTGTGAATTGTCATCTGCAACTTCCTTGAATTTGAACCAGTCTAAAATTGTTCATGTGGGAATGAGTTAACCCATTCCCGTTTTTGGATATTTTAGACTAGTCCAAAATGAAAGAGGTTGCAGGTGACCATGTAAATTAGATGCAATTTGAAATGAAACCATCATATGTGGTAGAAAATATTGTGGAAAAAGGAGAAATTGCTTGTTACAAGTAATTTCTCCTTTTTCCACAATGTTTTCTCAAGTATAAAATCACAGAAACATGAAATCCTGTGTTTGAACAGGAAAGGGTTAATAGAAATCTGCAAGTTTTCCTTATGGACCCATATCACTCCTTACATGGGGTACAAGATACAAGCTGGTGTCAATGATGATTTATCTCCCTGTCAATTTTTAATCAAAATACTGAGAGTTGTGTATTGATACTGGTAATTATTTACCTCTTGTTTTGTATACTTCATTTATGATAAATGTTTATTTACCCATAACCACTTGACATAATTTTACACCAGTCAAAATTCAAAGAATCTGCAGACGACAATTATAAATTTATGGAATTTTAAAAGCAATCAATTACTTCATTTTCCACAATGTTTTCCAAAGCCTTTTTCTTGAGAGGTGTAATAAAGTCGGATTGTGAGGGAAAGGATTAAAATCTTTAATTTCTTTTTGTTTAACCATCACATTCATCAAAATATCACTTCTACCCATTACCAGATTACAAAATATTGACCTGTTCCAAATTGAAAGAGTTGCAGACATTTCAAAAACGCACTGAAGTTAAAAAATTCAGGGTCCAATATTGTAGAGAGTATTGTGAGCCCAGGAGAAATTGCTTCTTAAAAGCATTGCCCTTTCTCATATTTTCCTCAATATAATTCAATCCCACACAATCCATCCTTTTTAAGTCTATCAATAAAAAGCTTTGGAAAACAAGCAATCAAGCAATTTCTTTATCTTCCACAATGTTTTCTATCCAAAAAGATAAAAAAAATCTAGAATTCCATCAATTTTAAATTGCTCTCTGTAGATTTTTTTTTTCAATTTTGACCAGTGTGAAATTTTGTTGTGTGGGAATGGGTTAAACCAATACTTGAAAATTTCTAAGTTTTTGGTTGTCCGAGGATCAAATACAGGAAAAATTAATTTGGACCAGTCTAAGATTTTGTTGAGTGGGAATGTGTACAAGGGGTGTCCGAAAGTAAATAGAATTAATTTTTAAGGGTTGTCCAAAAGTAAATAGATTTTAAAAAGCAGGTGTCAACTGCATTATAACTAAACAGAGGTCTAGATAAGAGGGGTAACAGCATTCTAGAATCCTTATTTCTCAATGAAATCTTATGTTGTGGGTACTCATTTGAATTGTCACATCAAGACAATTCAAATGAGTACCCACACTATAGGGTTTATGGCAGTTTTGTTGAAATATTTAAATCTAAAATACGAATAACGCCCCCTATCTGTAGCTCTGACTAAAGTTCAAAGTGGACCAAGACTGGACTTGATCCTCTGAAGCCTTATCACATCACACCTAACAAAGCTAATTTTAGATGCATAAAAGCTTTATTATTAGCCAACTAAAGATAAAGTTACCTTTGAATACAACCAAGTAAATGATAATGAAACCAAATCAATTCAGAACTCCAGAAGGGTCAATTTAAACTTGGAATAATTTTTCTTTCAAACCCTAATCATTGAATACAGTTGACAGATCACAGTTGACAAAAATTCTTTGAATGGGGTTTCACGCCACTTTAAACAGCATTTCAGTCATATTCTTTCCTAGGCTCCAGCTGCTATCCAACTTAGGTTTACGATTATCCATCCATTTATGAGAGACATAATTCGGAAAGGATATGTGCGGCTGCAGGGAATCGAACCCATGACATCCCATGATTGAAGATTATGAGTCTTATACGCTACCAACTGTACTATGATGGCGGCACAGCTGACAAAGAACCAATACACCGACCAAATAAAACATATAGACCAGAAGTGAACTTTGAACTCCTACAATTTGCCCCACACTTTATCTTTTCCTGTTTTACAAAATTTTAGACCTGACAGAATTCAAAAGTTTTTGAAGACAACAATTCAACATTGATTTTATTTGAAAAATAATCATTCAATAGGACAGAAAATATTGCGGAAAAAGATGAAAGAAGGAAAGGGCTAATATGTAAAGCATTTTTGTTGGGTTAGCTCATTGGGTGTGGCCAGCAGAGTCAGTGGGCAGGACCAGCATTCTGTCAATTCAAACAACAACTAACATATGTGCAATCAGATTATTTCAAAACTTTTGTCTTTAGAATCAATCATATTCTCCCAACACTGCAAAGGTGAACTTAAAGGAAATTAATTATGTATGAATAAATAAATAGCTCATAAAGAGGTTTAGATTAATGACTAGACAAAGATGTTTTATACAAATTGGTTATGAATGAAAAATAGCAGTTAAATAACTCTCACCTGTATATTATGAGTAGGTAATATAAAAACGTCAACTCAAAATAATAAATAATCCCAATTTCAAATAACCTCCAATATCCTAATACATAGACTTCTCTATAATATCACCGTGTTCTCACATTTAAATCAACGATTCAAATGCCGCTTCAATTAAATTAAAAGATTTTTTAGGGTACCCAATAGTTGGCCTCATTTCAAAAATATACCACAGCGGTGTATAAAATTGAAGCCGAGACAACCTTATGAGACAACCTTGCAAAATGTCAACTGGAGGATTAAATTAACAGCCCCCCTTTTGCCTCAGTTGACAAAATTTGAAATAACGACTGCTTTGAAATGTGAAAAACTCTAGTCCGTATCATCTTACATTAAAAGTTCCACACATACTTCAATCATGAAAACTATTAACCATCAGCATATTAACATCATAAATTGAGGGTCATGATTTTTAGACTGTTTTCTGGGTAGACTATTTCTTATTTTTAAGATTTGTCTTTTTCAATGCAAGGATACAACAAATTCAATATAGTTTTCAAATTCATTGAACCACACTCTAAATTGTCACGGAACCATGAAATTGATATGAAGATAGCAATGTAACTTAAAGATACTCTATATCATTTCCCCTAATCTTTTAACCAACCAACGAAAGATCTAGAGGATCCTGATTTGTAAATTTAAAAGCATTTTTAAGTTTCAATAAAAGTACTAAACCCTTTCCCAGTTTTTGAAATTTTAGAATAGTCTAAATTGAAAGAGGTTTCTGACAACAATGAAAATTGGATGCAATTTGAAATAAAACTTTCCTATGAGGTAGAAAATATTGTGGGAAAAGAAGAAATTGCTCGTTACAAGCAATTTCTTCATTTTCCACTATGTTTTCTCAACTATATATCACAGCAACATAAAACGCGGGGTTTGTACAGGAACGGGTTAAAAGCTATGTGGTCACCAATAGTTGTCATCTTGTAGTTTGTGCAATGAAAAATTCCATTCTGAGGAAAAATATTTGCTGGCAGATCATATGGCTTTTGGATGGCAAGAAAATTGCCTGCACTTAACCCATTCTCACACAACAAAACCTTCAACTAATGGTCCAAACTCATGACACTATACAGCTGATGAGATTTAAAGATCTTGGTCCCTTTCGATAGGAATCCATGTGGTTAAAGAAGAAATTGTTTATTACCAGCAGACTTGCTTGTTTGTTTTTTTCTTGAGGGAATAAAAAATATGGGATTGTGTGACTTGCAATTTTAAAACCATTTTGTAAAGCTCTGTCAAAATAAAAATAAATAATTAATTTACTCAAATGCTACTTTCAACAATTTCCAGTAATTTCATGATTTCATCTATGCTTTACTTAAGATAGTCATACTAACCCATAACTAGACAAAGGTTTTCGAAATTCCACTAATTTTGACCCATTACAAGATGACAGAATTTTAGACTGGTCCAAAATGAAATATGTTGCAGATGACAATTTTCTGTTAATGAAATTTTGGATTTTCGAACTTCTGGTGTAGAAAATGTAAATAATGAAGAAATTTCTTCATTTTCTACAATGTCTTCCAACGCTTTTTCTTGGGGGCCTCAAAAGAGTCATTGTATGGAAATGGGTTAATTTGTCATCTACACCTTCTTTAACCCATTACCAGAAGGCAAAATTTTAGACTGGCCCAAATTGAAATGAGTTGCAGACGACAATTTTTAGTTTATCAAATTTTGGATTATTCAACTTTCTGGGAAGAAAACATTGTGGTAAATGAAGAAATTGCTTGTGACAAGCAATTTCTTCATTTTCCACGATGTTTTCAAAAGCTCTTTTTCTTGGGGCGTCTAAAAGCGTCACTGAGTGGGAATGGGTTCAGAATGTTCAGAACTCTAAAATTTTATTTCTGGTAATGGGTTAATATGCTTCAGTTTGAGTCTCCACTGGGCTTACAATTGCTCTCTAAAATTTTTCAAACTTGATCTAGAAGACCTTTGAATAAGGAAAGGGTGCTTGCATAATTTTAGAGTTATATATATAGCATGACAAGGTCAAAAGATTCATGTTAGCTAGGATATATTTACCCTATTAGTTTCACAAAACATTATTGCTTACATGAGAAAATGTTTGAATGTCAGACTAGCAATTTATAGCGGTTATAAGAGAAATTTATAGTTGAACTATCTCTAATATCTGTGACAGCCAAGTTAACATATTGTGTCTCTAGATATTGTTTGGGCGCAAGCAAAATGTTGCAACTACAGCTTTATTAACCAATTACCAGACTGGCCTAAATTGAAAGAAGTTGCATACCACAATTCAAATTTTTTTCAACTTTCTGGGTAGAAAACATTCTTGAAAATGAAGAAATTGCTTGTGACAAGCAATTTCTTCATTTACCACAATGTTTTCCAAACTTTATTCCTTGAGGGCTTCTAAAAGTGTCTCTGGGTGGGAATGGGTTAAAGCTGTTAGTGACATTTTACTCGAACTTGGACGATATGAATACTAGGGTACTGTTCTCGTATTGGACCCTATGGCTTAGGCTCTGAAATACCATTATACTATACTTTTATTGTTTTTTCCTTTTAAACAAAAACACTCTATATTACCAATACACCTTTATTACCAAACAAAATTGTCTAACCTGAAATCCTTTCGTTTTACATCCCTAAAGAAAGGAGTTTCGGAAAACATTGGTGAACCACTGTTACAATTTCTTCATTTTACTTTTTTTTGCGCATAGAAAGAACAAAGAACGCAAAATCTTATCAATTTAATTTAGTCATCAGCAACATTTCCTTGAATTTGAATGGACAAATCTAAAATTTCATATTGAGAAAATGGGTTAAGAACTTTATCGACACGACTTTTTTATTACAAGAATGCCATAGTTAAAATATAAGAGGCCCTTTTGCAATAATTCACCCTTTTCTATGATGCAACCTTAAATATTGCAAAATCAGAGACATGCACAAGGTCAGATGACTGGAACATTCTGTGAAAATTTCATTCCAATTTGTCAATAAATGTAGGAGGAGATGAGTTTAAAAAGAAATTTTGCAGGGAGATTTGTTAAGCAGATATGGACATACGGACAGATATCAGGACAGAGGAAAGGAGAAGGTTATACCAATATATGACCATCTTTAGCTGCGTATGTAAAGCTATGGTACCTGTATATACCAGCTGATCTATTTCAGGTGTATTAGATGGTTTTGTTTGAAATCAATTAATTTAGGCTCCAATATCTCCTGATCTTTTAATTGAATGAAAATAAACTTTTCATGCATAGTCTCATTTTTATGTTAAACAGACTACCAGATGACAAAAATTTAGACTTGTCCAAATTCAATGTGATAAAATGTAAACATCTCTTCTACCTAAAATGACAAGAAATTTTTAAATTCTTAATTTTCAACTTAGACTTGTTGTCTGCAACTTCTTTCAATTTGGAACTGTCTAAAATCCTGTCATCTGGTAATGGGTTAGTTAAATATGTCAAGCAACAATTGTCTATATCTTAGGTAAGCTGTATACATGTACTTATTGTTTCTAAAAATTTCACAAGAATACAGAACACAGGACTTTGCCCCTGATGTTGAAAACTGAAAATCAAAACACATGGAAAGATGATGATAATATCTAGATGTTTTTTTAACAATAAATCTAATCATCTGAAACACTATTACTCAATAAATAAATCCTGCAATGTTGACCCCGTTAAACTTCAACAACAACAACAACAAAAAAAACACACACAAAAAAAAACATGACCACAACTACATTCCATCATTAACTGGACCCTAAAGGGCTACAATTGGAAGGCAATAAAAACGGACAGTGAAAGTCATAAAGTAGGCTACCTATAAAGGACCTTAATTAGGATTACATAATCTTTGACTTTGATCAGGTTTGGCCATGTCAACTGTGTTCATTGTAAAAACATTTCAATGATAATGTTATCTTTCCCAAAATAATTTGACTGATCTACCTCTTAGATAAATCAAAAGGCTTTTGTCCATCACCAGACAACAAAAATTTTACTCTGGTCAAAATTAATAGATATCTTCCTAATAAAAATTTTCGCAATATCCAACAAACAAAATAAAGAAAGAATCGTAAATATATCTTTATACACAATCATGAAGTAAAAGTACATGTGTCAAATTGCTGGCCCCACTCACTGTCTCCCTAGGCACCACCCATTAAATCCAACAGGAAGTTCCGCTTCGATTTTTAACAGCATTATTTTGCAAATTTTAGTGCCAGTAGCATGTAACAAAAGAGTAAAATGGTTAATTGGCAACCTAAACGTTGTAACTACAGCTTATTCAAGCTGTAGTTACAACGTTTGGGTTGCCAAACAAACAAAATAAGGTTAACAAAAATGGCAGTCAATGTCAGATTTGAAACTCTGGTCAGGGCTGAATAAATGATTTGATTGGTCATTTGATTCCTTGATTGACAGTAACTGTTGCGATTGGTCAGTTAATACCCAGTAGATGGCAATTTATTGCAAGAAAATTTGGGGATTGCAACTGTCAATCAAAGAATCAAATCATTCATTTAGACTAGAAGTGAATTTTGAATCCAATGTTAACCAACTTTTAAGTGAAGCATTTGTGCTGTTTGGTAGACTTAAAGTCATAACTACAGCTTATTCAAGCTGTAGTTACAACATTTAGGTAGCAAACCAACTATTTTACTTTTTTCAGATTTTTGCCTAAATGCCACTGACCATATATATTACAAAATAATGCTGTTTAACCCATTACCAAACAGCAAAGTATTAGACTGGTCCAAATTGAAAGAAGTTGCAGACGACAGTTTAAAGTTTGTGAAATTTTAGATTTTTTCAACTTTTTGGATAGAAAACATTGTGTAAAATGAAGAAATTGCTTGTTACAAGCAATTTCTTCATTTTACATAATGTTTTCTTAATTTGTTTTTCTCTATGTGTGAGAATGGGTTAATATCGAAGTGGAACTTCATGTTTGAGCTCAGTAGGTTGGGTAAATGACCTGTCACTTATAAAAGAAGGAAGCAGCTGTAATGCTATGAATATTTTCATTCAGCTATAGATTTTCTATTTTGATAAATAAGAACAGTTACAGACTTACTTGTAAGCCACCATGTCATCAATACATACATTTTCATATTATATCCATAATTTACTCAACACTTAAAAGCTTGTGCACTTATAAACTTTAACTCCAACAAACAATAAAACGCTTGAAACAGCTTAGATAACACATCATAAAATCAGAGTTATCCATAAACTTGGATGCCAAAGTTCACAATAAAATTTCTGTTTTAAATCTACTTAAATGTATTAGAGTCGAGGCAAAGTGGTTAAAACTCAATTGAAACCTGGCAAAAACATCCCATTATACAGTTTTATTGCTAAAAACAACACTGACCCAGCAGAAAAAAAGTGCACTCCAATAGCTTTGTGAAATATTTATTTTAATTATCTCTTTACCACTTATACATCTTAAACTGAAAAGAGTAACTAGCCTTTAAATCAAAGAAAATCTTAAAGGGAGATAATAAATGGTGAGTTATGATAATTTGAAAAATTAATATACCAATAATGATTTTTATTTTAACCTTAATTTCATTAATTAATTCACTTTGTTAACTTCTAGATATTAGTTTGGTTAAGGGTTGATGCTGTTTTCAGTTTCATTGCTCTTTGTTCCATTCACACCAAAGTTTATGGATTTTTCATGAGCCAGCTTGAATGATGCAAACCAGCCCCACGCTTCAACCCTTTACATCTTTAGATATAGTGATATAAAAATAGTACCTGTTAATCCATTACCACACAATCATGCTTTATGACACCTCCAAGAAAAAAGTTTTAGAAAGCACTTGTTGCAAGAAACTATGCTTGAAAGCCAATTCTTCATGGAATTTCATTCAACATAAAATTGCTGTCTGCAACTTCTTAAGGTAAATGATTAAAAGTGTTCTTATTTAAAATGATGATTGATTGACTTAAATTAAATTTGTTGGTTGCCAAAGGTGGTAATTAACAGATTTCCACTGCAAATCAATAAATCAATCAACAAATCAAATCCTTAGTTAAGACAGGAAGTGAATTTTGAACTCAAACATTTGCCTACGTTTGTGTTAAGTATTGATTTCTTTGTTTGGCTTTGCAGCATAAATCAGAGAGGCAGCTTAACCCTACTGCTACCCTATTTTATAGCTGGGTAGACTGAGGCTGGCTATTTAGTATCTTGCCCATGAACACATCCCGGTGACCTCTGACTCAAACCTGTGACCTTCAGATCCCAAGTAATGCACCTATACTATTGGGCCATCGAGTCAGTCTCAAATAATGTTTTGGGTAAGGGAAATATCTTCAAAGTAGAGGTAATTCCAAGGATTTCAAACAATCCAATCCTTAAGCTGCTGCAAAAGCTAAGTTGGTAGCACGTCATGCTCTCGCGAATGAGGTCCAGGTTTCCATCCTCGGCTGCGGCAAATATCTTTTCCAACATTTGACTCCTACAAATTGGTTGATAATCGTAAACCTAAGTTAGATAGATGCTCGAGCTCATATGACTGAAATAATGTTAAAAGTGGTGTTAAACCCATCTAATTAAACAAAACATCAAATGATTGATCGATTGAATGGGGTTTAACACCACTTTTAACAGTATTTCAGTCATATTGCGGAGGCTGGAGCACCTAACAATGGATTCCTGGTATTTCTCACACCAGTACTACCACACCCTTTCCTAGCCTCCAGCTGATATCCCACTTAGGTTTCCACCCATAGGTGAGAGACAAATGTCGGAAAGGATAAGTGCCGCTGCTGGAGATCAAACCCATGACATCCCTTGATTGAAAATTAAAAGTCTGACGCGCTACCAACTGCGCTATGATGGCGGCTCAAACATCAAACAAACCTTAGCTTTCATTGCCTTGGTACTATCAAAATCCTAAGTAATCCTACATTGCACCATTTTAAATGACAAGTACGTATTACATCATTATAACCTTGGCACCATTTTTATTTACAAGAAACATTCAAGCCACAATCAATAATCCTCATGACAACTCTATTGATATTGTAGGCGTTCTTGCCTATTGATTTCACAAAATTCTAGAAAAAACTTGCCAAGTTGCCAAACATCCCACCATAAACAAGCTCAATATTGTGATCAACAGATGTAATTCTTGTTATGGATTACAAGAGGTCATCAAGATGGCTCTTGATTGCTTGCCCAGAACAGAACAAACTGTATGAACTTTTAATACTCCCACTTGATAAAAATATATCTACACAAATACAATGAACACTATTTAACCCTTTCATGCTGAACCCGGAATATTCATGTCTTGGCAGATGGTGTAGACAAAAAAAAATCCTGCAAATAAGTACACCCTGATCTTGGTCTACACCTCCTGCTTGTCCCTTTTCCTCAAGAGTTGCTTAATTTTAATTAAGCATGACAAGAGTTATATTACATATTCAACTTGTGATTTCTTGATGTCACTATTTCTAATGTACTGTAGTACTGTAGATTAGAAATAGTGACATCAATGTACAGTTAAGGATATCATATTTAGCTCATATTACCAGCCACTCCTAAAATGACCAGCAACAACTCATTTATTCAGATTCTTTCCAATGCATCAATATTAGCAAATTGGTCCAAAGGAGCACAATTTCTATAAATGTTTTCTACCATTTAAGTTAAGAAAACATCTAATTTATGATGTTATGATGCTTTAAAGGACAATAATAACATACATGTACCTACATTCACCTAATATACTTTACAAATTCCCTCTAATTTTGATCCAATTTATTCCCAGTTTGGTACATGAATCAGTCAACAACTTAATTCTGCACAGTGCACACCTAACCTAACCACAACCCTGTTGTTATAAATAGCAGATTACTAGAAGATAAACTTAATTTGGCTATACTTGGTATCACTGTCTCCTAGTTGGTATGTCAGGTGACCCTTGTCAATGAAATCTTCGAAAATACCTCACGTATGACTTAAGATAAAATGTTGTTTCCTGGAGATAAAAAGATTAGACACTACATGTAACATCAATTTTAGGTGTGCTACAGATTAAAAAAAATTACCAAGTAAGTGATATTCTTATTGAAAGAATTAAGGACTCTTTGAAATGGGCTGTTGTGACATTAACCCATTCTCACACTATGATGCTTTTTGACGCACATCAAGAAAACATTTAGGAAAACATTTAGTAAAATGAAGAAAGTTGAAAAAGTCCAAAAATTTCATACTCTGAATTGCAACTTCTTTGAATTTGGACCAGTCTCAAATAATGGGTTATAACTTTCAGAACTTAAGTACCAAATCACTGAAATCATCACACAGCTCTGACATCGAAACAAGCAAAAGCACCAATATTTGGTGTCAAAAAGAAACATTGGATCTATCAACTGGACACCAAGTAGGGATAACATCTCAGGTAAGTAAATTGGAGAACATGAAGTCACCCATCCCCACACAATCCTCTTTTTGACACCCCTCAGGAATAAAGCTTTGGAAAGCAATGTGTACACATTGTTTTCTAACCCAATGGGCAAAAATTTTCAAAATTCCAGCCACTCAAAATTGTCATCTGCAACTTCTTCCAATTTTGCCCAATCTAGTATTTTGTTTTAAGTTAAATAAAGTTTTTTAGATATTTGTTACCTTCACTACTTCGGCTCTTTTTATTTCATTTAAACTTGTGTTATACCAACAATGTTTTCAAATCCATTGGTCTTTCCAGAATAGATTGTTGAATAGAAATCTTATAGGTTTCCAATATTTGTATTCAGGAGAATAAGGGTACCTGTCCAATTTGACAGACTTGATTGAACAAAGATAAAATTAATGCAATTACATCATTGATCTCTGAATTAGGGTCAGCTTTATCTTTGACAATTTCCTCTATAAATCCTTTACCACGTTCTGATTGGGCCCTGATGGTCTGTTATCAAAATGCAAGACTACCAATCCTAAGGTCTGCGGTTTGAATCTGGAACACAGCAAGGTTTTTTCAAGGATTATATACTTGCCGTCTCCTGCCCAACTAGAAGTGGTAAGAAACCAAGAGGTAGCTTGACGTGTATCTGCTTCTTTCTCTCTCATGGTCCCTAGAGTACAGAGGGACCTAAATCCTACAATCACAGACACGCATATGGTACACTTAGGTTATGTATATAGCATAAACACATTCTGTCATAAACTTTTTTGAGGCTCCCAGTTATACATATTTGCTTATGCTGCAAGGTATGTGGTTTGAATCTAAAACAATGCAGAATTTTTCTGAGACATGTTGTCTGCCGTTCAGCTACAGGTGAACTGGTAGGAAAAAATCTTGCTTTACACATACTGGGTATATAGCAGAACAAAAGAGGTCTATTTGTAGAAGAGCCAGGAGCCTGTTTGCTTCTTTCTCTTTTATAATAGTCCATACAATGAATATCCTATGAGCAGTAAGGGACACAAATCCTGCATGCAAAAACAGTCATACAACTGACAACTGACAACTGCAATATTGTAATATTGTATGTACTCATTACAAGTATCATCACTATTGCTCCCCCCCCCTCCCAGACACTCCAAGAGCAATGGTAGAGGACTTGTGTTAGGTACACTTCATCATGTAACATGACAGAGGTTGTAACACAGCTCTCAGGGTTTAACCCATTCCAACACAACCAAATTTTAGACCAGTCCAAATTGAAAGAAGCTGCAGACGACAATTTCAAGTTGATGGAATTTTGAATTTTTTTGTCATTTTGGATAGAAAACATTGTGGATAATGAAGAAATTGCTTGATGCAAGCAATTTCTTCATTTTCCACAATGTTTTCCAAAGCTTTTTCATTGAGGTGCGTAAAAAGGAGGGATTGAGTTGGAATGGGTTAATTGTGAGAACTGAAGGTTACCCTTCACCAGTAACTTGGCAGAACCATATATAAGCACCATATTGCAGGAGGGCAACTAAAATACTGTAAAAACAGCTTGCATAAATCTGTATTTACAATATTTTGATTGCTCAACAACAATATCTTGATCTTTACAATCATGATCCCAGCAAATTGAAAACTTATACGTGAAAATTTTGTTAACACAATATCATATGTGACAATATGGATTAAGCAAAGGTTATTGATAATCTACTAATCCATTGGTCTAATCCTTGCTTATCTTATTTCTGATCATGGATTAATGAGATTACAGTCACTAATCTTGTTTTCTGTGCAATGGAAACTTGGTAACATAGCCTATTTGGCATTTAACCCATTCTTTTTTTCACCATGTTTTCCATAACTACATGTCTTTTGTGTCTAAAATAGCTAGGTTTGTGTCGGAGAGTTAAACTTCTTTATGGGATGACAGAATTGCAATGCTTGCCTAAAACGTTTACAATATACAGTGTGACCAATTCCAACACAATCTCTCTTTTTTCAACCACCAACATTAATCTTAGAAAAAACATTGCGAAAACTGAGGAAAATGTTTGTAACTAGCAGTTTCTTCATTTTCCAGAATGTTTTCTACCCAGAAATATAAAGATCTTCAAAATTAGATAAACTTAAAATGTTGTCTGCAGCTTCTCTCAGTTTGGACTAGTCTAAATTTGTTGTCTGGTGATGGGTTACATTAAGTGGATAAACTAAGGGTTACTTTGCATAAAGCCTCCATGCAGATTCATACAAGTGGAGATTAGTTTTTCTGTTTCATACCTGAATGAAAATGAAGAATATTCTCTTCATAATTATATATGAGCGTGTGCGTGACATTTCCAACCATTACACATATGCGCAAAGTAAAGACTCAGATCAGCCTGTGCATCCGCACAGTCTGATCAGAGTCTTCACTCTATGCTCTGTAGATAGATACTGACCCAAAGCTTCTTTAAACAATCAGCGAATGTTCTTATTGCCCCGAATGGCTGTCCAGGGTGCTCAATGTGTGCTAGTCACGGACATGCGAAATGGTTGGAAATGTCACGCATAGGCTCATATGTTAAGACCATCAAAAAAGACAAAAAAGGGGGTTTGAGATAGTAAATTATGAAACTGCTTTGTGCTCAAGGTTCCATGTTCAAAATTGTTTTCGATCAGTCAATGCATGAATTTTGATGGACAAAACTTAAAGTATATTGCAATGTCATGAAACATAACATTTCCCCTCAAAATGTAGTTCAGACTTAACCCATTCCCATATAATAATGCTTTTTGGTGCCCTTCAAGTAATAGAATTGGAAAAAAATTGTGTACAATGAAGAAATTGCTTCATTTACACATTTTTTTTTACTCAGAATGTTGAAAAATCTAAAAATTCTTAGACTTTCAATTGTCATCTGCAACTTCATTGAATTTAGACCATTGTAAAAAAAAAATGTCTGGTAATGGGTTAACTAAAAGTTGTCACTGAACAAGCATTCATAATAATCATAGAAAATGACAATGTTATTAGATTGAAGCCTTTTGGCAGAGTGACAGACAGGCAGAGTGATTCTTATTAACCAAAAAGTTAATAAGTTTAAAAATTCATGGTCGAGTGGTATAGGTGCTTGACTTGTGATCTGAAGGTCACAGGTTCGAGCCCCACTGTCACCTTGGTGTGTTCATGGGCAATTCACTTAATAGCCAGCCCCAGTCTACCAAGCTGTAGAAGTGGGAAGCAGTGGGATTCAGTGGGATTCTCTCTTTCGGGAACTGAAATCATCTGGATTGAGAGCGACTCTATAAGCTTAAAGCTTTCATCACAATCAAACTAAAATGAATTAGTATAAACTAACGAAAAAGAATGTTTATCAAGTACCGTAGTCTTTTCAATGAACAATCATCTGAATTGCAGTTGTTCAACTTTGTTTCCTGAAATAAGTCATCTGCCTATTGTCAGTCCAAGACAGTATTATTTGTTTGAATGGGGTTTAATGCCACTTTTGATGGTATTTCAGTCATATGGCAGCTAGAGCACCTAACCATTGGTTCCTGGTATGTCTCACACCTGTACTATTACTACATAATTTCCGAGCCTTCCAGCTGCTTATCCCACTTAGGTTTACGATTATCTATCCATTGGTGGGAGACAAATGTCAGAAAGGATATTTGCCTCTAACGGGGATCAAATCCAGAGTCTCATGAATGAACCTCTGACGAACTACCACTGCACTATGGCCGCGGACTAAGGCAGTATAAATCAACCCTAAACCTATACACAATGCTGGAATGAAAAAGGATTACTTTCTTAGGTTTTGAGATCAACAAACAGAAAATGTCCTTGTTCACCCAGCAATCATTCAACAATCAGTAAAAATATCTCATTAAACATCAACCATGATTTTCTAAATCAAAGATGGGATCTACAAAATCAAAGACTAACAAGTAACAACATTATTTTTTTTTTTTCAATTTCACTTTGGGTAATTAAATTTCACATTAATGGTTGCAGCTTAATTTCATGTTTGTGATAACGAAGTTCATCTCAAATTCAAATGATCTATATTTTATGATTACCACTTTAATGAAATAATGCAATAAAATTTACCAGTAACCCATTCCCACACAATGACGCCTTTTGATGCCCCAAAAGAAAGACAATAAGGAAAACAATGTGTAAAATCAGGAAATTGCTTGAAACAATTTTTTTTTTACACGGAAAGTCCAAACAAGAGCTGTCAGAGGAAAGCAACGCTCGACTATTCTGAGTGCTGGATACTAAAACAATTCAATGTCCACATAAGGCAAAATACCTAAGTAGTAATAGAGATAAATAAGATGCGTTTGTGAAACACTATGCCCCCCGAACAGGAATTCTTTAGAAACGGGTAAAGGGTTTAAATTTTGACCTTGACCATGACCTTGTGCCTTGTTGAGACCTATCTACATACCAAATATTAGCAGGGTTGAAGTTATAGGAAAATGTTTATTTGGCAGGTTAAGTTTTGCAGACAGACAGACAGATGAACAGATGGACAGACAGAGAGATGGACACGGTAAAACAAAATGCCCCCGATCTTATCAATGCGGGGGCATAAAAATCTTTTAATAATAGAATTTTGACCTTGACCTTGATGAAATGACCTTCCCAGTTGCGCCTTGTTGTGACCTATCTACATACCAAATATTAGCATTGTAACTTAATCAGGGTTGAAGTTATAGGAAAATGTTTAGTAGGCAGGTTTAGACAGACAGATGGACAGACAGACAGACAGACAGACAGACAGTAACCAGTAAAACAATATGCCCTCGATCTTATCGATGCGGAGGAATAAAAGTTTTAAGTCAAACAAGAATTTCAAAGTCCAACAAGATATGTTTGTGAAACACAATGCCCATGCTTCAGGTCTGAATGTTTGACCTTGGTATGTGACCTTGACCTTATCACATGACCTTGACCTTGACAAGAGGAGATGCGTATCATGGAGAAATATCATCATGCCAAATATGAGCATTATACCTTGAATAGGCTGGTAGTAATTGGCAATGTTGAGTTTTTTGGTTAAGTTTTGCAAACATACAGACCAACAGACAGAAAGAAGGAATGATGGACAAACAGACAGACAGAGACGGACAACGGTAAAACAATATGTCCTGATCTTTTGATGCAGGGGCATAAATATGGGTTAAAATTCCACTTAAATGAATGTCTAATTAATCAATCTTTGCCTAGAAGATGATATGCTGGTCACAAAAAATTGTGCAAATTTTCAAAGGAATAGCATTGGTAAAAAGAGAGTTATTAAAGTATATGACAGTTGCATGTAAACTTTAACCATGTTTTTTAAGTCCAAAAAGGGTTAAAATTCCACTGTAATGAATGTCAGAGTAATGAATATGTGTCTAGAGGCTGATAGAAGCAAAAGCTTTAGAAGAAACTTAAATAATATTATGACAGTTGCACTTAAGGTTTAACTAAACCATTATGTGGACTCTGACACTGATGCCAACATGACCGGAATAGACCCATAATCTTCAGAGTTTAGCTAAAATTAAAAATTTCATAACTTTTGAATTGTCATCTGCAGCTCCTTTCAGTTATAACCAACCTAAAATTTTGTTATGTGTGAATGAGTTCAGGCATTTTAGAGCAAGCTTGTCACATTATTATTCTGAAATTATTAATAGATGGGTTTGTACACAATTTTTACGAAGCTTACAGGATTCCCTTTGGTGAGAAATTTTGTCCCCATAAGAGCCATTACTAAGAGCCTTTAAGTCTATTTCACATACTGGGTCAATACAGTGCCTAGACTAAAAGTACAGAAATAAAAGCACCCCATCACCCCAGTGTCTTGTTCTTACTACTTGAAATGTTTTTGTACTCCACATTTAAATTTACTCCACAAAAAACAACCTTCCTTGTTTTTGAATGGGAGTTTAATTAATAAGCAGGTAACCATGCAATCATCCATATGATTTATTTGAACTTGATTCAATTTTCCTTTAAGATACACTGCTGGTTCCCTCATGGTACCTCAGAGTCTCTGAATTAAATCAATTTTAACCCATTACAATGCAACAAAATTTCAGACTGATCAAAGGCATTGAAGATGGCAGTTTTTAGTTGAAATTTTAAAACCTTTGGCTTTTGGGATAGAAAAAATTATGAGAAATAAAGAAATTGCTTCTGACAAGCAGTTTCTTTGTTTTCAAACGTTTTTTATTACTCTTTTCTTGAGGGGCATAATTGTGAAAATTGGCTAATCATTTAATCCATTCCCACACGACAAAATATAAGACCAGTCCAAATTCAAAGGAGTTGCAGACGAAAATTTAAAGCTTATGAAATTTGAATTTTTTTTACCTGTAGGGTAGAAAACATTGCGGATAAAACTGTGACAAAACTGTTACTGTAATTCAACCCTTTCCTGTTTAACAAAAATTTAGACCTGTCCAAATTCAAAGGTTTTGGAGACAAAAATTTAAAACAGATTCAATTTGAACCCCCCCCCCCAAAAAAAAAAAAAAAAACATTAAATGTGGTTGAAAATATTGATGTATACAAGTTTTTCTCAAGTATATGTAATCACAGGGACGTAAAAACCAGGGACTGGACAGGAAAGGGATAAACAATATGTGCTGGACACCACATTGCATTTTCACTTAATTCAAATCTATCAAGCATAACTACAACTTAACAATGATGTCAAATAATTATTAATCTGACTACAATCAACCTTGACATTTTGTATTCAAGACATTCAATACAAAGATTGTTGACATGTAAAGAGGCAATCATTTTTATATAAGGGTGGAGGCACCCATTTATTGTCGTTAAAACATTTTCAGGATGGATAATCATCAATATTCTTTGTTATGCACACAATACTATTGACAATCGACTAGATAGCTTTACTTCCTGTCCCGAACGAGCGACTCATCGGGTGAGGCCCCGTCATTTCAAGGACAGATTTGACCCTATAAGGGATTGGGGGTATTTACAGCATCTTAGTTGTACTATTCTCTTTAACCCATTACCAGATGACACAATCTTAGACTGGTCCGAATTGAAAGAAGTTGCAAACGCCAAATTTTTTATGATATATCACAAAAATCTCTGTCACCTGCAGTAAACACATTGTGAATAATCAAGTAATTGCTTGCAACAAGCAATTTTTTCATTATCTACAAGCATGTTTTCCAAATTTTTTTTATTCTTAGGAGCATCCAAAGAGTCATTGTGTTGGTTTTTGTTAACCCATTCCCACACAGTCCCTCTTTTTTATGCCCTCATGAAAATGGCTTTTGAAATTATTGTGGAAAATGAAGAAATTTCTTTTGTAAAGCAATTTCTTCATTATCTATGATGTTTTCTATCCAAAAAGATAAAAAAAAAACTAGATGGTTTTTCCCAAGACAATTGCTGTTGAGCCCGCAAAGATTTGTAGGTATCATGCTCCGGACAAGCACAATTTTAGTGTTTGACATTGAGGTTTGACCTTGAAATTGGAGCTATCCAAAAAAATATTTCAAATGGCACTTCTACTCATGATGGAGAATAATTGTGTCAAGTTATTTTGAAAACCATCCATAATTGTAGGAGTATGTTCCCGACAGATACAATTTTAATGTTTGACCTTGGGCTGTGACATTAGAACTATCAAAAAAAAAAATCTTTAAAATGGCACATCTTCTCATGATGGAGAATAATTGTGCCAGTATTTTTGAAAACCATCCATAATTGTAGGAGTAATTGTCAAGACAAACACAATTTTAGTACTTGACCTTGAGCTGTGACCTTGACATTAGAACTATCCCAAAAATTATTTCAAATCACACATCTACTCATGATTAAGAATAATTGCCCCAAGTTATTTTGAAACCCATCCATAATTGTAGGAGTAATTGTTCGGACAAATTCGGACGGACAGATGGAAGGACTGACGGACAGACTAACTAACATTCACTTTCTTGTCATAGTGACAACTATGTCTCGCTCACCGCAAGTGGGCTCAACAAAATGCAATCCCATCAACTTGAAATTTTTGTCTGCAGCTTCTTCCAATTTGGACCTGTCTAAAATTTTGCCGTGATGGAATAGCTAACTATGAAATTTTTTGTGCCAAATTTGAATAAGTAATTGAATACAAAGGCATTTACACTAGTTTTGCATTAACCCCTCAATCTGCCCTTCAGCAGGAATCCTCACATTGCACAAAAATGCAAATAAAATGAAGATATTAAAATCTTTAAAATCTGACCAACAGTCATCAATTATTTTGGGTTTCGGATGACTATGGGTGCATTGCCCTTTCACACCTAAAGGCATCAGTAAACCACTATTTACATATCCTCAGATGACCTCTGACTGGGTCCATATGAAGTGTTTTTCCTTCTATTCTTATCAATCAAATTACCTTGAAAGAAGGAAAAAATATTACATGTATACTTAAACCATCCCTTCCCAACCATACTTTTTGGAATCTCTATGAAAAATCAGCCTTGAAAAAATTTGTGGTAAAAAAGAATTTGCTTGTTACAAGCAGATTTCTTTATTATCCACATAGTTTTCTACTAAACAAGAGGGCAAAGTTGGCCCTATATTTCTCACCTGAGAATGATTTGAACCAAGCCCTACCTGCCACGCAAATTATTTTTAAAGAATAATTCCTTTCTTTCTGTAAGTCTGATAAGCCTGGCCCTGCCACGCCCACATTTTTAGGTAATCAAAATTTCACAAACAAGATTCATAAAGGGCTTCCAAGGAACATTCCCTCCAAATTTAGTCGAAATTGGCCAAATGGTTAAAGCGGTATATATCTTTAAAGAATTATTTCTCTAATCATGATTAGACCCACCCTGCCTGCAGTTTTAAAAAGGGTCACCGAAGGAACATTGCTGCCAAGTTTGGTCCAAATTTGCCCGAAGATTTATGAGATAATGGATTTTTTTTAAACTTTGGTGGTATAAACAATGTGGATAATGAAGAAATTTCTTCATTTTCCACAGCGTTTTCCTATGCTTTTTTTCTTCATGTCATCAAAAAGCCTCATTATGTGGAAATAGGTCCAGAGATATTACAAAATGAGCTTTAGCAATACAGTGTTTTACAAGGCCATTTTGCTTGGGGGCATCAAAAAGCCTCATTATGTGGGAATGGGTCCAGAGATATTACAAAATGAGCTTTAGCGATACCTCAAGTTTTTGCCCCAAAAAGTAACCAGTCTAGAAACTTTGAAATTGTTTGGAAAAAGGTTACACTTGAAAGTACTCATTAATATGAACATGAAACTGACTGGCCAGTTTACATCAAATTAGTTTTGGGCTTCAAGCATCGCTGATGGTGACCACATGAAAGCTTTAGGATGTAGGTTTGACCTTCTTGACTTCACTTTCAATGGGTACATTGGAATAAAACTGATTTCAATGAGGATTAAATATCAGGGGATTTTTTCACTAATAAAATGTCAATCCTCGAGCTTCATTTGTATTCATACAATAGGGTCCTTACTAAAACCCCATCTTTAATGGACAAACTATTTTGATTCTTGTGGTTTGCTCTACCCTAAAATACTTCAACCCTTGAATATCTATTAGCAAAATACAAAGTTTCTAATGCTCTTAACCCATTTCCACTCTGTGATGTTTTAAGATGCCCCCAAGAAAAAAAGCTGAAGAAAACATTGTGGAAAATGAAGAAATTGCTTGTTACAAGCAATTTCTTCATTTTCCACAATGTTTTCTATGCAGAAAGTGGAAAAAATCCAAAATTCCATTCACTTTAAATTGTTGTCTGCAACTTCTTTGGGTTTATGGGTTTAGCTAAAACAGATGAGGAGGAATTAATCTTTGTGGGAGAGTAACAGTCAGTGAGTGTATAGATCAATGAGCTTAACCCATTTCCAAACAACAAAATTTTTGACAAGTTCAAATTGAAAGAAAAAAATTCTGTAATTATAGGTTTCAAAGTTATAAAAGAGCCAAGAGCTCTAATGAAAAATCTCAAGGTCAATACCTATCATACCATTAGGAAGGTTCAATGTGTTAATCCAATCAGAAATACAGACTTCAAAGATAGTGCCATTGAACAAGAAATATGGGCTGAAATATTTTCATGGGTATTTTGATACAAAACAAATTATCCTGGTTGTTTGTTATTGAAGGTTATTGCTTCTGTGGTGCTGCTTTAATAAGAATTAGAATGATGATTGATATGATGAAGGAAATTAACGCTTTACCTTACAACTATGAGATGTTTAACCCTTTCCAGTTTAATCCTTGGTTTTTACGTGTCTGTGATTTTATACTTGAGAAAATATTGTAGAAAAAAAAGAAATTGCTTGTAACAAGCAATTTCTTCTTTTCCTACAATATTTTCTACCCTGCTGGTTGGTTTCTTTTAAAATTGCACTCACTTTAAGTTGTCGTCTGCAACTTCTTTCAAATTGAACAAGTCTAAGATTTTGAAAAATGGGAAAGTGGTTATCAGCTGCCTATTCTAAGTCCTGTTCTGTTCTATTCTAGGGGCAATGAACATGTGACACTTTTTCAACACCTGTAATTGGCTTTTAACCTTTTACCATACAACAAAATTTAAGACTGGTCTGAACTGATAGATGTTGAAAAACGAAGATTCAAATTGTGTTTAAATAGAAAATAATTACTAAATGGAGTAGAAAAAATTGTGAAAAGAGGAAAAATTGGTTATTTCAACAAACATTTCCTTTCTTAACCATGTTTTTAAAAAAACTGTTTTTCTTTGGTGCCATTGATTTGTTACATAGCATCTTTTTTTACCTGACAAATATATGTATATCAGATGGGAAAGATATTATATGCTTCATTTACAAACCTTTTTATGCGATTCCTCTTTTTCTTAGATGATTCCATAATGTATCGGAAAATAAATCACCAACGTCAACTGCTGTAATTAATCCATAATTTGGCCAGGAGTCAGCTTTAATATTGTTCTATCATAATGCACAGTTAAGATTCATGGTACACATTTCATTATCCCTTATGTAAGTGATTATGACTATCTCCGTTCAAGCTGACTATCTCCGTTCAAGCTTAACATTGCCAAGCAAGAAACAGTTTTCACTGGTAACTAGCCATATATCGTCCCGACAATCAATATCACTGATCAATGAACTAAAACAACAGCAACTCTCTCGATTATCATATTACAGACACAGAAAGTAATTACTGTGACTTCAACAGGGAAACAAATGGTCTCAGTAATAAGATAATTTCCATTCTTCTAACTAGAATATATCCTTTATTCCTAAAAAAACTCTAAATTGTTAGAATTCACTTGAATTATTTCACCGTAACAATTCAAATGAGTACCAACAATATTATGTATGAATCAATATTAAAGGATTTAGAACAAAATTATAACATAGATGTCTGGTTTGTTTGTTTGTTTGTATAGGGTTTTACGCCGCTTTTAACAATCTTTCAGTCATATCGCGGCGGCTGGAGCACCTAACAATGGATTCCTGATATTTCTCACACCAGTACTACCATTACATCCTTTCCTAGCCTCCAGCTGCTATCCCACATAGGTCTACGATTATCGACCCATTGGTGAGAGACAAATAGTCGGAAAGGATGAGTGCCGCCGTCGGGTATCGAACCCGGGACCTCAAGATTGACAGTCCGACGCGCTACCAACTGCGCTATGACGGCGGCTCCATAGATGTCTGGAGCACACCTGCTAAACCTACAGCAAATCAATCAAATCCACACATGTAGTCAAGTTTCTAATTACTTTCCATTAATTCATGGTCAGGCTGGTCAGACAAGCCCCACATCCTCATTAATGTGACCTGTCATGCATAAACAGCCCTTCTGGGGACTTTGTTGATCAACAGAATGAAACAAAGGAGTCATATTGGCTCTACACTGCTCAACTGATCACTTGGTTATTGTGATTGCAATATCTATATAAGTGTTTAGACATTTTTGTATAGTACTTTCAGAACATACTAATGTTTTTTGATGTCTTACTAAGAGAATAAATGTTTGCCCCGAGTTAACCAAGTTTGAAAATCATATGGTAGCATGGCAAGACTATCAACTGACTAATCGTTAGGTCATCTTGTTATAGATCCACTTTTGGAAGTCAAAAAGCATCTTTTGAAGAGTAAAATGCCATGACAAAATATTTCCTTATCAAAGCTGAATTGCAAAGTCAAACCTAAATTTGTCATTCTAGGGTGTTTTTGTGTGCTTATGGCATAATATTTGTATCAACAGTTGAATCTTCTGATCTGGGCTTCTATTATACATGTACTTAAACAAGCTCAGATAATTTGGAAGTTTTCTTCAAGCTATTTTTTGGTCCTACACACATATGAAAGCTTCAAAATACAAGTTTGTGTAATACTCTCCAAGAATTATGTGATTGCCACTGAGCCGTGTTACAGAAAGTGTGTATCTGCATGTGTGATGTACTATGTTTCAGCAATAAAGTATATCCATTTGCCTGGTATACCATGTTTCAGAGATAGAGTGTTTCTGCATGAATGCTAAACCATCATTCATGGATAGAGAGTATCTGCATGACTGATATATCATGTTTCAGGGATAGAGCATATCTGCATGACTGATATACTATACTTCAGGGATAGAGCGTATATGCATGTGTGATATACAATATTTCAGGAATAGAGCATATCTACATGCATGATATACCATGTTTTAGGGATAGGGTGTATCTGCATTTGTGATAAAACATGTTTCAGTGATTTGATGTATCTGCATGGGTGATATCGAGTTTATCTACATGCATGAAATACCATGTTTAACGGGAAGAGCATATCTGCATGCATGTTTCAGTGATCAAGAGCATCTAAGTGTATCTACATGTTTGATATACAAAGTTTCAGGAATAGAGTGTATCTGCATGCATGCTATACAATATTTCAGGGATAGAGTGTATCTGCATGCATGATCGATATACAAAGTTTCAGGGATGGAGTGTATCTGCACACATAATATAAATATTTCAGGGATAGAGTGTATCTGCATGCATGATTGATATGCAAAGTTCCAGGGATAGAGTGTATCTGCACACATAATATAAATATTTCAGGGATAGAGTGTATCTGCATGCATGATTGATATACAAAGTTTCAGGGATAGAGTGTATCTGCACACATAATATAAATATTTCAAGGATAGAGTGTATCTGCATGCATGATTGATAAACAAAGTTTCAGGGATGGAGTGTATCTACACACACGCTATACATTATTTCAGGGATATAGCGTATCTACATGCATAATAGATATTCAAAGTTTCAGGGATAGAGCGTATCTGCACACATGCTATAGGAAGTTTAAGGGATAGAGTGTGTCTGTATCTATGATACACCATGTTTCAGAATTAGAGTGTAGCAGTAAGAGGATAATAAGTTACAATTTCCATATAAAAACTCAATAAGGTAAGGACAAAGAAATTGCTCAGGAACACCTCTCCCTGTGTAGCATAGTTCTTGAAACACTGGAACAGGAAACTGACCAATTGCAATTGTCAATCAATTAACCAGTCTACCAATGAAATCATTCATTTAGTCTGGAAGTTAACTTAAATTTGGACATTGGCCGCCATTTATGTGAAGCATTTTGTTGGCTACTTAAACACAGTAACTACAGCTTATTCAAGCAGTGGTTACGATGTTTAGGTTGCCAACCAACCATTCTACTTTATTGTGACATGCCATAAATTTTGCAAAACAACACGGTTTAAATTGAATTGAAACTTCCTCTTGGAGTAAATAAGCCAATGGAGTAAGTGGGTGAGGTAAGCCATTACTTAATTTCAAGTTACTTGAAACAGTTAAGATATCAGTTTAAGACTTACAATGTATAGATTCTTTGATAAGATTTTAGAATCAAGCCCCCAGACACTTACTCTTGTGATGCTGGATTCAGATTATTCCTGATTTCCTGGGAAGTATAAACTAAGATCATCCTGTATATCATTGCAGTCTGATCTAAGTCAACACAAACTGTATATTTCAAGCTAAAGTTGTTTATATAATAGAAGTTTCAAAGAAAATTGACCTGCAAGTAGTGCCTCCATTGCTTTCAGCCAGTTAATTTTAATAGAATTCCGAAAAAAAAAAGAGTTTTTATTCAGCACGGCAAGGGATAATCTGTATGTTAACAAATTCATTGTAAAGCTGAAAAAAGCCCTTGTATTTACATTTGAAGTCAGGAATGAGTTAGGCTTATCCTTTGAAGGCTAATCATATCGTGTTTGAAGTTTGGGTGTTCATAATTTTACAGATGCAACATATTGCAAACCTTGCTAATCTGACTAATCAAACATTTGGTGCTCACAATATAATAACAAATAAATCAAAATCTGGGTATGCAGACAGTCTTCCTTATCTTTTAAGAAGGATTATATAGACTATACCAATCATCTTGTTAGTGCTCTTAGGCTACTGCTAAGCTTTCTATCAAGTGCTGTTGTTTTTAACCCATTCCCACTCAATCCCTCCTTTTTACGCCCCTCAACGAGAAGCTTTGGAAAACATTGTGGAAAATGAAGAAATTGCTTGGATCAAGCAATTTCTTCATTATCCACAATGTTTTCTATCCAAAAAGATGAAAAAAATTAAAATTCCATCAACTTGAAATTGTCGTCTGCAGCTCCTTTCAATTTTGACCGGTCTAAAATTCCACTGTGTTGGAATGGGTAACACAGGCATTAATACTCATGCATACAGAGAAAAAGCCAACTAACATATATTACACGGTTTTTGCAGTCAGACATCTACATATTGAGATCCCATGGACTTGGATGTCAAAAGGATCCTTACTTAAGGTTTAGTCGAACCTGATCTTTTTATGCAGACATGATGTTTCTAAACATATTGAATTGATGTCGTAACATAGTAACTACAGGAAAACAATGAACTTCTTGGGCTCAACTTCAGAATAGAATTGAAAAGAGTTAAAACCCAGAGGATCTATTCGACTCACATCAAATGAATTTGTTGGTCCTAAGGCTAATTTGTTTGTGAGTCTCAGACTTAAAAACCCTGAATATATAAAGAATCCAACATCTTCACACTTTATAGGTCTATGACCAAAGACTTTATCTCCAATAATATAAATACCGTTAAAATTGTCCAAACTTCCAGATTAACATCTATTGTCACAGATTTACAAATATACACTAATTTCCTATAGAAATTCTTCTTCCCAGGCAAAGAAAGCTCTTTTCTAAGCTTGAACAATTCAAGTCAATAATATTGAACATTGTTTGTCGTCATCGACAACGGAAACTATTGGGTGGCTGGCTACCAGTGCATCAGGAAATCAATACAAAGCATTATCAGACGGCTTTTTAGGAAGAAATCCTATCACTTATTTCACACTAGTGTTGTTTCCTGTCTATTTACATTCTTTGACAGACAGTATTCGGGTTAACCCAGTACCAGACTGCAAAATTTTAGTCTTGTCCAAATTCAAAGGAGTTGCAGGAAACAATTTAAAGTTAATGAAGTTTTAGATTTTCCAAGCTTTCTGTCTAGAAAACATTGCTTGCTGCAAGCAATTGCTTCATTTCACAAATGTTTTCTCGAGGCACATTTCCCTGGGATACAAAGATGTTAAAACATTACTGGAATAAGAAAAAAATATAAGACTTTCCCAGGTTTTTCAAACTACAATCTTTCATGAATCAAATGGTCTAGAACTCAGAAATCAATGTTTTTAAATGATCTAGAAATTCAAGAATATACTCAAATAATAACATTTTAACCCTTGTCATGCTGGATTTTAAATCCATAACATATTGTATTAAAATCAAAGGGCTGAAAACATTCGAAGCACCAAAATATTGTCAATATTTATATCGACAATTATATCTTAAACCCAATTCTAGCTTCAAAGTACGGGCAGGTGGTATAGACTAAGATCAGACTGCACTTATGTGCAGTCTGATCTTTGACTATACCTCCTGCCAAAGCAGGAAATTATTCCGGGTTCAGCATGAGAAGGGTTAAGTACCATGTACTTGAAGAACTGACATATTCTTAAAAGAATAACTTTCATATTTTTTGATAGTTCAAGAACACGTGAATGCATTTATAGCATAGTTGGTAGTGCATTAGGACTCTTAATCATGGGGTCCTGGGTTTGATTCCTGGATGCAGCAATTATCCATTCCGGCATTAAATTCTCTCCAACCAATATAGGTGGGATGAGCAGCTGGAGGCTGGGGTAGGAGGTAGTGGTAGTACTGGTGTGAGAAGTACCAGGTATCTATGGTTAGGTGCTCCAGACACTCCAGAATGACTGAAATACTGTTATAGAGCCAATTTAGCCCCCATTCAATCTAGAACACAATCTCTCACTACCAAATTTACCCATTCCCTCTCAGTGACTCTTTTGGTTTGGAAACATTGTGGAAAATGAAGAAACTGCTTGTGACAAGCAATTTCTTCGTTATCCACAATGTTTTCTACTCTCTTCTACACTGAGAATTTTAAAATTCCCTCAACTAAATATTTTTGTCTACAACTTCTTGCAATTTGGACCAGTCTAAAATTTTGTCATCCAGGAATGGGTTAAGTGGTTGCTAGCCACACCCTCTAGTCTTTAACATGACAGTTTGACTGTAAGAACCAAATGACAATAGTCTGGAAAATATATTGCCAGTGACATCAAACCAAAGGTAAATCATTCGATGGTGTCCCAAACACTATAACTACAGCTTATTCAATATGTAGCTTATTCAAGATGATTAACTTAACCCCATTAACAGGCTGCAATATTTTTTGACTGGTCTAGACTGAAAGGAGTTGCCAGAGACAATTCAAAGTTTATGAATTTAAGATTTTGTCACTTTTCTGGGTTAAAAACATATTGGAAAATGAAGGAATTGCTTGTTGCAGAAAATTTCCTTATTTTACACCATGTTTTCAAAAAAGCATCATTGTGTAGGCATGGGTTAACCCATTCCAACTCAATCCCTCCTTTTTACGCCCCTCAAGAAAAAAACTTTGGAAAACATTGTGGAAAATGAAGAAATTGCTTGTAACAAGCAATTTCTTCATTATCCACAATGATTTCTATCCAAACTGGTGAAAAAATTTAAAATTCAATCAACTTGAAATTGTCGCTACAGTTTTTTTAATTTGGACCAGTCTAAAATTTTGTTGTGTGAGAATGGGTTAAGTTAAGAACTTCAACATGTCTCTTCTATTAAAAATGAATATTTTGATTGGTCAATCAATTTTTTGATTGACAGTGGTGATCCATGAATTCTTCTACTCTATTATCAAACAAAAACTTAATTTTTACTGATTCATGCAGCTCTCAACAGAAATTTGTGTCGCAGAGTCATAAGGAGTGTACCCCAGAAGGATTATAAACTCTGGAAATTGCTTGCGAACTCAATGCAGGAACCAAGATGAAAATCAATATGAAACAATCAAATCTTCTTTCTATATTCGGAACTCATAAAATATCGTCTAATCTCTCATAAGGCATGCAATCAATGTTGATGAAAGCCTGTCTACCATCAAGCCTTTCGAGGACCTTGTATGTTCCAGTTTGTGCTGAGTCATTCTGGAATTGGCAAATTATGAGTCTGCAAGTGTCAAACCTTTCCTAATGATTGGAACGGGCATTGACCGTAATTGGGAGTAAAACTGGACATCATCACCAATCATTATTTGTGGTGGTCTGTTAAGAAAAACCATATTACCAGTAATCTTTTTTCTAGGCTGGGAGTCAACTTCTACTGTATAGTTTTCTTTGTTCATATCATTGGAAATATTTCACATCAAGAAAGTAAAAAAGACCAACTTTATTATGTGGATGCCAATGCTGATGGCTGTTCAATTGTGTGCATAGTGGGTAAAACTCTTGAGTTCAAAAAGGGTCATAGTTTGTTCAAAGAACACAGAGTTATCCCCCTTATTTGTAAAAATTATGCTATTTAAAGTGAATAAATGTTTCAAAGTTTTTTAGAGATATTACCAAATGTCATATTATTTGGATGACAAAGACAAAAAGACAAAGACATCATTGAGGCTACTGCGATACCTTGGGTCAGGGTCCTGAAAATACACCATTATGATAATTTTTCTTTCCATTCAATACTATTTTTCATGAAAAATAGTATTGAATGGAAAGAAAAATTGAGAAACATTTTATTCTGAATTGAAATTCACTAGCCATTGAGAATAAAATCTTTCTCAGAATATCAATGTGTACCTCCTGCAAGAACAGGAACATTCTGGGTACAGCATGACAAGAGTAAACAAGAGCACAGCATGCAGTGCCAAGCTCTGCTATTCAAATGCTTGATAGTAGGTTAAACTTGTAAGCCAAAAAAGGCTCATAATTCATTCAAAATGTATTTAGAGTTATCCCCTAGTTTTTAAAAATTATTCTTGATAGGAAACATTGTATTATGAGTTTCAAGGGATTGTTTTCAGTACCAAGATATTACAAAATGTCAAAGTCTTTGGATGACGACTCTTACAAAGACATTGCTGAAATCCCTGGCAATAGCAATAGCTGGGGTTTTCTTTATCAACAGCCAATCTAATAACAGTCTACTATAAAATTTTAGAAAAAAAATCTACAGATTTAGTAAAGGTTAGTTCCGTCAAATATAGAGTACAAAAGATAAAAACAATCATAATCTTTAAACCGTCGTCTGCAACTTTCAATTTGGACCAGTCTAAAATTTTGCTGTCTGATAATGGGTTAATGACATATTCAGCATAAAATTTGAGATCAGGTTAATAAAATCAGAATATACCAACAAATGAATAGGAAGTTGGTTTTCTTACCTTTATTGAAGTCACTGACTTTTATTATCATTATAAGTTACTTGGTGTAAATCCTTATTTTATCAAAAAAAATAAATAAAATAAAATTGTTACCACAAAACAAAACAACCTTTCTTCTCAAACAGAACCTATTTGATAAATGGCCATAAAAAGTCATGAAGAGTTACCAGAACCTGTTCCAGTTAATCAAATAAGAAATATGAATTCTCTAGGTGCTAATTTGGAAGCCCATGTGCCAAAATATTATTACAGACAAGCATGAACACTTTGAGTAGCACAGCCATTAATGATAATTTAAAGAGCCAATTGGGATTTTTTCTATTGTTGAATTACATGGTCAATTTATGTCTCAAGTATCATCTGACCCCTGGTTCTTGGGAGATAATTCTACAGGGATTATTCATATTTCAAAGTCAGTTTGACTTATTTGAAAAAGCTTCTTTCCCAGAGTTTGTGAGCTAAATGAATTCAGCTTTAGTTTGTGACTAAATGGGAAACGATTCTTTTCCAGAGACTGTTAGTCAAATGAAGAGTTTTATATACTAATTAAGATAGCAAATAAACAGTGAGTAGGCTGAAATTACTTTATAAAGATACCCTGAGACCAATGTACCATGATAACTGAAGGTATTAGTTCATATAAAAATTCTCATGATAGGGAAAAAGACCTTTTCAAATAGGTATAACTGGAATAAATGCTGTTAAATGATAAACTGCCTCATACAACTTGAATAAAAACTTTTCTTCGAAATATTTACACAAATTTCCCTCTGTCTTTCAAATAAAACCCAAAATTTATCAAACTGGACATTGACAAGAGTTGGTATGACTCGCAGAATCCTTTCCTAAAGCTAGACCACCATAATTAGTTGAACAATGGAAATCAGATAACAATAATTAGCTGAGCACTGAAAATGTCTACAAGGGGAGGCCAGCATTGACAAAGATCAGACTGCATTTACATGCAGCCTGATCTTTGTGTACACTGTCTATTTGTTATCCAGTAGGACAAGGTTTAATAATTAAAGGTTATTTCAAGAACATTCTTTGTCTGTAAGAATAATTATTCAAAGGCAACACCAAGTCATAATTAACAATCAGATATCAACAATTATTGTACAAAATTCCAACAGATCCCACACCAAGGGTGTTAATTGTAATACACTAATGTTTTATTGGTCCTTTGCAGGAATTCAGCATCCTGCAGTCAATCAATCTATGGATAATTGGACAGTCTAGATTCAATTATGATAACCTTATCCTTAGTCAGGTCAGCTGAACTCTAATTGATTATAAACTATACAGCTTGAACCTCTCTTAGTCTTATACTCTTGATAAGGTTGATCCAAAATTCATTCCAAACTGATGCATTCAGTAAATATGGATACAGAATTAATAACAATACTTATATTCAAGAGTCGATATTGTAAGCATCATATTTAAGAAAATATCTGAAGAAGGATGTGTAAGGATAATCTAATTGTGGGCCATTTGCCGTAGGGAATCCCCAATTCCTGTTGAATCAAGCCATCTGTTCTTGCATTTCTTTAGAAATGACTGTCTATTGGATCCACTGAAATTATGTTTGCTGTGGATGATGAAGTGCATAAATATATCATGTTATAATGGAAGCAAAAAAACCCATTGAAGTTCTAGCAAACAGAAATTATCAATGATTACTGTATGTCAATAAAGTCAAGAAGTTGCAAAAGTATGATTTTTTTCCTTTGAATTTCTAAAACCATAAAACTTAAAGTACTAGTCCAGCCCAGAAAAAAATTTCTGTTTTCTTTAAATTTAAACAAAGTGATGTTTATATAGGACACTACACTTTAACGCACCATTCAAATGTTTGTAGTTTTGCAGTAATTGCTGTGTAAAGTCTCGATTTTTACCTGTCGAGATGTACACTTCTGCTATCGCAACCAGTGTTAATCTCCGATAATCTGATGACGTCAGCCTCTGTAGAGGTGCTTTATTTACACACTGGGGGAATGGCGAATGAAGACAGTAAATCGGACACAAGTTGCGATCTTTCACTTTCGTGTTGGTCCTCACCATTCGGATCCGATGCCGAATCTTTAGATTTAGAATATGGACAACAGGCAGACATTTACGAATCTATCCAACCTTATAAATTCGAACTGTGCTTGTCCGATACATCGGACCATGAAACATCCATGCAGGGTGACGAATCGACGAGTGACGAAAAGAGACTTCTCAGTAACAAATGGTAATTGATTGAATTTAACTTATTTAAATAAAAACAGAGAATAGATTGTATATTTGTTGCAGAAAAAAGACTTATCGTACGTTACATAAGAAAATCGATTTTCGTGTCAATTTCCTTCTTCGAACCAGAAGTTACGTTCGCACCTGATTTTATACCTTGATGTACGGCATATTACCTTTTGTGGAAATGTTCAGAGTTTTCTTTTAATGAAATATGGCCAGTGGTCATCGTCTACGCCACCCGTCCTCAGACACAAAATGCCTTTTCGAAGAGGGCTTGCTGTAGCTTTAAAAATTATAGTCCCTTCGAATTAGAATTTTTCACGATAGTTAACCATTAAAATACGATCCCGCATTTTTACGCACTGTCAAAATATTTCTCAATATATAAGAAAATAAAAAAGAAAAGCAGAAATAACTAGGTAGCAATTTCGTCTTTTCTCTCAATGTTTCCTATCCTGTCTGGCACCACATTTTTTAATTTGTGCAAGCTTGGATTTTCGTCTGTAACACAGTATTTCGATCTTGACTAGTCAACCAATATGTCATAACATGGTTCCACTTACTGACCAAAGAGGTTATATAAAGATTTTTTCTTTTTTTTTTCTCAAATCAAAAATCCCGCAGAATAAAACAATATGGAAAAGGCAGATATTTCTTGCAAAGCCCGTGTCTTCTTTTCATAAAATGTTTACTTCCAATGGAAACAAGGGTGTTTGCAATAATATATTTTAAAATAATCAGTTAAGAGAGGACCCGTAATATTGGGGTTACCATCAACCCATTATCACACGACAAAATTATGGACTGGTCTTAGTTCAAAGAATTTGCAGACGATTTTTTTTACTTGGTGAAATTTAAAAGAAAGTCTTTCAAGGTAGAAAACATTGTTAATCATTGATTTTGGGTTACGATTAACCCATTATCACATGACAAAACCGCGGATTGGTCTAAGTTAAAAAATATTGCAGACGATAATTTTACTTGATGAATTTGAAAAAGCTTTGTCCTTTAAGGTAGAAAACATTGTAAATAATAACGGAACAGCATCCTGGTTCAGTTGAACCAGCTTTGGAGCAATACCCATGTGTCCTTTTTCAAAAAAATATTTAAAAGGAAAGCAATCTCTTTCAAAATGATTCGAACAAAGCACAGAATAATTCGTTGACCCATACCCGTTTCACTTTTACGAAATCTGTCTACCGTTTTCTCCGCACAGCATCTTTCGGAAAAGCGTGCATAGAAACCCCGTCTATATATCTATTTCCACAATTTGCAGCGACGCAACGCATGCCGCCAGCAAGTTTACTAGCACCCATTTTCGTTCCTTTTTGCATGATTAACTTTTATTCACTTTTATGAGTGTTTTTTTTATGCCAGAAAACTTCCTATTCATACATGTAAACGCAGTAAGAGTAAAGCGTTGGTACAGATCGTGACGTCACACGGGGTTATCAGCCGAATCGATTTGGAGCTCGCTAATTGGATTTTTCCGTTTGCACACCTGTGCTGATTAACACAAAATCAGCTTTCACATCGCCATCGGAATAGCAGATTAGTAAACAAAAAAGGATAATGAAATAGGAAATGCAAAAAGTAAAAAATGCATATCTGGGCTGGACTAGTCCTTTAAGGTTGCAAAACATACAAATTCTGAAAAACTTGAAGGGAGAAACCTAGGTGTAGAATGACTCATCCTTAATAGTTTTGTAATCATATTATTTTAACCCATCATCATATTACGAAATTCTAGGCTTGTCCAAAATGAAAGACGTAAATATGCAGATGACAATTCATAGTTGATGAAATTCGAAAAAGTCTGTCTCTTTGGGTAGAAAACGTTTTGGATAATAAACAAATCTTGTTACACGTAATATCTTAAGCATAAACACAGGATTTTACGTTGCTGTGATTTTATACTTGAGAAAACATTGTGGAAAAAGAAGAAATTGCTTGTGGCAAGCAATTTCTTCTTTTCCCACAATATTTTCTACCACATAAGATGGTTTCATTTGAAATGGCATCCAATTTTGATTGTCGTCTGCAACCTCTTTGAAATAAGACTACTCTAACCTTTTGAAAAACAGGAAAGGGTTAAATTTTCACAATCTTTTCTATTGCCTTTTTCTGCAGGTCATAAAACAGCAGGATTTTGTTGGAATTGGTTAATCCATAAATGAATGATATTTAGCACCATTTTCTTTTATTTCAAGTGTTAATACCATTATGTAATTTAAAAAAACAAAACAAAAAAAACACAAAGAACAACATTTGGTTTGTCAGTAAAGAGTTGGGTGCCAGAGGGTTAATACAATTTTGGAGTGAGAGACCTCAATGACAACCATAGACTGGATGACTCAGCATCATTATTGATTGTTGTTTCTGGTGGGATTTATAGTGCCAGTTTAAAATGTTTCTTGTCAGAGATATATATTACAAAATGTCTGGGAGTGTTGGAAAATAAAGAAAGTCTCTCCTTTAGCCATTACAAGGCAACAAAATTTTAGACAGGTCAAAATTCAAAGAAGTTGCATATGAAACTTGATGGCATTTCAAAAATCCTGGTCTTTTTGCATGGGAAAAAAAGAAATTGCTTGTCCCAAAAAAATCTTCATTTCCAACAAAGTTCCCTAGTTTTTTAGATGCTTTAAAAGTGGATTAGATGAAAAAGGGTTAATCATTTACAAGACAACACAAATTTAGACGGGTCTGACTTCAAAGATATTGCACATATCACTTTTTTAAATATCTTGATCTTTTTCTGTGGAAAATATTGTGAGGATTTCTTATTGCAATGCAATTCCTTCAATATGTTTTCTGAAGCATTTTTCTTGAGGGTTGTAATAAAATCAGGATTATGTGGGAAACTGTATTTACATCCTTATGAATAACAGAATAAGTGCATATTATAATAGATAGTCTGTTATTGGCACTACAAGTTTTCAGAATCAAGACAATTATTTTTCAAACAAGAGGGCCAAAATGGCCAAAATTGCTCATCCAAGAATGATTTGATGTGATAAGTCCAGCCCTGCCACGCCCACATGCTTATAAAAATCAAGATTTTACAAACGTTTTGTAAAGTCTCAGTCATCCAGGAAACTTGACCTTATGGTTTAAGAGAAAAGATTTCATGATTTCTCCGAGTCTGATAAGTCCCTCCTGCCATACCTTATATCTCTATGTCTGTTAAGTTCATCCTGCCACCCCTGTTTTTTCATACATCAAATTTTCACAATCAAGTTTTGGAAAGGATCACCTAAGGAACAATCTTGCCAATTTTTTCTGATTTAAAAGTCTCATTCACAACTTTTAGTATTACCACATTGATGGGTCAGCATGAAACAGTTGTAACTGCCTATATATTTATTGGCAGTGACAACTGTTTCACAATGACCCATCAATTTTAGAAATAGATTCATTATATGGATACTGATTTATCATGGCCTTTGACTGTAAAACAAATTTGAAATTGTAACTTAACCCATATTATGCTGATTAAAATATCTTTTTACCTGTATTCAAATTAAAGAACTGAAAGCATTGTGATTGTCGATCAATTCTTATGTTGAAAATCAACCATTTTAACAGCTCTAAAAGGGCAAACAGGGATTGTAGAAGACCAGACTGCATGAATATGCAGATTGATTTTTGTCTATGTGCAGTATGATGAGTGATAAATGATGTACCACTGCCAGGACAATTGACCAAACACTGCTGTTAACCCTTTCCTGTTCAAACATGGGATTTTACGTTGCTGCAATTTTATACTTGAGAAATCATTGTGGAAAAAGAAGAAATTGTTTGTAACAAGCAATTTCTCCTTTTTCCACAATATTTTCAACAACATAGGATGGTTTCATTTCAAATTGTATCTGATATTCATTGTCGGCTGCAACCTTTTTCAATTTGGACCAGTCTAAAACTTCCAAAAACAGGAAAGGGTTAATCGAATAACCAGTCAACCAATGAAATCATTTATTCAGACCAGAAAAGTATTTGAACTCTGACATTGGCCCACATTTTTGTTAACCTTTTTTCTTGGTTTGGCAACTTAAAATGTCGTAACTACAGCTTATTCAAGCTGTGGTTACAAGATTTAGGTTGCCAACCAACTATTCTACATTTTTGTTACAAGCTACTGGCCATAATTTTTACAAAATAGTGCTGTTTAAAATCGAAGCGGGTCTTCCCGAAGGAATCAATGGGCGTTGCCAACAGAGAAAGTGGGCAGGGCCAGCAATTGGTAAATTCAACATGAGGTTTTGTTTGCCATGATGCACAAGGATATAAGTAATTTATGGTTCCAATCTTTGGAGATTCTATAAAAGTAAAATTGCTGCTACATACCAATACCCCATTTTCAACGCCACAAAGAAATAACTGCAAGAAATGTCTAAACTTACCTGAAAATAAAAGGAAATAAATCATTATTTGTGCCAAAATATAAATCATAATTATCAGAAAACATCTTATCATTTATATTCCTTCACCAGTGAACAAACTTTAACCCATTACCAAACAATGACGCTCACAAGATAATCTATTGGGAAAATATAGTGTAAAATGAAGAAATTGCTTGTTACAAGCAATTTCTTCTTTTTACACTATGTTTTCCATTTTTTGAGAAGAAGAAAGTGACTGTCACCAGCAATTTTGTCTTTTCTCATAATACTTTCTACCCTATTTCTCAATTTAAACCTAAAAGTTGTCATCTGGAACTTCTTCAATTAGGATCATTCTACAATTTTGTCAGTTAATCGGTCAGTGGATGCATGTGACAAAGTAGCACTATAAAACACTTACAGACATTAATTGGAAAAAAATCTTCTCTATAAGAGCAAATACTTGAGAATAGCAATTGAATCCACTTAATGACTCAATATAAACAAAGGAATTGTTGATACATCTGATGTTATTGTGGATGACCAAAGTTCTTCAGAAAGTGAAATGCAATACAATGATGACATGGACTACCACTGTATGGTTTTGCTTGATGAAATCAGCTGACAGATCCTACTTTCAATTGTTTTTAAATTACGGTTGAGTACAAATTTCACTTCATACCTTATGTATGGCTGTCTACGAAATTCAATTATCTTTATGCGACTAGATGAAAAAATACATTACTTATATTTCTTTTAATTGTTTTGTTCTCAACGTTTTTTTTTCTTATTTATCTAAATATGCCAAAAAGCAGTGTGTTGAGCCATTTTGAAACAACACCTTATGTTTTTTTTTTTCTCAAAAATGTTGAACCAATAAAGAACTAAATTTTTTTTTCGTTAAGCCCTTGATTCATACACCGTTTTAGAATTACTTCATGATTAAGTGGTTCTGTGCTCATATTAACCGGTTCAGACACCCCCAAGAAAAAAAAACCTTTGGAAAACATTGAGAAAAAGATGTGCTTGTGAAACGCAATGCCCCCGCAACAGGATTAAACATTTGACCTTGGTATGTGACCTTGACCTTATCACATGACCTTGACATGTGGAGATTTGTATTATGGAGATGTAACATCATGCCAAATATGAGCATTGTATCTTGAATAGGCTGGTAGTATAATTGGCAATGTTAAGTTTTTTGGATAAGTTTTGCAGACAGACAGACCGACAGATGGAAAAGCGGACAATGGCAAAACAATATGCCCCCGATCTTTCGATGCAGGGGCATAAAAATTAAGAAATTGCTTGTCACAAGCAATTCTTTCATCATTCACAATGTTTTCTACCACAAAAGAAAAAGGTTTTTATAACTTCAACAACAAGAAATTGTCAACTGAACATCTTTGAACTTCTTAGACTTGGGTCTAAAATTTTGTAAAACTTTTCCTTATCTAGAGTTCTGTCCAACAATATAAGCTGTATAGCTCTCAATCAAGAATTTATTGTAATCTGGTAAAACAGGTCTACTGTAACTACAGACTGTAACAAACTAGGAAGGAACTAGACTATAGAGCAATTGAAGCTTATTTACACATAAACATAATTTGGCCATCTTTCAAACAAACACTTTTAGAGCTGATAAGAGTATCTCATTTATCTAAATATAAAATGAACTCAATTTCCCTTTCCATCTACGCTGTAAGCCCTCATATTCCAAAAATAACTCTATGTGGCTTTTTGTAAGTCAAGATTCTCAATCTTTTGCATGAAATCTACAACATATTTGCACAGAATCCTTAGAAATGAATCAGGTAACAAATGGCTCAATGGAACTTGTGACAAATATATTGCAGATTTATAGAAAAGAGGATAACTTCAACATTATCTTCCCTCTAAACCCTCGAATTTATAATTTGCTTAGTCAGTCTATTGCATATAAAATCAGAAGTCCAAGTCAGACTTCTTGTTAACCCATTCCCACACAAATATTTTTTAGACTGGTCTTCATTGAAATTTGACAATTTGTTAGAGTTTATGAAAATTTCTATTTTTGCGTAGAAAACATATTGTTGACTTGACTTATCTATATAAAATCCATGACAATAATTTGTTGAGAATTTTTGCAAAATTCAGGCTAAGTTCGCATAAGTTAGCAATAGAAATATTCCGAGAAACAACCGTTATTGTACTTTTTGTAATAAAACATTTATAGAATCTGAGTATCACTTTTTGATGGATGGTCAAAAATATTCAAATCTAAGAAAAACATATTTAGGTAATATATCCTTTCAGACGATTGATAAATTTGCTACCTTAATGTCAAGCACTAACAAAAATTCAATTTTTAATGTCTGCAAATTTCTTGATAGTAGTTATGAAATACGTGAAAAATTTATTACTGATAATTCTTAGTGTTTTTTTTTTCTCCCTTTTTTAATGTTCATAAACTTAAACACTGCTGGGAGTGATTTGTTATACATGAATTTTGTATATTTCATATCTATATCTCTGTTTGTCTATGCCATATTTTCTTTGTAGTATTTGTAAATGGCCAAAGACATATTGTAATGTCGATATACCAATAAATGAAATGAAAATGAAATGAAATGTTGAAAATGCAGAAATTGCTTAATGCAAGCAATTTCTTCATTTTTCACCATGTTTTTCAAATGAATTTTCTTGAGGAGTGTCAAAAAGCATCATTGTGTTGGAATGGGTTAAACAATAGTTTTGCAAGTAAGAGCCAAGCACAAATGCATAGCAAACATGATAGTGAAATGAATAAAATCAAATTTGAAAAGAACGTAATTTTTAAATTCAAATAAATAAAGTTCCTTAAAAGGTTTTTCATACTTCTATTTTATCATTAGTGGGATTATAAGAATGTTATTGACAGATCAGTGACGATATTGAGCAGTGTTGTTTGCAAAATTCTTCGTCAGCAACATGTAACAAAAACATAAAATGGTTGGTCTGTGGCCTAAACATAGTAAATCTTGATTAACCCATTCCAACACAAGCCCTCCTTTTTACGCCCCTCAAGATAAAAGCTTTGGAAAACATTGTGGAAAATGAAGAAATTGCTTGTATCAAGCCATGTCTTCATTAATCACAATGTTTTCTATCCAAAAAGATGAAAAAAATTTCCATCAACTTGACATTGTCTTCTGCAGCTTCTTTCAATTTGAAGCAGTCTAAAATTTTGTTGTGTTGGAATGGGTTAAGCTGTAGTTACAATGTTTAAATTGCCATAACAACAAAAATGACAAGCATAAATGTCAAAGTTCACTTCTTATTTAGCGTTGTTTGTTGAATTGGGTTTAATGCAACTTTTAACAATATTTAAGTCAAATTGCGGTGGCTGGAGTACCTAACAATGGATTCCTGGTATTTCTCACACCAGTATACTACCACTACATCCTTTCCTTGCCTCCAGCTGCAATCTCACTAAGGTTTACAATTATCGACCCATTGGTGAGATACAAATGTCGGAAAGGATATATGCCGCTGCCAGGGATCAAACCTAATTTAACGATTTAACGATTTAACTGATCATTCAACATTTGATTGACAAAATAGTTCTGTTGATTCCTTGAAAAGGTTTTTCACTCTCTTATTTTATCAATAATGGGATATGCCTGTTATTCCTTTGAAAGGTTTTCCACTCTTCTACTTTATCAAGTTGATCACACCTGTTTCCTGTACAGTCCTACACTTAAGTGACTTCCAGCCAGAAATTTCCTGGAGAAAGTAACTGTAAATGAATTTTCTGCGGTCAGTTAAATATGCAAACTGACCCTCAAATCACCCCAGGACACCAGATTGGTATGTTTACTGATAAGCCCAGGATGTAATTTGAGTAACTGGAGTATAAAGTTTGTAATGGTGATAAATCCAATTCTCGATCATGAGAGGCTTTTATCAGCCTAACTACATTCTAAATGAAACATTCACTCTGTACATATCAGCAATTCCATATTATATCATTATCACAAAATTTGCCCTATAGACAAACTTAAGAATATGAGCTTAGAAAAGTAGAGTTGAAAAAGAAGCAATTTCTCATTTTCAAACAATGTTTCCTATATAAATGACATTTTTCAATTTGAAAGCTTTTCAAAATGCTGTATTTTGGTAGTTTTAGCTCACCTGAGCACAAAATGTGTTCTTTGTGAGCTTTTGTGATCGGTCATCGTCCGGCATCCGTCTGTCTGTATGTCCGTTCATAATTAAAAAAAAATCTTCTACTCCTAAACTATCATGGAATTTTAACTAAATCTCACAGAAATGATCCTTAGGTCATGCTCTTTCAAAATACCTCAAAAAATTGATATCCATGTAAAACTGTCGGTTGCTATGGCAACCAAGTGAAAAAAACTTAAAAAGTCTTCTCCTCCCAAGCCATAAGTCCAAGAGCTTTGATATTTGCTAGAAATTATTAACTATTGACCCTCTCCCTAAATACTTCAAAGAATTAACATATCTTGAAAATTAGCCTTTTCTTTGCAATCCCTGATTTACATAAAAAAAAAAAGAAAGAACTCTTTGAAAACCCTTTTCTTGAAAAGCATAGGGCCTAAAGCTTAGATATTTGGTATAAATCATTATCTTTTGATCCCTCTTCAAAGAATAACCGTATCTTGAAAATAAGCCATTTTCTTTGCAATCCCTGATTTTACAGGAAATCTTTGAAAACCTTTTTCTCCCAAGCCATGAGGCCAAAAGCTTTGAAATTTGGTATAAATCTTCATCTTTCGACCCTCTATCAAAATATTTTATAGAATTACCGTATCTTTAAATTTAGCCAATTTCTGTGCATTCCCTAAAACACATAGAAATGAAGAAGGAAATCTTTGAAAGTCTTTGTCTCTAAAACCATAAGGCCAAAGCATTGATACTTGGTATAAATCATCATCTTGACCTTCTACCGAAATACTTGGAAGAATTTACTTACTCTGAATATTAGCCCTTTTCTAAATTATCCTGTTTTTACATATGAATAAAGAAGGACATCTTTGAAAATCTTCTACAAAGCTATTAGGCCTAGATGTGTATTATCTAGTGTATATCAAAACCCTTTGAACCGCTACCAAAATATTCATAGAATAATCGTATCTTAAAAGTGAACCCATTTTTGTGTGATCCCTGCTTTTACATAAAAAGAAAATCTTCTTCTCCCAAACCATAAGGCCCAGAGCTTTAATATTGGGCATATATCAATACCTATTGATCCTTCACAAAATTACTTCATAAAATTACCGTATTCTGAAAATAGCCTTTTTCTGTGCAATTCCTGATCTTAGAAAGGAACATATCTTTGAAAATCTTCTTCATCTAAACCATAATACACAGGGCTTTGATATTTGGTATGTATTAATGCCTATTGACCCTTCATCAAATTACTTAAAGAATTACCATACTCTGGAAACTAGTGCTATTTGGTGGGATATTCAATATACTTAATATTAAAGGAGGAAATCTTCTTCCCCAAAATGAATAGGCAGAGGGCTTTGATCTTTTGTACATATCATAAAGCCTTGAACCATCATACTCAGGGGAGCAATATAGGACCCTCATGGTCCTTTTTTTAATTTTATACAAGCCTAAAATACTTTTACTACAAATTGTTAACCCTAGCTGTATCAAATCACTGGGTCTCGCAGCTCTCGGTAATAATTGGTGAAATTTTCAATTAACAATGGATTCCTGGTATTTCTCACACCAGTACTACTTCTACATCCTTTCCTAGCCTCCAGCTGCTCTCCCTTTAGGTTTACGATTATCCACCCATTGGTGAGAGACAAATGTCGGAAAGAATATGTGCCGCAGCCGTTGAGAGATAAACGGACAAATCTTAGTAAATATTCTCCTTGCAGTCCATAAGGCATTTGGCTTTCAAATTTTGTAAGTAACATTGCCTTATCAAGTTATGGTATTTTTATAAAATACTATAAACTATCAGTCTTCGACCAACGTAAGCCCAGTGTGTTGTGGGATCACAGATTTTACATAGAGAAAAAGAAGGACGTATTCACTAGTGTATTATAAAAAGCTTTTCCTCAGAAACCATGAAGCCTGTAGAGCTTCCAAACTTTGCATGTAGCATTTCCCTATGGTGCAAATATATTTCAGGAATATAACTTTCTTTTTAAACTTAAGCCCTATGTTGTTGGGTCTCGAATTGAAGAAGAAAGGAATCTTTGAATAATAATTCAATACCATGAGGCCAGGAGATTTCAGTTTATGCCCTGTTGGTACTGCAATAAAATACTTTAAATGTTTATTCTTAGATCAACATATAAATTATTTGTTGCGAGATCCCAGATTTCTTTTATCTGGAGATTCATAATTTAAACGAAAATCTCCTAAACCGAAGACTAATACAGACAGCATTACTTTATAGTAAATCAAAGTACTGACAGTACTTTAAGCTAGCAAAGTATTGTTTGGTTCGATAATCTTCTTTGTCAAACGTTATCATGATAAAGAAATGAGGTTAAAGTAACAAAGGAGTTAACCCATTCCCACACAATTCCTCCTGTTTACGCCCATCAAAAATAAGTTGTGGAAAATGATGCAGAAACTAAGAGGCTAGAGTATGGGCTATTTTCATCAAATATACAAAGTTTGAAGTGGTTTGGTTGATGATTATAGTGTCAAGCAACTGTTGACAGCATCGACTTAAAACTTGATGAAGCGGTCCATCTAGGAGTTATCAAATGCGCTTACCAAATTTAGGTCCGCACCTTACCCACTTCCTGTTTAGGATTTGTCAACAAGTTAAGCCAATGAATTCCCAATATTTCATCGGATTTACTTTAAACATTAGGCTAGATCTTTTAGAAATTTGGTCTGATCAATCAAGAATCAAAATCATTGGACAAGGGAGTTCATAGAAATTTCACCACAAAATCTTTGTTTACACCACAAAGTCCACAGTTTTCATCGAATTTTCTTCAAACTTTCACAGAATGATTTTATAATCCTAAGAATTGATTTTTTAAATGGATAAGGTTAATAAAGTATCACGGGAATAGGGGCCTTATGAGAACTTGATTGAAATGCCCTTATAACATAATAATGTTCACAGTTTTAATCGGGTTCTCTTCAAAGATGCAAGGAATAATTGTTGTACTGGAAACACTTGAAGAGGGGCCTTATAGATTATCATTCAAAACAATCTTTAAAATGTATGCAATGAAGTCCACAATTATCACCAGATTGTCTTTAAAATTTCGTGTTATTTTACATTATTCTGTCTACAAAAATGTTTTAGGACTATAATGCAGCGAACGGGGGACATTTTTTACATTAATAATGCGTATTTAGTACGGTAGGTATTAGACCACTACAATTTCACAAATCTTAAATTGGCATTTAATTGCAGCTCCTTTTAATTTGGACCGGTCTAAGATGTTGCCGTCTTGTAACAAACTAAAATAAAGTACTTACTATTTACCCCACAAAACAGGACATAGATAAGAACAAATTTAATATGAATGACCCATTACACTTAAAAGAACCATCTTAAGATTACAACAAGCAGTTGGATCAAAGAGAGTCTTTACTTGTCAAGTTTAGTCAATGCAAACACACAAACTCATTTTACAGTAAAGTAGAATGACCATGTGTAATGAAGGTAATCCCTCTGGAAAATAAATGTAAGTATTATCTTCGCAAATACTTTTCAATATGGTTTCAAACCTTTCATAAGATGGGTAAATGTAAGCATATAAGTAGAAATTATGGGCTGGCCATTTAGACTTAAAACCAAGGCAGGTACCTTACATGCACCTCTGTATTTTACATGACATATCAATAAATCAGGGTGCAACCTTTTTAAAATATATACATTCAATAGTCCAAAATCACTTGATACAGTAAAAGTGTGGTTGAAATGGAAAATCTGTCTGCTTGGAGAAACATAAAATCAACAGAATAAATATGAATTGTAACACTGATAAGCCCAAATGTGTGACCACCTGTTATCAGGATTGTTGATCTAATGGTCGGTCAAAATAGTTTTATTGCCCCCATGCTGTTAAACTCCCCAAGAATGCCAGAATGACCGTTACAGTGATACTGAGATCTGATTTTATCTTGATTCACTAGTGAATATTTTCAGGCACTAAAGTATCTGACTGTGTAGCTAGCTCCAAGCTTTCAGATAGGTACAGAGATGATTTCCATGTTCAACAGAAGTATCAATTTATTTTACACACTGATCAGATCTGTAACTTTACAAACCACAAAACTGAAAGTTTCCTTTCTATGTAGGATTTGCAAAGACAGAAATCAAAAATCCAAGGAATAATTTTCGAAGTGTTATGTCAACAGTATGGAGGTATTGAGGTGACATCGAGCATAAAATTACTCACATGTCACATCAGTGCAACCTTGAAACAGTTAAGGTCATCTACAAGAGGAATTTCTATTCAAATTTCTCTTTGTAAGACTTAGTCCCAATTCAAAGATGTTTTCGATAACAAAATTTTCGATAACAACATAAGTTGATGGTATTTACAACAAGGTAGAAAGCATTGTGTATTGTGAAGAAATTGCTTGTAAAAATGTTTTCTAAAGCGAGGGTGAGAGGGCATAACAAGAGCATTATTTGTGTGGGAATTTGTTAAGGAGTCACTTTCTCTGATGCAAAATCAATCAAAATGAAATCCTACACCAGATTGAGGCATCAAATCCTTTCATGTGGAGCACTTTTTAGTTTTAACCTTTGTCATGATGAACCCGGAATATTCCGGTTTTGGCAGGAGGTGTAGACTAAGATCAGACTGCACTTAATGTGCAGGCTGATCTTAGTCTATACCTCCTGCTTGTACTTATCCTGCGAGAGTTGTTTATAAAGTTGATAAATATTGATTTTTGAACAACAAGTTCTATCAGTGCTTTCAGCCCTTTGATTTGACGGCAAGTCAGAAAGGTAATTTATACAGCATGACAAGGGTTAGAATTAGATGATACAAAAAAAAGTCCACAGCAAGATAACTGCCTGATCACAAGTGTCAATCAAAGAATCAATCAAACAATCAAATCATTCCTTAAATTTGAACTCCGATACTGGCCAACATTTATGTGAAGCATTTTGTTGCTTTGGTGACTTAAATGCAGTATCTATAGCTTATTCATGCTGTAGTTACAATGTTTAGGTCACTTCATTGTTGGAGAAAGAGAAATTGCTCATATTAAGCAACTAATCCTTTTATCACAATAGGTTCTACCTAATTTGAAATTTGTTTTAAGACCTGTTTAATTAATGGCATTATCAGGTAATAAGTTATTAGGAGAAAAATAGTGTTTTTTTTTAAAAAACAAACAAACCCAAAACAATCTAGGGTTTTATAAATTACAGACAATTAAATTCAAGGTTGCTAGGTGATCTATTGTGTTATAACATAGAATGAGTTAATAAATTTGTATGATAGAATGAACCCCTCTTCTAAACATGGAAACTAAAATATGAAAACTAAAATTAATTATGACATCTAATTGACAGTGTCCTTTACCAAGGACATTTCCTCATTTAGACACAACTCTTTAAGGCGCATAATCAGAAATGGTTTCTATCTGTCTAGACAGACAAAAAGGGCAATTGATTTCCCATCTTGATGATACATATTATTACTGATTTTGCTTTTTTTCATTTCTTCTAAGAAAATGTCAGCAAACTATGAATTCTTGCAATTTCTAGGTGACTGAAAGCCAAAATATCAAATTTTTAAACTTAACCCTTGTCATGCTGAACCTGGAATATTCCTCTTTTGGCAGGAGGTCTAGACAAAGATCAGGCTGCACATATATACAGTCTGATCTTGTCTAGACCTCCTGCTTGTCCCTTTAAAGCTAGCATGGATTATACTATTAATTTTCTAAATACTTATCATTCCAAAATGAATGTTTTTTGTGCTTTCAGTCCTTTGATTTTAACATAATTTGGGATAGGATTTTATTCAGCATGACAAAGGTTATAGGCAACACAATATTATAAAGTTCTTATTCAGATGTATTTGGTATGTCAAGCTAATGTTTATTGACTTAGATCTATGACCAAGGGTAAGGTGATCTGTGAAGGTTAAGATTTAAGTAACAAAGATCTTTACAATTTTTAGAGTCATTTTTATTTGGCATAAATACACATCATGAAATTATGTTCTCTGAAATTAACTCTTGTCATGCCAAACCCGTAATATTCCTGCTTTAGGAGAAGGTATAGCCAGCACATATGCCTAGTCTGACCTTAGTCTACACCTCCTGCTTGTTCCATTTCAGCAAGAGATGTTTACAAGGTAAATTTTCAAAATAAATATCAACTCGTAATTCATGCTTCCTGTTCTTTCAGCCCTTTGATTAAAATGATTTATAATTCAGCTTGACAAGGGTTAAGTTCAATGTTGGTTTCAATTTCATATCTGATATCTGGATCAATAGATTACAAAATCCAAATTGTAATTTTAACCCATTTCATGCTCAATTATATTGCATTACAATAAAAGGGCTGACAGCACAGAAAATACTCATTTTGGGTGAAAAAATTATTTTGAAAATAACTTAAAGGTACAAGCAGGAGGTCCAGACAAAGATCAATTTGCACATATGTGCAGACTGATCTTTGTGTAGTTCTCCTGCCCAAACAACAAATTTCATGTTCAGCAACACAAGTTACTTCTATTGTAGTATTACAAACTGACGGGGCATAAATGCTTGATCAACCATGGATAGTCATGAGTTAAATACTGTTAAAAGTGGTGTTAAAGCTCAATCAATCAATCAATCAATCAATCCACCCACCAATCAATCAATCAATCAATCATCTAATCAACAAATCATCTAATCAATGAATCATCTATCCATCTATCTATCTATCTATCTATCTATCTATCTATCTATCTATCTATCTATCTATCTATCTATCTATCTATCTATCTATCTATCTATCTATCTATCTATCTATCTATTCAATAACTCAATACAATATGTAATAGATTTAGAAAGGTCAAACGTTTTCTTGTCACATTGGCAGGAGAAACTCTAAAATAGTCTACAAGGATGGGCAGTGCATCATTGAGTTTCTAAAAAGGCACAGACATCTATCACACCCCCTTGCAATTACTGGATAATTTGTGTGGAGGCAAAACAATTTTCTGCATCCATTTCCATGCAATACTGTACTTTGATGTTCCTAAAGAAATATTATTGCTGATGGAAACACTTCTTTCAAATTGTCTTTCAAATTGTCTCTGAAACTTCTTTGAATTTGGACCAGTCTAAAATTTTGTCCTCTGGTAATGAGAGAAAATTGTGACAGTCAGACAGATCAGCAGACATACAGGCAGGACAATATACAAAAGTTAATTAATTCATTCCCACTCAAAGACAATTTTAGACCCCCCCCCCCAAAAAAAAGCTTTGGAAATCATTGTGGAAAATGAGAATATTGCTTGTTACAAGCAATTTCTCCATTATCTGCAATGTTTTCTACCTCGATGGTGAAAAGAATCTAAAATTTCATAAGCTTGAAATTGTCGTCTGCAATTCCTTTTGAGTTGGACCAGTCTAGAATTTTGTCATCTGGTAATGGGTTAAGAGGTAGCATAGCTCTTGCAAGATCTTAACAAATATTATCAATATATGATGAGTGTAAGGAACTGAAAATTTCAGACACTTTTTATTAAAGACTACAAACTTAAGAATTCAACTGAATTAATAGATTATATGAGTTCAAATCGAATATGAATGTTTCCATGTGCACAAATCTAATCCTCATCAAGCTAAGTTATTCCATTCCTACACAATCATGTTTTTGAGGCCCCAAGAAAATAGATTAGGATAACATTAGACAAGTCTAAAACTTTGTCGTCTGGTAAAGGGCAAAAGGGCAAGATCCTTCAAGAGTGTGATTAAGATGAAAGGATGTGATTTACTAGAGGGTAATTATGAGCAGTAAAAACTTTTGCATGAAAACATTGCAAGGAAAGAACAACAGTACTGAGCTCTGAAACACCTCTCCCTGTAACAATATTAACCCATTCCCACACTATCCCTCCTTATAATGCCCCTAAAGAAAAAAGCTTTGGAAAACATTGTGGGTAATAAAGAAATTGCTTGTCACAAGCAATTTCTCCATTATCCACAATGTTTTCTGCCCTAAAAGACAAAGATCTTTAAAATTTCATCAATTTGAAATTGTTGTCTGCAACTTCTTTGAATTTGGACCAGTCTAAAATTTTCTTGTGTGGGAATGGGTTAAAACATTGAAAATTTAGACTCATCCTAAATTTTAGAGAGTAGCAGACAACATTTCAAAGTTGATGAAATTGTAGATTTTTTTTTAACTTTCTGGGTAGAAAACATTGTTGAAAATGAAGAAATTACTTGATACAAGCAATTTCTTCATTTTCCATGATGTTTTCCCTATCTTTTTTCTTGAGGGGCATCAGAAAGCGTTATTGTGTTGGAATGGTTTAATCAAGTTATCAGGTTTTGAGAATAGATTGAACCTGTTAATATAGCAAGCATGGCATGATGTCTCTGGGTGTATCACAAAAACTGATCTCTTCGATTGAAGAGCCTTACAAAATGTTTTGTCTTGAGATATAGGCTGATAACCTTTGTATGATGATAAACAAGTGTTTTCTGGATTGCCAAGTCCTGTTTTTCTGACATGAAACACCTGATCAAAGACTTAATCCACTTGAAACAAGAAAAAGAAAATAAAAAGAACCCATCACCAGACAACAACATTTTAGACTGTTCCAAATTGAAAGAAGTTGCAGACAACATTTCAAATTTGACTTATAATGGAAAATAAGTGCCAAATATGGTAGAAAATAAAGTAGTTTCTCATTTTATACAAAGTTTTCCATAATCTCATTTCTTCGGGCTTCAAAATGGGTTGAATCCAACATCTGAAAATTGCAGAATGTCACAGTGTCTTCTGCTAAAATTGTTCCTTATTTCTGTACAAACACTTTGCCATGGTATGTTGTTTTCAACCTCTTTTAATTTTGATCTTTAAACTTGTAAACTATTTGGTATATCAAAGTAATGGGTTAAATCCTTATTTGCCATTTTCCAACACAACCACACTTTCGAAGTTCCATTGTTTTCTTGGTGCCACTAAGTAGATGTCAAAAAATAAGCAAAATATGCAAGCTGGAGGTGATGTATTGATAGAGGAAGAGATGGAAATAAGATAATTATTAATCCTGGTCATTCTGAACCTCAAATATTCCTGTTTTAGCAGGAGGTATATATAGACAAAAGTAGGTCTGCACATATGTGCAGTGTGATCACCTAAATTTCTCTTTTAACCCATTACCAGATGGCATAATTTTAGACTGGTCCAAATTGAAAGGAGTTGCAATTTCTATATTCTAAACAACGTTTTCCAAATTTGTTTTTCTTGAGGGGCTTCCAAACATGTCGTTGAGTTGGAACAGGTTAAGCCAGATTCATTTAGTAGATAAATTTTCAAGTAAATATTCAACCATAATTAGTGCTTACAAAGGTTTCAATCCTTTGATTTTAAACAATTCTGTAGAGGATTTTATCTAGCACGGCAAGGGCTAACCCATTACGAAACAGCAAAATTTTAAACTGGTTCAAATTGAGAGGAGCTACAAACGACAATCTAACGCTTATGAAATGCTTATACTTTTTTCAACTTTTTGGTTGAAAGTAGTGTGGAAAATGAAAAAATCTCATTTCTAAAATCTATTTTTTGGGGGCATCCAAAAACTTCATTGTGTGGGATGGGAAATGACTCGTTCCCACTCAATGTCTTTTTAGAGCCCCCATTACCAGATGGCATAATTTTAGACTGGTCCAAATTGAAAGGAGTTGCAATTTCTATATTCTAAACAACGTTTTCCAAATTTGTTTTTCTTGAGGGGCTTCCAAACATGTCGTTGAGTTGGAACAGGTTAAGCCAGATTCATTTAGTAGATAAATTTTCAAGTAAATATTCAACCATAATAAGTGCTTACAAAGGTTTCAATCCTTTGATTTTAAACGATTCTGTAGAGGATTTTATCTAGCACGGCAAAGGCTAACCCATTACGAAACAGCAAAATTTAAACTGGTTCAAATTGAAAGGAGCTACAAACGACAATCTAACGCTTATGAAATGCTTATACTTTTTTCAACTTTTTGGTTGAAAGTAGTGTGGAAAATGAAAAAATCTCATTTCTAAAATCTATTTTTTGGGGGCATCCAAAAACTTCATTGTGTGGGATGGGAAATGACTCGTTCCCACTCAATGTCTTTTTAGAGCCCCCAAGAAAAAGAAGCTTTCAAAAACATTGTGAAGAATGAATAAATTGCTTGTAACAAGCAATTTTTTCATAATCCACAATGTTTTCTACCAAAAAAGTAAAAAAAAAAAAAAAAGAAAAAAAATTAAAAATTTCTTAAGTTTTAGATTGTCATCTGCAACTCCTATGAATTTTGAACAGTCTAAAATTTGGTTGTGTGGGAACAGGTTAAGATGATCTCATAAAAAACATATTTGAAGCATACTTCAAACCCTAGATTCTGAGGTCAATAACCTAAATCAGATTAGTATGTAGATTATTAATAACTCTTCCTGATATCATGACTTTTATGTTTTATTGCCAACATTTGTTCACAACATACTGAAGAATTACTTTCTCTAAAGAAATTACTTTCTCTAAAGAAATTAACTCAGCAATATATCCTGTATCTTCTTCACTTATATAGATTTACACAAAACATCTCTTCATTCCGCTGCTGTCAGACTCGTAATCTTCAATCATGGTTCGATCCCGGCGGGGGCACATAATTATCCTTTCCGACATTTGTCTCTCACCAATGGATGGATAATCGTAAACCTAAGTGGGATAGCAGCTGGAGGATGTAGTGGTAGTACTGTTGAGAGAAATACCAGGAATTCATTATTAGGTGCTCCAGCCACTGCGATAATGACTGAAATACTGTTAAAAGCGGTGTTAAGCCCAATTCAATCAATCAATCAATCGCTCCATTCCGGGTAAGGGACAGATCGCAGGTTATGCTCCCTGACCTCCAATAGGATGATTGAATTGGGATATCAAACTGCCTTATTTTAATGCGAAATTGTTTAGTCAGTAACATGTAACAAACAAGAGGACCAAGATGGTCCTAAATCGCTCACCTGCATGATCTGCTGACAATAAAATGCAACCCAGGGCTAAATAATTATAACCAGTTTACGAGAAGATTGAGCCACAATTGTGACCTCTATACTGTGTAGTAAGCAAAGAAATTGTTTTTAATGCCTCTTTTCCTGTGTTTCCCAATTGAACCATCCCATTCTCAATAGACTTCATCTTTAGGATCTCAAATTATTCTAGTCAAGTTTCATGATGATTGAACCAAAATTGTGACCTCTAGAGTGTAAACAAAGAAATTGTTATTAAGGCCCCTTTTCCCATGTTTCTAATGGAACCATCCCATAGTCAATATGGTTCATCCTTATGGACAACCAATTATTCTGGCCTAGTTTCATGAAGATTGAGTCAGAAATTGCGACCTATAGAGTGTAAACAAGGAAAATGTCATCAAAGACCCTTTTCCCATGTTTTCCGATGAAACCTTCCCATCATCAATAGGGTTAATCCAAGTTTCATGATGATCGAGCCAAAATTGTGGCCTTTAGAGTGTAAACACTTAGATTACCATGGCACGATGGACATTCAATCATCACAAAAGCTCACCATGAACTTATAATGCTCAGGTAAGCTAAAAATAAAATGGTTAGACCGGGACCTTAACATCTTAACTACAGCTTGAATAAGCTATAGTTAAGAAGTTTAAGTTGCAAAAAAAAACCAACCAATATGCTTCACATGAATTTGGGAGTTCAAAGTTCAATTCTGGTCTAAATGTAGATCTATTGATAATTTGATTGACATCTGTTGTCTGATGAAATGATGGCCACATCCACTGACCATCGGCAAGGCATTTCAAATGAGATATCAGACAACATTAGTTTGTAAGTCTATATGGTAAGGAAAATAAAACAAAAAGCAAATACTTGGTTGGTGACCTAAATGTTGTAAGTACATCTTGAACTAGACTATCACTAAATGTGATCAATACTCCACCCCCCCCCCCCAAAGCTCCATGTCACAGAAATAATAAATCACTTTGTCACTGGAATAGAGCCTTTTATCAACAAAGGGCCATAACTCCAAGAAAACTCAATAGACTATAACTTAACTGGAATATGGCCATCTTTGGTTGATACTGAGTGCACATGTGATTGACTCATATCCATGCAGTCTTTAAGGATTAAACGAGTGGACAAGATTTTTCATCAAAGGGTCATAACTCTATTAAAAGTAAATGTATCACAACCCAATTACAATATGCATATCTCTGCTTGATACTGAGTCTATCTGTAACATTTGAATAAAATCTATATGCAGGATTCAAAGAGAAAATGAGCATACATCTTTTTTTAAAGAAATGGCCATAACTCTTTAAATAGGAATAAAGTTTGAATCAAATACATGCAATAGTTGCTGAGAAAATGACCAGACTAGTAAAAAGCTACAGGCAGACAGCCCGACCAAGCAACTGACCAACCGACAAGCTGACTCCTACATACCCCCAAAGAGAGTAGTTATGACGTTTAAAGTTGCCCCCCAAAAATGCTTGACATTTAACATTCATTTCTTGTTTCAATAAATGATCTGATTGGTCAATTGATTTTTTGTTTGACAGTCCTTCGTCATTCAATGCCTTACCAATTTACCTTTAGGATAGGCAAGTGAGATATTCCTGACAATGATTCAATGACCCAAATGCTTACATCCAATGAAATATTTTGTTGGCTGCATTATGTGCATTAGATTGCAAACAATATTTTGAGAGTAGACCAATGGTACTTAGGTTTATGAAATGCATGCAAATTGACATCAGCCAATCAAAATTTGTATCAGCTTTTTTTTTTACAATAAATCCCATACCAATCAACTAAAATTTGACATCTGCAACTCCTTTGAATTTGGGCCAGTATGAAATTTTATCATCTGATAATGGGTTAAACTTTACAAACAACAGCCAAAATTTGTTTGTATCTGCAAAGGGAACTTGATTGGATTCAGAGTTTTTGTTTTCCAAGTATTTTCTATTTTTGTAAGAACACTCTGATCAAAAGGTTTTGAGGTTTGACTAAGGTAATACAAGTATATTCTGTGGTAAGAAAGTTTCTCTTTTAATGTCCAATTCTACTTAACCAATTCCCACACAGTGACGCTTTTGGGCACTCCTCAAGAAAAACAATTGGGAAAACATTGTGTAAAATGAAGAAATTGCTTGTAAAGAGCAATTTTCTTCATTTTACACAATATTTTCTATACAGAAAGTTGAAAAAATCTAGAATTTCATGTATTTTAAATTGTGGTCTGCAACTCCTTTCATCTGGACAAGTTCGACTAGTCTAAAATAGAGTATTTCTAGCTGAGAGTGAGTGACTTATAATGAAGCTCATAATAATATAGCTGTAGTTATGACATTTTGGTTGCTCACCAGTGATATAAAGTCTTTCAGGTAGTATATTATGGCATTGTCTGAAAGATCTACAAGGCAAACAGATATTCACCCATTAGCAAACAACAAAATATTAGATTGGTCATAATTGAAAGATATTGCTGGCAAGAAATCAAAGTATTTTAACCCTTGTCATGCTGGATACATTACCTTATTGAATTGCTGTAAAATTAAAGGTCTGAAAACACTGATGGAACTTATTGTTCATAAACCAATATTTCTTTTAGAAATCAACTTCATAAACAACTCTGGCACAGAAAGTACAAGCAGGAGGTGTAGACTAAGATCAGACTGCACTTATATGCAGGCTGATCTTGGTCTACAGCTCCTACCAAAACCGGAATATTCTGGGTTCAGCATGACAAGGGTTAAATTTGAAAATTGATTAAGAGCCAATATATCTATAACTTTATTTCTTCAGTGTCTAAAAGCATGATTATGGAGTAAAAGTTGAATACCAATTAACTGATATAATTCTTGGTAATTAAAGTTTCATATTTAGATATCAAATTATAAATAATTGTATGACAGAAATTCGACAATACGGTATCAGATCACACGAAATTGTATGTTCACCACAACTGATAGATCGACGCTGTTATCTAAAATATTGTTTGACTAATCGAATTTTTCATTTATAATGGAAGTGAAATCTTTATGACCTCTGACATCTTTGAAATACATTTTTGTTGGTTGGTCGATCAAACAACATAACTACAGCTTATTCATTTTACAAAATGTTTTCCCAATTGTTTTTCTAAAGGGGCACCAAACGCGTCATTGTGTGGGAATGGGTTAAAGAAAAACAATCGAGTAAACATTGGGTAAAATGAAGAAAATGCTTGCACAATGTTTTCTACAAAGAAAGTTAAAAACAATTAAGAATTTGTGAAGTTTAAAATGTTGACTGCAACTCCTTTCCATTTGGACCATTCTATAAATAGCCGTCTGGTAATGAGTTAACCCATTCCCACTCAGTGACACCTTTAGACGCCCCCTAGGAAAACAAGAGGCCCAGTGGGCCTTAACGGTCACCTGAGTAAAAGAGCACCAAGACAAGTGATTTTGTTTGAAAGAATTAGAAAAAGGTTTGGTTGAAATCCCCTCAGTAGTTCTTGAGAAGAAGATGAAAATGTTTAAAAGTTACCAAAAATGACCCCCTTTTGGTCCCCATTTTAGGCACCCCTGACCTCCAGCCTTTTAATTTTCACAAATCTGTATAATCAGTACCCAATGATGCTTTTCACCAAGTTAGTTTGAAATTGGCTTAGTACTTCATCAGAAGAAGGTGAAAATGTGAATTTTTTAACATGATGAACTTTGACCTCTGGGTGTGGCCCCATACATGACCCCAGGGGCATGAATTTCACAATTTATAATATACCTGTCCTAGTTGCCATGCACACAAAATATTTAAGCTCTGGCATTAACGGTTTATTAGAAGAAGATTTTTAAAGAAGTACCAAAAATTACCCCTTTTTGGTCCCTATTTGGGCCCCTTTGACCCCCAGAACCCCTATTTTCACAAACTTGAATTGGCATCCCCCAATGATGCTTTCTACCAAGTTTGGTTGAAATCCGCCCAGTAGTTCTTGAGAAGAAGATGAAATATTTAAAAGTTACCAAAAATTACCCCCTTTGGTCCCCATTTTAGGGCCCCCTGACCCCCCCAGCCTTTTTATTTTCACAAATCCAAATAACCATTACCAAATGATGCTTTTCAACAAGTTTGTTTGAAATTGGCTTTGTACTTCATCAGAAGAAGATGAAAATGTGAATTTTTTAACATGATGAACTTTTACCTCTGGGTGTGGCCCCATACATGACCCCAGGGGCATGAATTTCACAATTTATAATATACCTGTCCTAGTTGCCATGCACACAAAATATTTAAGCTCTGGCATTAACGGTTTATTAGAAGAAGATTTTTAAAGAAGTACCAAAAATTACCCCTTTTTGGCCCCTTTTTGGCCCCTTTGACCCCCAGAACCCCTATTTTCACAAACTTGAATTGGCATCCCCCAATGATGCTTTCTACCAAGTTTGGTTGAAATCTGCCCAGTAGTTCTTGAGAAGAAGATGAAATATTTAAAAGTTACCAAAAATGACCCCCTTTTGGTCCCCATTTTAGGGCCCCCTGACCCCCCCAGCCTTTTTATTTTCACAAATCCAAATAACCATTACCAAATGATGCTTTTCAACAAGTTTGTTTGAAATTGGCTTTGTACTTCATCAGAAGAATATGAAAATGTGAATATTTTAACATGATGAACTTTGACCTCTGGGTGTGGCCCCATACATGACCCCAGGGGCATGAATTTCACAATTTATAATATACCTGTCCTAGTTGTCATGCACACAAAATATTTAAGCTCTGGCATTAAGGGTTTATTAGAAGAAGATTTTTAAAGAAGTACCGGTACCAAAAATTACCCCTTTTTGGCCCCTATTTGGGCCCCTTTGACCCCCAGAACCCCTATTTTCACAAACTTGAATTGGCATCCCCCAATGATGCTTTCTACCAAGTTTGGTTGAAATCCGCCCAGTAGTTCTTGAGAAGAAGATGAAATATTTAAAAGTTACCAAAAATTACCCCCTTTGGTCCCCATTTTAGGGCCCCCTGACCCCCCCAGCCTTTTTATTTTCACAAATCCAAATAACCATTACCAAATGATGCGTTTCAACAAGTTTGTTTGAAATTGGCTTTGTACTTCATCAGAAGAAGATGAAAATGTGAATATTTTAACATGATGAACTTTGACCTCTGGGTGTGGCCCCATACATGACCCAAGGGGCATGAATTTCACAATTTATAATATACCTGTCCTAGTTGTCATGTACACAAAATATTTAAGCTCTGGCATTAACGGTTTATTAGAAGAAGATTTTTAAAGAAGTACCAAAAATTACCCCTTTTTGGCCCCTATTTGGGCCCCTATGACCCCCAGAACCCCTATTTTCACAAACTTGAATTGGCATCCCCCAATGATGCTTTCTACCAAGTTTGGTTGAAATCCGCCCAGTAGTTCTTGAGAAGAAGATGAAAATGTATAAAAGTTAACGGACGACGGACGACGGACGACGCACGACGGACGACGCACGACGACGGACAAACGATGATCGCAATAGGTCACCATGACCATTCGGTCAGGTGACCTAAAAAGCTTTGGAAAACATTATGAACAAGGTGCCAAATTGTCACAAGATATGCCCGTCACACTGCTTAATATTAACTGGGGGCTTTAATAGAACTGATGTTATTCTAAATGAATATTTTTGTCAAACAAAGTATGAAAAACAACAAAGGGCAATAACTCAAAATATACGCTAGGTAGAGTTATGGTTCTTGTACACTGCACTCCCACTTGGTGAGCTCTATTCATCAATGAAGTTTCATGATTCTAGCTATTATACTTTTAGAGATATGCTCTGGACAAGATTCAAGTATGAAAAACAACAAAGGACAATGACTCAAAATATACGCTAGGTAGAGTTATGGTTCTTGTACACTGCACTCCCACTTGGTGAGCTCTATCCATCCATGAAATTTCATGATTCTAGCTATTATGCTTTAAGAGACATACTCCATACAAGATTCAAGTAAGATAAACAACAAAGGGCAATAACTCAGTAAATAGGCCAGGTAGAGTTATGGTTCTTGTGCACTGCACAACCCCTTGGTGAGGTCTATACACCCATGAAGTTTCATGATCCTAGCTATAATACTTTTAGAGATATACTCCGGACAAAATTCAAGTATGAAAAATAACAAAGGGCAATAACTGAAAACATGCGCTAGGTAGAGTTATGGTTCTTGTACACTGCACTCCCCCTTGGTGAGATCTATCCATCCAATAAATTTCATCATTCTAGCTATTATACTTTTAGAGATAAAACTCCAGACAAGATTCAAGTATGAAAATCAACAAAGGGAAATAACTCAAATAATAGGCCAGGTAGCGTTATGGTTCTTGAGCACTGCATCCCCCCCCCCTTGATGAGATCTATACACCCCTGAAGTTTCATAATCCTAGCTATTATACTTTTAGAGATATACTCTGGACAAGATTCAAGTATGAAATACAACAAAGGGCAATAACTCAAAAATAGGCCAGGTAGAGTTATGGTTCTTGTACACTGCACTCCTACCTTGTGAGCTCTATCCATCCATGAAATTTCATGATTCTAGCTATTATGCTTTTAGAGATATACTCCGGACAAGATTCAAGTATGAAAAAATACAAAGGGCAATAACTCAAATAATAGGCCAGGTAGAGTTATGGCTCTTGTGCACTGCACTCCCCCTTGGTGAGATCTATACTCCCATGAAGTTTCATGATCCTAGCTATAATACTTTTAGAGATATACTCCGGACAAGATTCAAGTATGAAAAACAACAAAGGGCAATAACTCAAAAAATAGGCCAGGTAGAGTTATTGTTCTTGTGCACTGCACTCCCCCTTGGTGAGATCTATCCATCCCATAAAGTTTCATGATCCTAGCTATAATACTATTAGAGATATACTCCGGACAAGATTCTAGTATGAAAAACAACAAAGGGCAATAACTCAAAAAAATGCCAGGTAGAGTTATGGTTCTTGTGCACTGCACTCCGTATTGATAAGAAGAATATAACTACCAAGATTAAAGTCAATTGGACTTACGGTGACAGAGTTATGCTCCGGACAAAGAAGTGGACACCGCCCGGAAGCCCGAACAACCGGACGACCACACACCCGGACACCCACATGCCCGGACACCACGGGTGATCACATAATACGTCCCGTCTTTGACAGGCGTATAAAAATGAGGAAATTGCTTGTTACAAGCTTGTTACAAGCAATTTCTTCATTTTTCACAATGCTCTCACAATGTTTTCTACTCAGAAAGTTGAAAAAATCAAAATTTCATAAATTTTATATTGTCGTCTGCAACTTCCTTCAAATTGGGTTAGTCTAAAATTTTGCCATCTGGTAATGGGTTAAAGTCCCAGTAACACCAATCAAATAATTCAAGATATGAATAAACACATTAACTCTAAAATCTTCATTATTTCTTGTCATATTGAAATCATTTAACCCATTACCACACAAGAAATATTTGGACTGGTCCAATTTGAAAAGAGTTGCAGACGACATTTCAAAGTTTATGAAAATTTAGATTTGTTCAACTTTCTGGGTAGAAAACATTGTGTAAAATAAAGAAATTGCTTGTGACAAGCAATTTCTTCATTTTAGACAATGTTTTCTCAGTTGTTTTCTTTAGGGGCGTCCAAAAGCGTCACTGTGTGGGAATGGGTTAATTAACCCATAACCACACAACATTTTGGACTGGAAGAAATGACATTTCAAATTGAATTGAAATTGAAAACTAAGGGCAAACTTACGTAGATAGCATTATGATAAAAGGAGAAATTGCTTCTTTCATGCAATTTCTGCTTTTATCAAAATCTTATCTTTAATACAATTCTTCAAAAAAAGTGGAAATTGTATAGGAATTAATAAAAATGTATCCAAAACATCAATTTTCTCCTTATCACCAAAGAATTAATCAAAAGTAGGTGATATCTTTCTGTACAGAGCTCAGATGCAAAAATAAATACTTATCAAAGTTAAAAACTGCATAGGATAAATAGGACACTCATGGCGCCTAAAAGATTTACAAATGAATTATACACTAAGTTGCATGACAGAAATCCATTAATTGTGGTAACACTCATTATATACAGGTGGTCCCCTTATCTGACCGCTTTGCCCTTATTTGGTAATTTATTTATTGAGGTTTTTGAATGTTTTTTTTTTTTTCTAAAATAAATATACTTCAAACTCATATACAAATCTTATAAAAAAAGAGATCATTTCATCAATTGTTGTGCTGAACTAGGAATATTCCTATTTTTGTAGGAAGTATAGACAAAGATCAGCCTGCACCTATGTGCAGTCTGATCGTTGTCTACACCACCTTTTCTCCCTTACATACTAGAGTTGTTAATGAGATTGATTTTCAAAAGACTACTGAATTTAATGAAATTTATATACAGTGTGACAAAGATTAACCCATTACCAAACAGCAAAATTTTAGACTGGTCCAAAGTGAAAGTTGTTGAAGGCCACATGATGGAAGAGGAAGGAGGAATGGGATATACCTTTGAGGGATTTATGGTTCAAAGGTTAAGATTTAATTACCTGTGTAACCACATAATGAAGTGATTAAATTACAGTGACATGCAATCATGCATACAAATCTTTAGATTACAAAACATTTCAGTTTCTTTGGATTGAGTCCTTTGTTAACCGTTGTCATGTTGTGCCCTGAATATTCATTTTTTGGAAGGTTGTATAGACAAAGATCAGCCTGCACATTAGTGCAGTCTGATCATGGTCTACACCTCCTGCTTGTCCCCTTTCAGCCAGAGTTGTTTAAATATTCAATTTTCAAAAGGATTATTGGCCCTCATTAAGACCTTCCAGTGCTGTCAGTCCTTTGATTTCAAAGTGATTGGGTATAGGATTTAACTCAGCATGCCAAGGGTTAATTTCCTGGAACTAAATTGAAATTGAATCCTTTCTTCTGTCACCCTTTAGAGACAATATACACATATCTATAATTATATGAATCTAAAATTTCAAAAAATTAAATTATCATCTACAAATCCTTTCAATTTTGACCAGTCTAAAATTCTATTTTGTTAGAATGGGCTAATACTCCTACATGAGTTGTTATCACATCTTGAACAAAATATTTTTGATGGGTAAAATGGATCAAAATAGAATTGGGTGTTGCATTGTGTTTCTGGCAATAAACTACCAAAACTAAGGTTATTTGATGTATCTCAGTCAAACTGCCATGCTTTGCCTGAGGTCAGTCAGCTAGGCCAGGGATCAGTCAAAAGCAACTAACTCTCAGAGCAGTTATTCAAGACCTGACATTAGTTTAGCAATGACCTTGAATCTCAATTAATAACCTTGACATTAAGGAGAAGTCTGGCACTTACCTGAGATTGCATGATTCAAATATCCATGAATGACAATCATAGAAAACTTTTTTTAAAACAATTGTCACATAATCGAAAACGGAGCTTCCATGCAGTTGCAGTTATGTTAAATCATGTCATTTATTACAGAGCAAGATTTGCCCAGGAAAAACAGATTGTTCTAGACATTGCAGTGAGTACGAGACAATACACCTGGGGATGTTGTTAAACAGAGGCCCCCACAGGTAACCAAGTACTTGGCACAGGTTATGTAACACCTGTTACAAGTACTAGAGTAGTTGGAAACAAGAAAACAAGCAATACTTATCCACAATTTTGTTTTCTAAAAGTCATACACCTGCAAGAACTATAACTATGTCAATACAAATGCAAGTCCAAAGCGGTCTGGATCATTCTACAATACATGTTGTTGTGTCTCAATGAAACCCTATGGTGTGGGTACTCATTTGAATTGCCTCAACATAACAAATGAAATGGGTGCCAAACAATACAGGGTTAAGGCCTGTATTAACCTATTCCCACACAGAGACGCTTTTGGATGCCCCTTAAGAAAAAGAATTGAGAAAACATTGTGTAAAATGAAGAAATTCTTGAATCAAGCAATTTCTTCATTTTTCACAATGTTTTCTACCCAGAAAGATGAAAAAATCTAGAATTTCATTAACTTTTAATTGTCGTCTGCAACTTCTTTGAATTTTGACCAGTCTTAATTTTCACCAATCTAAAATTTTGTTTTCTATCTATGGGGTTATGTCTAATTTGGTAGCGCATTCAACATTGTGGCTGAAAGCCCAATCCTACCCTTTGGATAACACCCTAAGCTGACTATGGATAAGATGTTATCGAAGATCATGTTAAATAAAGTCCTTGTTCATAATTACATAAAATCAAAGGACTAAGAGCACTGAAAGGCATTAATTGTTGGTTGATATTTTTTTTGTTACTCTGACTTAACCCTTTCCTGCACAATCCCTTGTTTTCACGTCCCAGTGATTTTATACTTGAGAAAGTATTGTGAGAAAAGAAGAAATTGCTTGTCACAAGCAATTTCTTCTTTTCCCGCAAAGTTTTCTAACCTATAAGTTGCTTACTTTTCGTATTGCACCCATTTTTAAATTTCGTCTGCATCTTCTTTCAAATTGGACTGGTCTAAAATTTTGAAAAACAGGAAAGGGTTTAAACATCCAAAAGGTGGTGTACTCTTAGATCAAATTGCACACATGTGCACTCTGATATTAGTTTATACCTCGTGCAAAAGGAACTAGACAACTATCACTTAAGATGATAAAACCCCCTACTCCTATTATTTTCAGGGAAAATTGCTTTGCAATGTCATTTTATGGGCAATAACTCCGTAACCGTTAGGCCAACATTAACATCTTTGATTCAGTGGCAAGAATTATGTAATCCTGTATGCTAGCTCCTACTGAACACTTCTGCCAAGCCTAAACTGGATCAGACTTAAATAGATGAAATAAATCAGTAATTCTTGTTAGAATTTTCACAAAATTTGAAACTGCTCCTAATGATTACCGGTACTTCTACCAAGTATTAAGTGAATTAAACAGGAACTGTCAGAGGAGTATTTTAAGTCTAATCAGAGGCAATAACTTGGCAATTACAGGAAAAATATTCACAAAAAATTGCGCTTGCACATCTAGTACACCTCCAAATGAATACTTCTGCCAAGTATCAGGAGAATTGCACTGAAGCAATAGAGAAAGTTTTATGGATAAGATTTTTCAAACAGACCAACAATTGAGGCAACCATTTGACAGGCTGATTAACCCATTCCCATACAAGGACGCTTTTAGACACCTCTAATCTAAAGGAATATAGAAACTAGAGGCACTTGAGCGCCTGATTCGCTCCATCAGCCTGAATTTACTTATCATTCCTGAGAAATATGGTTGAAACCATCCTGCAGATTGTAGCTTTTCACTGTTTACCATATATGTAAATAAGCCCAATCCATTAAAGCCATGTTAACAGTCAATCGATTCCTTTTTAGCAATCTAATAAGGGGTCACCAAAGGATCATTCTGGTGAAATTTTGTTGAAATCCATAAAATGGTTTCTTAGAAGAAGATTTTCAAAGCTTTCACCATATATGGATTTAATTCCCCGCCATTAAAGCCATGTTTTCTGTCCTATCAAAATTCTTTGAAGGAATTTGATAAAAAGTCACCAAATGAGCATTCCTATAAAATTTGGTTGAAATCCATCTATTGGTCTCTTAGAAGAAGATTATTAAAGGCTTCACCATATATGGAAATTTGCCCCACCCATTAAAGCCATATTTTTCATCCAATCTTAATTCTTTGAAGGAATCTGATAAAGGCTCACCTAAGGATGATTCATGTAAAATTTGGTTGAAATCAATCAATCATTTTCTGAGTAGAAGATTTTTAACCTCACCGATTAAAGCCATGGTTTTCATCCAATCAAAATTCTTTGAAGGAATCTGATAAAGGGTCACCCAAGGATCATTTCTGTGAAATTTTGTTGAAATCTGATCGGCACTTTCCGAGGAGAAGATTTTTGAAATAAAAGTTTAAAGACAGATGGACGGATGGAAGGATTGATGCACGACCGACACATAGCCATGACAATAGCTCACTGGCTTACAGCCAATGGAGCTAAAAATTGCTATTTGGAAATGGGTTAATCTATATGCTTTAGATTGACAGATGAAAGGCCAGACAAACAGATAGATAATAGACAAGCAGACAGACAAACAGCATCACTCTACCTCGTGGGCAGGTAAAAGTTCATTCATTTACCCCGTCAGGGCCTCATGACAAGTAAAAATAATGAATAGGTAAAAAGGCAGCAATTTTCAGAAGATATAGAAGATAGAAAACCAGTATAATGTGGGCTTATCAGTCAAACTGCCGGGAAGCATGTGACGTACTCATCAAAACTAAACAACACTGATAGGCTGCCAGCCAGGTACTCTCAAATTAAATGGTAACCCTCTTTTTATAGATTTTAGGTTTTCATCTCTGAAAAAGCATACTTAAGATTTCAAAAACGTCTAAAGACATGGAAAATCTACTGGTATCAATAAATTCTCTTTTTTATTTGTCAAAGCTTAGTTGAAAGAATTTTATTGGTTTTAGCTTCTCTTTATAAAGACTAGCCAAAATTTAAGTTTGCAAATAACAAATTGCTCACATAATTATAATACCGTCTTCATAAATTGATCATGAATTAAATACCTTATTCTTGCCTTTTTACTCCCTAATATCCATAAATCATTCAAACATTTTTCAAACATTAACCCTCAAAGAAATATACAGAGCAAGATTAGACAAATAAATCTCATATCTAAACATTGACTTTAGGGACAAATTAAGTTAATAGACCAGTAATAGACACCTAACTAATAAGAAGTCATAATATTAGAGAGATTTATGCAATCTGTCAATTATATCTTTACAAAGTAACACAATGAAAATGACAATAATTTAAACTTGGTTACATAACAATGTCTGGGTGAACCTTTCTTTTGGGAAGGGAAATAATTCCTCTATAAATATACTACAATTACTAATCAGTTACTTCCCTTTCAATTTCTAGTGGTTTGGATATAGTCTGAAATGAACTGCTTGTTCGTAATATCATGGCATATCTCTATCTTGATTCTTCTTTCTTTTTCTTCTTTTAATACAGTGGAACCCTGTTAATCACACCACCATTTTGTCATAACTTTTGTAGCTATTAAGCAGAGATCACCATTAAAAATATTCTTTAACCAATTCCCACACAATGACGTCCAAAAGAAAAACTATGTTGAAAATGAAGAAATTGCTTGTTGCAAGCAATTTCTTCATTTTACACAATGTTTTCTACAAAAAAAAATTGAAAAAATCTAAAAATTTCATGAGCTTTAAATTCTCGTCTGCAACTCCTTTAGAATTAGACCCATCTAAAATTGTGCTATCTGGTAATGCATTAACCCTTTCCTGTTTTGCAAAATTTTAGACTTAAATGCTTTGCAGATGTATAATTAAAGTTGATCTTATTTGAAAAAATAAAACAAAAAAACATTCAGTGGGGTAGAAAATATTGTGGAAAAAAAAGAAATTGCTTGTTACAAGCAATATCTTCTTTTTCTCCAATGTTTTCTCAACAATAAAATCACAGGGACAAAAAAACTAGGGATTGAACAGGAAAGGGTTGACCCATTTTAACAATGATGCTTTTTGATGCTCCAGAAGAAAAAACAATTGGGAAACAGGGTCCAAAGAATTCCGAAAATGACACTTGTCCTGCAGGGCAGGTAACTTGAAAAACTCACTTGTCCTACATTGACTAGCATTCATCCTGCAATAAGTCTAGGAATCTTAAAAAAGAACAGCATGTGTTGATGATAATTAATTTTGGTATTCAGTACTCGAAAACATTTTCTTATATCTGATGACAAGATTTTAAGTCTACAAGCCAAACAAACAAACAAAATTTACAACGTCCGAATAACTTTTAATTTCAGGCCCTGAATAACTGTAAGCGGTGAAATGATCGGGATAAATGAAACAATACATTAGTATACATATGATATCACATATATTTTTCCTGTATAATTCAAAGAATGTGATTTGATGGGGCAAAATATGCAAAAATTATAAACACAGTGTGTGAAATTTGTTTTTGTATATGCATCATAATTTTCTTATCTTTATATAATCGATTAATTTCACTGTGTTCAGGTATCAAGCGAAAACCAGAAACAAACGAAAATCATAGTACATATTTGTTTATATCTTGTTGCAAACTTTTATCAACTAATTTGCATCAGCAGTTTTTGAGGTATTTCTATCCTGGTTCATACTGAAATTAATTATTCAGTGATTTATTTTTCAATCATCCGTTCGGACGATCGCCTCCGGATTTTTTCTTGTCTTCTGGGATTTCCTACTCATAAATGTGAGTGGCTGAGTGGATTCTTTGGACCCTGGAAATCATCGTACAAAATGAAGAAACTGCTTGTAAAAAGTGGTTTCTTCATTTTCCACCATGTTTTCTATACAAAAAGTTAAAAAAATCTGATATTTCATAAACTTTAAATTGTCATCTGAAACTCTTTTTAATTTGGACCAGTCTTAAATTTTACTGTCTAATAATGAGCTAACAGAATTATTATACATTAAGTCAGTTGCAATTAAGCAGTCAATTGCTATTATCAGGGTTTTAATTATGGGGATTCCACTTTACTTCTTTTCTCGAAACATGAAACAAAACAAGGTTTTCAATCTAAGCTTTACAATGAGTACAAGAAAGAAATAAAGTTTAATGTCACAAAATATACGTTTGAAAGAATGTAGACGCAAAGTCGAGATTGAACTCAAGACCCGAGGGTTCAATCCAGGCTAAAGGAAGTTATCAGTCTTGCACACATGCTTCTCTCCTTACTCTATCCTTATTCCAATGGTGAGAAACAAAATGTAGTAACATTTGTAATGGCAAATGTTTGAAAAAAGGTGGATAATAGTTGAGGATGCAACCTCATGTAATCCAGGCCATACAAAGTATTCAATAAAGGCAAACATCTGCTAATCCCTCTTTGGCTTCATACTTATAGTTTTTTCATTGGTGAGGGACATATCAAATAACTAATTATACATTGGATGGAACCCAAAATGTCATAAATACAGGTTAACCCATTCCCACTCAATGACACTTTTTGACGCCCCTCTAGAAAAAAGATTTGAAAAAAATTGAAAAATTGAGGACAATAAAATTGAAATTACTAGTAACAAGCATTTTTTCAATGTCCATACTGATTTCTACCCTAAAAGGCAAAGATTTCCTTAATTCCACCAACTTTTAATTTGTTGTCTGCAACTCAATTGAATTTGGACCGGTCTAAAATTTTGTTGTGTGGTAATAGGTTAAATAAAATTTTTGGTAGCACACCGTTGATGAAGTGTCATTAAGACTTTTGTCAAAGGTATGTTGATAGATTAACCCATTCCCACACAGCAAAATTAAGACCGGTCCAAATTGAAAGAAGCTGCAGACGACAATTTCAAGTTGATGGAATTTTAAACTTTTTCGTCATTTTGGGTAGAAAACATTGATACAAGCAATTTCTTCGTTTTCCAAAATGTTTTCAAAAGCTTTTTACTTGGGGGTGTAAAAAGGAGGGATTGAGTTGTAATGGGTTAAGGAATCAATCTCTTGAACAATGGATTGACAGCGCAATGTATAATCCTCAGTACTGACTGGGCTTTGTGCATATTACATTGATTAGATTATGAAAAAATTAGGCAACTACTCTACTGAAGAAGAAATATCAACTAAAAAATTCCAATTACACAAGTAATAATGCTCTGTGATGTAAATAGAATCAGAATAAATGTCAGTCAAAAAGATTAGCTATCAGAGAGAAAGGTGGGCTTATCAGTATTAATCAGGGAAAGTTGTGCTGGTGGAAATTACTTGTATCCAATACAATGTTATGTTTGTGTGCTACTGAACTTATCTTTTAACCTTTTAACATACTGAATTACATAAACTTAATGGCCTAGTATTATCAAGGTGATCTGGCAATACACATGTATAATGCTAAAATGCAAAATTTGTATTATCAAAGTTAACCATTTATCAGGCAATCCATTATTTTCACATCTTTAACTATAATTCCACTTGAATTTGTAAGGGACTAATTTATAGTAGAAAAAGGTTTTGGAAAATATTGTCAAAAATGAAAAAAAAATGCAGTTATCTAACCCAAAAGATAAAGAATTTTAAAATTTCATCGACTAAAAATTTTTGTCAGCAACTTTTTTGAAATTGGACCAGTCTAATAGTTTGCTTTGTGGTAATGGGTTAACTGATCACTGCTGTCAATCAAAGAATTGGTCGACCAATTAAATTATTCAATTTGACACGAAGCATCTTATAGATTTGGCAACTGAAATATCATAACTGCAGTTTATTCAAACTGTAGTAATGATGTTTAGGTTGCCAACTAACCATTTTTGTCGCATTGTACTGACTGCAAATTTTGCAAAATAACAGCCTTTAACCCTTTCCTGTTCAAGCACTGGTTTTTACGTCCCTGTGTTTTTATGCTTTGGAAAATAATGCGGAAAAAGTAGAAATTGCTTGTAACCAGCAATTTCTACTTTTTCCAAAATATTTTCTACCCTTCTGATGTTTTCCAAAGCTTTATTTTCTTGAGGAAGGTCAAAAAGGGGGATTGTGTGCAAATGGGTAAAATAGCTTTGAAAACTAAAATTTCTATTCTGTGAAGTTATTTTGAAAGAGCAACACACAAGGAACATTTTCCTGAAGAATCTGACAGGTAGAATAGGAGAAGATTTTTTTGCGATTGTGAGTGGACGGACAGACAGACAGACCGACACTAGATAACTGCTCCATCTTAACAGTTTACCTTGACCACTGCCTGCTAATCTATTATTTTATATATATTCATCTTGTACCTACATGTCTATTCATGAAGTTCCAAGATTTTGGAATTTAATCATTGGAATTTTGCATTTTCAATTCAATAGCAAGTTTAACTCAATTTTTTATCCTATTTCTTTCTTAACAATCATCGGTCTAAAATTTTATCCTTTGCAAAAAGTGAATTGATCTATTTACAAAGGGAAATCACTCTGATGGAAATTAAAACAATTCAAGTATTCAAACATGACGATAAATCATGAAAATAAAAGATGAGTATTATTTGTTTGTGTATTTTAATTTATTTATTTACATTTACCTCTTGTAGGGCTCTCTTTGGACTTGAATCAAAATATATTTATTAAGAATCAAGCATCAAATAGAGGGTACCATTATACCACGTCCTATTCCAACAAACACCCAATTACATGAACTCTGTTTTGTTCATACCATGTTAAGTTCGTACAAATGGCCTGGCCCCTTGCGCTACCAACTACAGAGGTCTAACTGTATTTTCAGTTTCTAAGGGTTTAAATTAAAGAGGGTGAAGTTAATTAAAACACAACCTGCATTTGACCCTCTGAAGAAATTCAGCCTTGGAAAACATTTTAAGAAAAGGAGAATTCCCCTGGAACTTCTTTTTATCAATTTACAAATACTTTGGTTTGTTTTCTGTAACTCCTATGAATTTGGACAAATGAGATTAACTCATTCCAACTCGAGCCCTCCTTTTTACGCCCCCCCAATTAAAGAGCTTTGGAAAACATTGTGGAAAATGAAGAAATTGCATGTATCAAGCAATTTCTTCATTATCCACCATGTTTTCTACCCCAAAAGACAAAAAAAAAAAAATAAAATTCCATCAACTTTTGATTGTCGTCTGCAACTTCTTTCAAGTTGGACCAGTCTAAAATTTTCCCGTCTGGTAATCGGTTAAAAGAAGAAAATTAATACATAGAAGTTAATCTTTAGACCCATTCCCACACAATCCATTTTTTTATGCCTCTCAAGAAAAAAGCTTATGGAAAAATTGTGGAAAATGTAGAAATTACATGTAACAAGCATATTTTCATTATCAACAATGTTTTTGTTAACGGGCAAAGACTTTAAAAGTCTAAAAGATGTCATATGTAAATTCTTTCAATTGTGCTAGTCTAAATTTTGTTGCTGGTTATGAGTCAACCAATTACCAGATACCAAAGATGGTGCAGATAGCAAATTTCAAATTGGTCTGATTTTAAATATCTCTGTCCTGCTGGTCAGAAAACAATCTGGAACAGAAAGAAATTGCTCGTAGCATGAAATTTCTTCATTTTTCACATGTTTCTGAAACTCTTTCTTTAGGGGCGTAAAAAGCAAGATCGTGTGGAGAATAGGTCAAGTAAAACAACTTTTGTGCTTGACCCATTCCAACATGATAAAATTTTAGACCAGTCCAAATTCAAAGAAGTTGCTGACAACAATTTAAAGTAGATGAAATCTTTCAACTCTTTGTCTTATGGGATAAAAAACATTGTTGATTATGAAGAAATTGCTTGTGTAGGAATGGGTTAATACCACTGAGTCAGTCAAAGAAGATTCGTAGCTGTATGCCAAATATTAGTGTTCTTAGTATCTTGTTTAATGTTCTTTTGAAATAATGATCTATGAGTGAAGATCAAATATAAAATCAGCCAAGATTGTAAGTATCTACTGGTGTTATCATAAAGATACCTCCATTATTCCAAAGAACATTATGACCTATGTATCATCCACATATTTGATTACCAGTAAAATCAATTTCTTTGTTTGAGATTTTAACCAATGCCCACTCAATCTGGCTTTTTAACCATTGTCAAGCTAATCCCGAAATATTCCTATTTTAGGCAGGTCAAGTAGACTAAGATCAGCCTGCATGTATTTGCAGTCTGATCTTAGTCTTCACCACCTGTTTGTCCATTTGAAACCAAAGTTGTTTATGAAATCAATCTTCAAAGAAATATTGACCCACTACTAATGCTTTCAGTCCTTGACTTCATTGCTTTTAAGAGATAAAGAGAATATTTTTTTGTTTTCATGGAGGTGTGAACCGAAAAACCTAATCATACTGTAAGAATACGCGAAGCAGATTCATTCATTGTGTGATTATAAGGTTTTTCAGTTCATACCTACATAAAACAAAAAATATTCTCTTCATTTGCATAATCTAATAGCATCAAGAGAAAAAAACAAAAGCCGTACAAATTTTGATACCTTTTTGTATGGGACTGTTTTGTGCAGAAGCATACAAAATTGCTGCGTGCTCAAAATTTTGTTCATGGAGTTATGAATAGTTTTTTTAGACCAATCAGAATGTGTATTTTTCATAGACGAAACATTTTCATAGACCAAACTAAAGATTAAATGATTTCTGAGTGAGGAATTTATTCGGCTTGATGAGGGCTAAGACTGTCAAGAATTGGTATTAGGTTGACTACCAAAATATCATAACTTTGACAATAATTCCTCATCAGTATTAGCATGTCAAAATTTCTTCTGTCTGCAAACTCTTTCAATTTGGATGGGTCTAAAATTTTCGTGTTTGGGAATGGGTTAATTGATTGAAGAAGGTTCAGTGCCACTTCCAATGGTATTTCAGTTATATCGTGACAGTTGGACCATTGATCTATTCATGGCTTTCTGTTATTTCTCACACTGGTAAAACCACAGCATTTGATTTGAGCCACCTTAGTTGATAATCCCACTTAGGCGCACTACTTGTCTTTGCTAATTGAAAGGAAACATATCGTCGTTGGGTTTGCAAAAAGTCGTAACTACAGCCTTATTCAATCCATTACCAGATGGCAAAATTCAAGACTGGCCCAAATTGAAAGGAGCTGCAGATGACAATTCAAAGTTTTAGAAATTCTAGATTTTTTCATTCTTGGTAGAAAACATTGTGAAAAATAAAGAAATTGTTTGTTTCAAGCAATGTCTTTATGTTACACAATTTTTCTCAATTACCTTTCTTGGAGGGCTTCCAAAAGCGTCATTGTGTGGGAATGGGTTAAGCTGTAGTTACAACGTTTTGCATGCCCAACAACTATAATATGATGCATGTTGTGATGACTTTTGTCAAATGTTTGAAAGAATGTTGGCCATGCTGGAATTCAAGCTTAACCCTTTCCTGGTTTTTGAAATTTTAGACTGGTCCAAATTGAAAGAGGATGCAGACGACAATGAAAATTGGATGCAATTCCAAACAAAACCATCCTATGTGGTAGAAAACACTGTGGGAAAAGGAGAAATTGCTTATTATAAGCAATTTCTCCTTTTTTTACAATGTTTTCTCAAGTATAAAATCACAGTGACGTAAAAACCTGGGTTTATCCAGGAAAGGGTTAAGACCCCCAGGATTGAGAGTAAAGCATATTACCATCTGAGCTTACTTCACTTTTGAACAATTTCAAACAAGCTTTGGAAATATAGATAATGTGGTAATATTGGTATCTTTTAAAATATTTTCATGGGAGTATTTGATATGAATTAAAATTGCACCATGTATTCATATTATCAGATGTGTAAATATTTAAGTTTTTTATGTACTGATTAAATCTATAAAATTCATGTCATCATAATCTTTTATAATTTGCATTTAAACACTTCTTTCACTCTTAAATCAGGCATATGGGCTAAAGTGTTGTATAATACAAAAGCTGGACTTTGAGAAAGTGAGGGGCAAATAAACAAGAGGGCCATTGGACCTAGTGCTCTAGGCTGACACAAGAGGTGATAGTCCATTTAATTAAGGATTATGTTAGGAATTTGGTGTCCATATACAGGCTCTGAGTAGCTGGGCTCTGGCCCCAGTGGCCAGGAATCATGATTTTAATTGTAGTAGAGATCTAAAGGCTGATACTTGATATAAAATATCAATAATCTGTAAGATTTATTTCATTTCTTTACTTTTGGTTCCATAGTTACCAGAGTTTTTTTGATGGATTTCAATTCTTTTGGCAATTTTTAATGAGGACCACCATTAACAAACAAAATTTGTTTGAATTGACCCAGTGATTTTGTGATATTATATTTAAAGAAAACCTCCTGTATTTCCTATAAGACCTGGACACCCTCTGGTTCCATTCTTGGAGACCCTCATCATATGAATTTTTTAATTGAGATCTGTGAGCTATTATGCTAAATTCTACATTCTTCTTGGTCAGAAAAAGAAGAGTTGCGTGCAAAGATCTATTTCACTGTTAAACATTTGTTGCCACTGCAACCAAGTTTTGAACAGATTTCATTTCTTTGAGCAATTTTTAAAGAAGAACAACTAAAAAGCATTCCTGCAAATTTTGTTTGAAATTGGCCTACAGTGGTTTGGGTGGAGTCTGTTGATATTTCTTTATTTCCTTATTGACCTGTCACAACACCCCCCACAAGCTGCCTGGGCTCTGCTCCTCAAGTGAGGGACCTTTAAGAGTCATGACTTATGCAATTTCCAAAGCGGTTCATAAACTTGGTCAGGAAAAGATAAGTTTCAAAGTTTTTTTCCATATCAATTCTTAATAGATACCCACTTCAGAACATTCTATCAGAATTCAACTGAAATGAGCCCTGTAGTCTTGGAGATATTGTTTAATGAAATCATTCCTTATTTATATGGGCCTGGCAATCTCAGGGATTCTTTGGGAAAGAAATAATCAACATTTTAGTAATTTTCACAGAGTTCTGTACAATTATATGTTCCATGCTAAATATTAGGGTTCCTTCTGGTTTAGTTGATTGCTTGGTTGAATGGACTTTAATGCCACTTTTAACAGTATTTCTGTCATATCACAGTGGCTGGAGCACTTAACCGTGGATTCCTGGTATTTCTCACACCAGTGCTACTACCTCAACCTTTCCAAGCCTCCAGCTGCTCATCCTACTTAGGTTTACAATTATCCACCCATTGGTGGGAGACAAATGTTGGAAAGGATATGTGCCTCTGCCAGGAATTGAACCCATGACACCCCATGATTAGGAGTCCTACATGCTATCACTGCGCTGTGGTCTCTCTAGATCAGATTTATGGATCACCAGAAAAGAAGAATTTCAGTTCAAAGATCCATAGGTGCTCCTATGAATCAGACTTGGGACCTCTTATTGTGAAGCTGATGCTCTACCTCTGGATCACAGACAGATTGTTTCACTGGCCAAGACTATTGAATGTTGGAATGGGTTTTGCACTATCTAAAACAATAAGTTATATCAAGACAACACCACTTATCTACCCATTACCAGATGGTAAAATATAATACTGGTCCAAATTGCAGAAGGTTTTTAAGTTTATTAAATCAACTTTCTGGGTAGAAACTATTGCGTAAAATGAAGAAATTGCTTGTCACAAGCAATTTCTTCATTTTACACAATGCTTTCCTATTTGTTTTTCTTGACAGGCATCCAAAAGCGACCCTGTGTGGGAATTGGTAAACAGGTATTTCTAGGCTGCAGGGGCTCCGAATGCTTTACCAAAGGACATTTCCAAGTGACTTGTGGTCTTGAGAGGTCTTGAACAAACAACTTTTAACATCTTTTAGATTAACAGCCTGCAACTCTGACCAAAGAGTCAAGCAGGAATACCGATGACTTACCTGTATTGAATAGCTCCAGGATTCCAAAAGAATAAAGCCATTATGAACATTAACTACATTAAACACTTGAGTTCTGGAGTTGTATCCACACCTTTACAATTTATCTATCTCATCAAAAATTCCTCATTGAAGCTTTTTAGTACACAAGAAAAGTAACTTAAGAGCTCATTTTATCCTAAATCTCTATCAGGACTATATACTTATTACAAGGAATCATGAACTTGTTAAAGCACATTTCATATAACTTATCAATGCTTTGAATCTCTCACGTCATGAATTCCTAACAGCAGAATCACATACACTTTAATTCACTTCTAAGTATCCATACTTTCGTCTGAGTTTAGGTAGGAGCTTGAAGCTTTGTAAATTTAATCACTAAATCAAAATGCAAAAAAATTTATGAATTGGACAATTAAACAGGAAACATCATGAAAAAAAGAGTGATCCCTGAAATCGGCATATCCTTCCTTTATTGAATTCCAAAACAATGACACTTTTGGACGACTCTCAAGTAAAGCACTTTTGAAAACACTATGGAAAATGAAGAACTATTGCTTGCTACAAGCAATTTTTCATTATCAATAAAGTTTTCTAACCAAAAATACAACGATTCCTTCCCACTATAAAACTGTCGTCTACAACTTTTTGGAATTTAGGCAGGCCTAAAATTTTGTTGTCTGGTAATGGGTTAAATCCATGTTTCTCAAATGGCCATTAAAATGTAAGACTGTCTGCTCTCACAACAAATGATTATTTTGGTTTCTCAGGTTCTATTCACAGGTTAAAACTTCCCTTTTACCTACTTATTCCTTCATAAATGTCCTTATTTCAAGATTTGTTTCCAACAAATTATCTAACCATAAATTCCTCATTTCAATAATATAGCCATCTCCAAATAAACCACAACTTTGTCTGATGTTTTCAAGTCTGTAATTCACATAATATTTGAACTTATATCAATATTTCTTATCATTCCTAATCCTTCTCTCTGTTTATCTAATTTTTTCTACTACATTAGCTTACATATGAAAACCGAAGTAATGCCAAAACAAACAGAACATTTGTAACCTTTTGGAAAAGTAATTAATAAGTCGTTATCAACTTTGACAATCTACCAAATAAATTCATGTTCTGTGAACATAACGGTAATTCAGCATGTAAATGTGATTTATGATCCTATTAAGAAGTATAAGTGGCAGTAACAGTTCACCCTGTTTTGTCAAGTGCAAGCTGCTGATAGGCCTACTTTCAGCTAATAGTTGATACAATCTTCTCAAACACAGACTACCAGAAAATGATCTGTAAACAACACTTTACCACAGAAAATTGTTGATATTCATCCAGTAACTATTATACTAGAAAGAATAACTTCCTGAGCAACAGGTAGGTTCAAAGTTACTTCAAAGTTTCAGTATACTCATATTACATGTCTATGTAATTCAAACAAAACTATCAAAAGTGGTATCTAGCCAAATTATTGACCATTCTACTTAGGGTCGCACTCTATGGTTATTAGCAAGAATGCCGCAGATCTCCATGCAACAGCCAAGAACACCAAAAGCACATTCTCATCTTTAAACCATTCCAATACAGTCCCACTTTTTAAATGCCCCACATGAAAAATCTTTGGGTAAACATTATGGAAAATGAAGAAATTGCTTGTAACAAGTGATGTCTTCATTTTACACAATGTTTTTTACTCCACAAGACAAGAAACTTTCAGCAACAAAAAAATGTCTGCAACTTCTTTCAATTTTGACCAGTCTAAATTTTGTTATGTGGAAATGGATTAACCCTTTCCTGTTCAAACACAAGATTTTACGTTCCTATGATTTTATACTTGAGAAAACATTGTGGAAAAAGAAGAAATTGCTTGTAACAAGCAATTTCTCCTTTTTCCACAATGTTTTCTACCACATAGGATGGTTTCTTTCAAATGGCGTCCAGTTTTGATTGTTGTCTGCAACCTTTCTCAATTTGGACCAGTCTAAAATTTCCAAAAATGGGAAAGGGTTAATGGATGTTCATGATTGCCTAAATCCCCCCAGCAAAAAAAAAAATCTGTTGGGAACTGACCAGAACACAATCAGCTTAGCACTGAATCACTTATTCCCATCTATTCCCACACAATGACTCTTTGTATGCCTTTCAGAAATATAGAAACTTTGTGGGAAATGTAAAAACTGCTTGTAAAAGCAAGTTCACATTTTCTAACTTTTCTACCTTATTTGGCATTTTTTTTTTTCAAATTTTACCTCACTTTAAAACGACCTCTGCAGATTCCTTAAATTTGGACCAGTCTACAACTGTCCTCTGGTAATGGGTTAATTGTGATCAAACAGGATTGTGAATCAGCCTAAAATGCCACTGGAGCTATATTGAGTCTCTGTTGGTTGCAAATAATGTAATTGGATCATGAAAGAGCACATCAGAACGCAAGATTTTAACCTACAGTGTGCAGCAGATGGTAATTAACTAGAATCAAATCACTTCATCCACCGTTAACTTGCAACAAGTAATTTCTCCTTTTCTCTCCATGTATTTTTATTTTTTTTTCGCTCTTTTTTTCTATACAAATTTAGGGCATTTTGAAAAATTGAAAGGAGGTGCAAACTGCAATTTAAAGTTTCTGAAATCTTAGATTTCATCAAGTGTCTGGGTAGAAAACATGGTGAAAATTGAAGAAAAATCTTGTTGCAAGCAATTTCTTCATTTTCCACAACGTATTCAAAATTGCTGTTTTTTAAGGACATCATAAAGTAAATACCAGAGTAAATCTTGTCATGGTACAAAATAAATCTCAAAGATTTATTATTTTAATGTCTATTTTAAAGGGTAATATAAATTGTTGTCGATTTCGAAAAAGCTGGTTCAGGTATTTTCTTCATTAACAACAATTTTTTCTCAATATTTATCTATTCACTCTTTTTGCAGGCAAGTTCATTTTAATTAAATTCTGGAGAAGAAGAAAATCATCTGTTACTCGCCCACAGACAAGTGGAGAAAATCATTTCCACAACCTCTTGTTAAGGAAAACAATGTGGAAAAAAAAAATACCTACAATTGATTCTCCCTTATCATTTAACCCTTTCCTGTTTTTCAAAACTTTAGACTTGTCCAAATTCAAAGGTTTTGCAGACGACAATTTAAAGTTGATTTTTTTTTTTTAAAAATATTCATTCAGTAGGTAAAAAATATTGTGGAAAAAGGAGAAATTGCTTGTTACAACTTAAAACTATAATGATCTTGGTACTTTAAATTGACTCTTTGTAGTACCTTTTCCAAAATGCATAACATGTTATCCATGGGCAACATAAACATTGAAACTACAACTGGAATAATATAAAATTAAGGTTTTTTTTATTGTCAACAAGTAACAGAATTAAAATAAAAAGTATACAACAAAGGGGGCTCTAACACAGAACTCTATCATTGGCAAAAATATAAGATGAAAAGCAATTTTTGCAAAAGCATGACTTCAGATAATGTTTTTTTGTTTGTGTGATGCCAAGTATTAGATTTTTGTGGTTGTTTAATCCATTCTCATTATTAGTGACATGTAACACCTCAAACAAAAAATTAGAATGTTACAAGGAATAGCTATATTTTTTACTGTTTTTATTTAACCCTTTCATGTTTTGCAAATTTTTAAATCTGTCCAAATTCAAAGGTTTTGCAAACAATAATTTAAAGTAGATTTTATTTGAAATGTAACTATTCAGTAGGGTTGAAAATATTGAGGGAAAAGAAGAAATTGCTTGTTACAAGCAATTCCTTCTTATTTTACAATATTTTATTTATGATAAATTAACAGGCACATAAAAAACACTGCTTGAACAGGAAAGGGTAAATTTTCGGGGGATTTATCCCTCGTTATTTAACCCTAGTCATGCTGTATAAATTACCTTACTGAATTGCTGTAAAATCAAAGGGCTGAAAGCACTGATAGAACTTGCTGTTCAAAAATCAATATTTCTTTTGGAAATTAATTTCATAAACAACTCTGGCAGGAAATATACAAGCAGGAAGTGTAGACTAAGATCAGACTGCACTTATGTGCAGGCTGATCTTGGTCTTCACCTCCTGCCAAAAGGGAATATTCTGGATTCAGCATGATAAGGGTTAAACATCATCTTATAGTGTAAGGGAAATAACTACAGCAGGAATAAATGAGTGATATAAGGGAGGTAATTAAGATACTGAGAACTAAAGCACAGCCACTTATCGTCACACCTAACAGCATTAAATTTTTACTCTCTAAGTAGATAATTTTTTATCACTAAATCTTAACATTTCCATGATCTGTTACATGGACTTTTGAAAAAACACTGTATTTGAAGTCAATAGGTGTGGATTCTTCAAGCACAAATTTCTTTTCTTTGTGTATTTTCTAAAGTGAAAAAGTTATTTGTTTTTTCACACATTACTATTCATTTAAACCATTTCCACACAAGCACCTTTTCATCAACCCTCAAGAAAAAGCTTTTGAAAATTTCATAATACCTCAAAAATGTTGTCTGCAATATCTTTGCATTTGGATAAGTTTATAATTCTGTCATCTGGTAATGGGTAAAAATGAGTTAAATCAAAATGATCTACTTACATCTCTTTTTTTAACAACATGTACTATAATTATTCTCCATTTTTAATTGATGAGGTAACTTACCTGAAAATAGATGATAAGCATAATTAATATCATGTATCTATCAATAACTTCAGAATTGAGCTTTTTAAATTGACAAAAACATTTTAACCCATTACAAACTGCATTTGTATCCACTTAAGAAATAGAGCTTTTGAAAACATTGTGAGAAAAGGAAAAATTGCTTGTTCAAAGCATTTTTTTCTGCCAATATTTTCTAGCCCATATGATATTTATTTTTCAATTTATTGCACTAATTTGAATGTCGTCTGCATCTCCTTTCAATTTAGACCAATTTTTTTTGTTTGTTTTGGAATGGTTTAATGAATCAACCATTTATTGAACAACAAAGAGTCAATAAATGACAGTGAACTTGTGAGATGACCTTGACCTTGTCATAATGAATGTATATAAACACAGGTTACCTCTATACAAAGTTATAACAAATTTGTTTACCCCTCCCCACAATCCCTCCTTTTACACCCCTGAAGAAAAAGCATCGGAAAACATTGTGGAAAATGAAGAAATTGCTTGTTTCAAGGAATTTCTTCATTATACACAATATTTTCTATCCAAAAAGACTGAAAATAAATTAACGATTCCATCAACATGAAGTTGCCATTTGCAAGTTCTTTCAATTTGGACTGGTCTAAAATTTTGTTGTGTGGGATTGTATAAGTTTTTGACAGACAGGTAACCCATAAGCACAAATATTCTTGATCTTTTAATATATGTTTTGCTGCTGTCAATAAAAATTAAATTGACAAATCAAATCATCTGTTTAGATTGGATATGATCTTGAACTCCGAAATGTATTTTAAACTTTTTAGTTGATTTGGCAACTTGAGCATCATAACTACATCTTATTCAATTATATGTGAATATTGATGTCAGTTTGCTTGCTTAAACTTACACAATAATAGCAGCCTGGCATATGGTTCATGGTGTAAAATATGTACCAATCAAATTAGACCTTACAGGCAGATGTAAAAGGGCTGCCACTTAATCACCCATCATATAATAGTCATAAAGATAACACCTAATAATAGGGGCCACACCAGTCCCTTTCAATAGCTTACCTTTTGAGAAACCAAAATCAGAGTAGGAATATAAATATTGCAAGGCTTTTTAGGCCATTAAAAGGTACAAGGGTAATATGATGAAAGATCATTTTTCATAAACCCATACCAGACAACACAATTTTAGATTAGTCCAAATTCACAGAAATTGGTGACTTAATTATCAGTTGATGAAATTTTATAAATCTTTGGATTTTTGGGTAGAAAACATTGAAGATAATGAAGAAATGTAACAAGAAAATTTGTTTTCTACAATGTTTTTCCAAAGTATTATTCTTGATTGGCAAAGAAAGAGTCTCATGATTCAATCATCAAGATCTTCATTGCGGCCTCCATCATGTAACAGTAAGAAATTGTGCTTATATGATTCCATTTAACAGCGATTCTAAGATTATATCTGCAAGAGTAAAGTGACTAATACTGCTTCTGCATAAATCCTCTATCATTAACCCATTCCCACATGATAAAATTGTAGATCAGTACCAATTCAAAAAGTTGCAGATGACAATTTAAAGTTGACGAAACCTTTAGTATTTATGTCGTTCGGGGTAGAAAAAGTTGTGAATAATCAAGAAATGGCTTGTAATAAGCAATTTTTTCATTTTCCACAATCTTTTCCAAAGTTTTGAGATTGAGGGGCTTTCAAAAGCATCATTATGTGGGGCTTAACATTTTCGACAGGGACCTTCAGGAGCTAGGAGAAATGGGAAAATTCATGGAATAATTCTAATTTTGGGACAATCTAGGAGATTTCAAAAAGTATTTCATAAGTTTGAATACAACAAATCACCTCTAAGTAAGGCTTTATAAGGCTTTCCTACTCAATGGTAAATCTACAAATCAAATGAATACTTGGAAATTTGTGGAATAAATGCATCCTACAAACTGGGAAATTTGTGTTCTTAATTTGGGAAAAAGATACTTATTTGGCCCTAGCATTATTCAAGTGAGGCCCCTGACAGGTGTTTCTGAACCACCCTCTTGTCCTTTCCTAGTAGAGGTTGTAACCGATCTATCCTATTGCAGGAAAATTTTATGGCTGTTACAGGTATGTACACTTGACAGCTGATTAACAGGTTTTGTGCAGCTGTAAAAGGTATGGACACCAGACAGGTATCTTGCAGATAAATTTTATGGTTGGAACAGGACAAGGACAGTTGTCAGGGAATGATCATCTAGACATAAATTTAGTTAAGAGATTACTCTGAATCTATCAGAATCAAAAAGATGAGTGTGACAAATAAACAATACAAGATAGACAGAATGATGGACAAGAGGGATATTACTGTGAAATGAATACTGACCAGCTGTTAGATTTACATTCATTTATCATACAAATAGAAACAGTGAGTCTAAGGTGTCTTCTTCACCAAGATAAGTCTTAACCCATTCCAACTCAATCCCTCCTTTTACGCCCCTCAAGAAAAAAGCTTTGGAAAACATTGTGGAAAATGAAGAAATTGCTTGTATCAAGCAATTTCTTCATTATCCACTATGTTTTCTATCCAAAAAGACGAAAAAATTCAAAATTCCATCAACTTGAAATTGTTGTCTGCAGCTTCTTTCAATTTGGACCAGTCTAAAATTTTGCTGTGAGGGAATGGGTTAAATAGAAATGTTGCAACATAGAATTATACACCACCACCACCACCACCACCCCCACCCCCGGAGCTTTGTCACTTAAATAGCACAGTTAAGCTTTGACTTAATTAGGTTACCCATAAACATGGCACCTCCTTGGGGCATGGATAATGTGTGCATAAAGTTTCAAGATATTAGCTTAAATGGCTTCTTAGCATTTTTTTTATTTAATTTACACAATATTTTCTACCCAGAAAGATAAAAAAAATCTAAAATTTACTAAACTTTGAATTTTCATCTGCAACTCTTTTGAATTTGGACCAGTCTAAAATTTTTCTGTCTGGTAATGGGTTAATAAAAAGATCCCAGATGACAAAATTTAAACCTTTTAGAAATTCAAAGAAGTTTAACAGACAATAATATTCATATTGTTAAAATTCTGAATTTTTCAATGAAATTCTAAAATTTTGGAACTTCCTGGGTAGAAAACATGGTGGAAATGAATTATAAAATTCCTTGTAACAAGCAGTTCTTCATTTCCTACACATTTTTCATGTATGCTTTTTAACCCATTCCCACAAGGCAAGCCGCCGGCATAGCGCAGTTGGTAGCGCGTCGGACTCTCAATCTAGAGGTCCCGGGTTCGATTCCCGACGGCGGCACTCATCCTTTCCGACTATTTGTCTCTCACCAATGGGTCGATAACCGTAGACCTATGTGGGATAGCAGCTGGAGGCTAGGAAAGGATGTAATGGTAGTACTGGTGTGAGAAATACCAGGATTCCGTTGTTAGGTGCTCCAGCCGCCGCGATATAACTGAAAGATTGTTAAAAGCGGCGTAAAACCCCATTCAATAAATCAAAACCCACACGGCAAAATCTTAGACTGGTCTGAATTGAAAGGAGTTGCAGACGACAATTTAAAGCTTATGAAGTTTTTTTCATTTTTCTGGGTAGAAAATGTTGTGGAAAATGAAGAAATTGCTTGTTACAAGCAATTTCTTCATTTACCACAATGTTTTCCCCAAAGCATTTTTAATGGGGGTGTCTAAAAGCGTCTTTGAGTGGGATGGGTTACAGAGTTGTTAAAAAGGGAGTTTGTGTTGGAATAGATGAATTAACCATTAGATTTTGGCACATGAAGTTGATCAAGAGGTACCCATTATTTGGTTTGAAATGGGTAATATTAAGGCTACCTTCAACAGTATTTAAGTCATATTATGGCAATTGGAGCACCTAACCATGGATTTCTGCTATTTCTCACACCAGTTACTACCACAACAACAACCTTTCAAAGATTTCATATGCTTATCCCACCAATTGTTGGGAGGTAAATGTCCAATTGCATTTTTGCTGCAACCAGGGACACTAAAGACTATACTCTCTAATTGACTAAAGAAGCAAGGAGATTTAATCTGGACTGATTGTCTGAATGGGGTTTAAAGCCAATTTAAATGTATTTCAGTCATATCACAACTGCTGGAGCACCTAACAATGGATTCCTGATATTTCTCAAACCAGTACTACCACTACATCCTTTCTGAGCCTCCAGCTGTTTATCCCACTTATGTTACGATTATCAACCTATTGGTTGAAGCCAAATGTCAGAAAGGATATTAGCTGCCGTTGGGGATCGAACCGGGAGGATAAATGACTAGGAGTCCTAAAGGGCTACCATGCTGTGCTATGGTCATCGTTGATTTAATCTGGAGGCTTTAATAAATTAAAACATGATAAAACTTTAGACTAATTTCAAAGTTTTTGCAGATGAAAATTTAAGGTGGTGTATTTTAAAAGATCCTTACTCTTTTGGGTATAAAACATTATGGACAATGCTGAAATTGCTTATAGCTGAGGGTCGTGAAAAAGACAGATAAATTTGGGATGGGTTAAGTAACCTGCATCTATCAACTTCCTCTCTAGTGAACATTTATTATAGTAAGTAACATCCAGCATGACAGCAAACTAGCAATGAAACTCAAATCCCTTAATTATAGGGTACAATTCTAAATTTCAAATTGAAATTTAAATCCCTAATTACCATACGATTTCAAGTTTCTATCACTATAAAATTACAGGTGAAGTTTTTATACCTCAAATTCTGTAAGTTCAACATGAATCAAGTTATAGTTACAAGATTTTAGAACTAAACCATAAATATGTTATTTTCAATTAGTGTACTTTAAAAAGAGAAGGGATGATGACTATCTTGTACTAGATTAGTACAAAAAATGAAACCAAGCAAAAAATAACAAGTGGACAAAAACTGTCTAGTCATAGGCTAACCAGGGCAATTAGTTGTCTATAACCATTTCCCTTATTGTTTAGGCAGTAATAATCTACCCTAAATGAAACTTATTTTTTCATTTTTAACACACTTTGATATGTCAGCTTCTCTTTTTTAACAACTCTACAGTTTTGCTGTCTCAGTTAACCCATTCCCACACAAGAATATTTTAGACTGATCCAAATTCAAGGAAGATGCAGACAACAATTTTAAGGTGATGAAATTCTAAAATTGTTTGTCTTTTTGGGTAGAAACATTGTGGACATTGAAGAAATTGCTTGAAGCAAGCAATTTCTTCTATGTCCACAATGTTTTCCAAGGCTTTTTTGTTGAGGGGCGTAAAAAGGAGGGCTTGTGTGGAAGTGGGTTAAGGGGTTACAGCTTCAATTAAAATAAAATATAGAAAAAAATACCTTTTTCTAAAATTTTGGCAAAATAAACTTAAAGTCTATATCAGATTTTGTTGACAGTTACTAAGTTTCTAAACAAGATCTTACAATCATTCAATCCAGTCTGGGTCTAATTTCAGATAACAGCCTCAAATAAATCCCCATGAGCAGATTGTCAACTTAATGTTATTCTTTCATTAGCATTTTGTGACAAAAGTAATTGTAACAGTGAAGAGACTGGATAAAATTTCAGTGCTTTATATGAAATAAAGATTTCCTTTCATACATCATAAACAGTGATGAAGTAAGAATCTCAAGTTACTGTATTCGATTCTTAGTCTTGTTAAAATCTGTACTATAGGCCTAACTTTTAGTAAAACAGCTTTTATACATGAACATTTAGCTTCAATTTCAAGCAGTCAACACCTTATCATGTGACATTAAATTTGAAATTCTCCCCTTTGATTTTGGACAAAGTCTAAATTTTGTTAGTTGGTACTGGATTTTGGAACAGCAAACATTTCAACAAGCAATATCTTCATTTTTCACAATGTTTTCAACACAAAAAGTTGAAATAATCTAAAATTTTATATACTTCAAATTTTCGTCAACTCAACCAAACTGGACCAGTCTGAATTTTGACATCTTGTAATGAGGTAAGCAGATATGACTCTTCAGCTTCTTGATTAAAATCACCATTCATGCAGATCTAATAGTGTAGACAAGAAATTCAGGTCAAATTGTCCCAGGACATCCATACAATATTCAGATACTTAGAAACCATATTGATTAGCTCTATAAACTGATGTAAAATCTAATTAAAAATAATTGATCTTCTTATAAACTGAATACAAGGACATTTCAATGAAGAGATTCTGTACAAAACTGCTGCAACTAAAAATACTTTAATGAAAATTTAACACTTTTCAAGCTGAACCCAGATCATTTCTGTTTTAGCAGAAGGAATAAACAAAACTTCTTCAGCTTGTCAAAAATTGGGCATGTTTGATGGTAATGGCTCAAAATATTGATTGATCTATTGATTGAATCACATTAAGTATCTCTTTTAAAAGTATTTCAGTCATTTAGGGGTGGCTTGAGCACCCAATCATGGATTCCTGGTACTTCTTACACCAGTACTACCTCAACATCTTTTCCAAGCCTCCAGCTGCTCATCCCATTTAGGTTTAGGATTATCCACCTTGGTGGGAGACAAATAACGGAAAGGATTTTTGCTGCAGCTTGGGATCAAACCTGTGAGTCCTACGCACTACCAATGCACTATAATGGCTGAGGCCAATGGCTCAAACAAAAAGCCCACAATGTACAAGTAACAAAGGCAGCCCAATAAGAGCATATCACATTTCTACCTTATTACATCAATTATAGACTGATTATCAGTCCTCCATATAAGACACGTGTTTATCTGCACAAACCCGAGAAAAGATGAATAACGATCTAGTCTCAAAGTTGTCCAAGGCCCAAACAGTAAGCCTTGAAAAGTGAGCTTGACCTGGACCTATCAGAAAATATTAATTTAACCCATTACCAAACGGCAAAATCTTAGACTGGCCAATATTGAAAGAGGTTGCAGACGGCAATTCAAAGTTTATGAAAATTTGGATTTGTTCAACTTTCTGGGTAGAAAATATTATGGAAAATGAAGAAATTGCTTGTAACAAGCAATTTCTTCATTTTCCATACTGTTTTCCAAGGCCTTTTTTTCTTGGGGGCGTCTAAAAGCGTAACTGAATGGGAATGGGTTGAAATAGCGCATAGATTCTATAATAAGTCATGATGGAGAACAGCGCAAAGGTTACTACATAATCAAAATGCTTTGACCTTGACATATAAGTGACTTGACATCAAAAGCATACAGTTTCGAATTACATTAATGCAGTACCATGAGGTCTGGGCAACATACAACATCAGCAAAAAGCAAAATAAAGCAATATCAATGATGTCATTATGAACACTGGCCAATTTCAAACAAAGTTCCTGGCATTTAACAAGTTTATGACATTAAAAATTGACTAATCATATGCTGTAAAAATCAAAAGAATTAAAATTGTAAAGTATTTAATCATGATAAGCCAAATTGACAAATGGCGATTGTCAGTCAAATAATCAGACGACCATAGAAATCATTCATTTAGACCAAAGGTGAATTCTGAACCCAAGTTAAGCTCTTTTGTTCGTTTGGCAACTTACAGGTTGTAACTGTAACAGCTCATTCAAGCTGTAGTTACGACACTTGGTTTGCCAACCAACCATTCTACTTTTTTGTTACATGCTACTGGCCATAAATTCTGCAAAATAATGGCGTTAAATATCAAAGAAGAACCTCCTGTTGGAGTCCATGGGTGGGGCCAACAGAGTAAGTAGCCAAGGCCTTTGATTGTTCATTTGAATGATTATGCTTGTAAACTTCATCCTATTGCATTGACATTAATGAGCGCATGCGTGACATTTCCAACCATTACACATGTGCGCCGAGTAAAGACTCAGGTCAGGCTGTGCAATCTGCACAGTCTTATCAGAGTCTTCACTTTGTGCTCTGTAGATAGATACTGACCCAAAGCTTCTTTAAACAATTAACAAATGTTCTAATATCCCCAAATGGCTTCCAGGGTGCTCAATGTGTGCGAGTCAGGCACATGCGAAATGGTTGGAAATGTCACGCATAGGCTCATTTGGCATTGATAGTTAGCTTTGATAGCAATTTTGGAATCAACATGATAGATAAAGGAAAACACTAGTACAATAATTGCATTCAATTAACCATACAGATAATACTAATTGTCTAATGGTCAGCATAACCCACAGAAACAGAAGTTTTCGCCAGCCAAATATACACTGCTGGTTTATGAAAGTCCCAGTAACATTTGACCCATTACCAGACAGCAAAATTTTAGACTGGTCCAAAATGATGGGAGTTGGAGACAACAACTTAACCCTTTCCTGGACAAACCCGGGATTTTACGTCACTGTGATTTTATACTTGAGAAAACATTGTGGAAAAAGAAGAAATTGCTTGTAACAAGCAATTTCTCCTTTTCCCACAATATTTTCTACCACATAGGATGGTCAGATTTCTAATTGCATGCATTTTTCATTGTTGTCTGCAACCTCTTTCAAATTGGACCAGTCTAAAAATTTCATAAAACAGGAAAGGGTTAAAGTTTATGAAATCTTAGAGATATTTTCAACTTTCTGGGTTGACATCATTATGAAAAATGATGACAATTTGGGGTGTTTTCTCGAGCGGCATCAAAAACCGTGTGGGAATGGGTTTGAACGATTTAACAAATAAAGATTACTGTTGTCTTCAAATGATGATTTATTTCAGTTTAAGATTCATTTTTGTAATTGAAGAGTTATGCCTAACACAAGTATGCCTATTGTCATTGGAGCATAGATCATGTGACATTTTCATATGTTTAAACTAAAAAGCAAAACTTTATTGTATAGTTTGATCAAATTTTTATTAACCCATTCCCACACAATGACGCTTTTAAATGCCCCTCAATATGAAAGCTTTTGAAAACATTGTGGAAAATGAAGAAATTGCTTATTACAAGCAATTTCTTATTATCTACAATGTTTTCTACCCCAAAAGACAATGATTTTTAAAGATTTCATCTACCGGTACTTGAAATTGCCATCTGCAACTTCTTTGACTTTGGACTGGTCTAAAATTTTATCAATTGGGAATGGGTTAAGATTTAAGGATGGTTTCATTTTAAATTGCATCCAATTTTCATTGTCGTCTGCAACCTCTTTCAATTTGGACGGGTCTAGAATTTAAAAAACAGGAAAGGGTTAAAGCTGGATCCCTGCAACCATCAATAAGTATGTGCCCTTTGTTAACCCATTCCCACATCATCAATTTGGACCAGTCTAAAATGTTGCCGTCTGGTAATGGGGTAAAACATGCCAAGTGTATCAAGATTCAAATTGATCTATTACTGACTAAATGAATAATTCATTAGAGTAACATTTCATACTAATGAAAATGATAATCATTTTGAAATTAAAAACCTTTTATCATCTTTTACATTCTATTTATAAATCTAGACAAGTTTAGATATTATATAAAGGCTACATAAGTTTGCTTAAGAACTAGTAAAGGATTAGGTAATTTATGTTTTCACCTTTCTGTGGTTTTCTCCCCAGGTTGTCAAGGCAACTGTTTTAATTTGCTGTGACATGAAACATATATTTTATAAATAAAGTTGGATGTGCACCAAAACCCTGTTAATGGTATGATTCACCTACAGTATCTTAAAATTGTCACTTTGTCCCATTTTGCTGTCCAATGGCCTATGATATTTCTGTGAACCAATGACCTCTTTAGTAAGGCCAGACTCTTATTTGAAGAAATCAAATCTTTTTAAGGCAAGACAAAGATATCGATTAAGTCCCTTGTCACTTAAAGTAAGATCAGTTTTGTTCCCCTTTAGCAAGAAACATAAACTTGGCTTAAAGAGTCAACAAGAGGACCATTGGCCCTAAAGCGCTCACCTGAGTCAAATACTATAGAAGTAAAATGGCACAAGCCACCTTATCATGTCCTAACAAGACTTGTTACTGAAGTCTGGTCTCAGAAATTAAACTAGAAAGACATTCTTATGTTTAAGATATCTATGCCAGAAGTAAAGTGACTTCATAGAAAGGATGGTTATCATAAGATCTGACCTAGTGACCTACTTTATCAACCCTTTCCTGTTTTGCAAAATTTTAGACCTACGAAAATTCAAAGGTTCTACAGACGAAATTTTCAAATTGGATTAAATTTGAAAAATAACCATTCAGTAGGGTAAAAAATAATGTTGAAAAAGAAGAAATTGCAATTTCTTCTTTTTCTACAATGTATTCTCAATTATAAAATCACAGGGACTCAAACACCAGGGATCAAACAGGAAAGGGTTAACCATGTAATCCAATATCAAATATGAAAGAGTCCATGGAAACAAATATTCTGAAGAACTATAAAGACCTTTGACACATTAATAAGGGCCTCTAGAGTGAGCACACGGTTTTAATAGGATTTGTCCTGGTGACCTAGTTTTTAACCCCACATGACCCATTTTCGATCTCCTCAAAGATATCATGTAGACAAAATTCTCACATAAATTCAAGACATTTGAGCCAAAAATGTGACCTCTAGAGTGCACACAATGTTATTCTCAAGTTTGACCTTATCACCTACTTTTTGACCCAATATGATCCCTTTTTGAACTCCTCCAAGATATCAGGTAAATAAACATTCTGACATAAATTCAAGACACTTGAGCTAAAAATGTGACCACTAGAGTGCACACAATGTTTTTCCCAAGTTTGTAACAAGCAATTTCTACATTTTCAATCATGGTTTCCAAAGCATTTTTACGGGGTGTAAAAAGGAGGGAGTGTGTGGGAATGGGTTAAGCTGTTACCAAAAGGTTTCCTATAATAAATTTATAATTGAATATTTCATAAAGTTTGATAATGTTAGCTATGAAGAGCTAACTCAGAAAGTGACAAGTACTCTTTCTGGTAATTTTCTAAAAAGTATTCTATTAACAACATTTCACATGCCATAAAATTTACATAATTACAATTAATTTTGCATTAAACTGCAGTTTTTATGAGCAAATCATGTATTTGTAAATTACATGTACATTACAAAATATCTGACCTTCACTCAAATTCTTTGATCATTAATTTTTGTTAATCAGATGCATGCCTTTCAGGGCCGAGATCTAGAATTGCATGAAGCGGACAGTACTGCCGGCATGACACTTAGCATGTTATCAGTGAGCATCTTAAACAATTCGGTTTCCCAAAGTAGTACTCTAGTATATAATATTCTTGGACTAACCCAACACAAGATGACAAAATTTTAGACTGGTCCAAATTGAAAGGAGTTGCAGATGACAATTTAAAGTTTATGAAATTTTAGAATTTTTCAACTTTCTTGGGAAAAAACATTATGTAAAATGAAGAAATTGCTTGTTACAAGCAACTTCTTCATTTTACACAATGTTTTCTCAATAATTTTCTTAAGAGGCATCTTAAACCATCAATGTATGGTAATAGCTTGAAAGCAATCTAAAAGTTGTCACTACACTTTCATTCAAGCTATTGATCACAGATTTGGCCTACTTTTTGTTGTATTCTTATGGAAGCTAGGTCTCATTTTCAAAAGGGTTCATCCTTACGACCTGACATGACATTCTGACAAAGTTGCAAGAGGTCTAAAATGAGCCAAATTTGTGGCCCCTACAGAGTTAACAGTAAAATTATCATAGCCTCCCATTTTCCTTTCTTTTCCCATAGAACATTCCCATTTTCAAAAGGGCTAATTTTTATTACCTGACAATCATTCTGACCAAGTCTTATAGAGATTGAGCCATAATTGTGGCCTCTAGAATGTGAACATTGAAACAGTCATTAAAGCTTTATCTCCCATGTTTTCTATGGAATGTTCCCATTTTAGGGTTAATATAACGAAAGTTTTTTGAAATTTAATAAAATTAAAAGTGATCATCTGCAACTTTTTTTCTATTTGGACGAGTCTAAAATTTCATCATTTGATAATGGGTTAAGGGTAGGAAATATTCTGGACATTTAAGAAATTTTTTCTTACAAACTATTTCCTAATAATTTGTCCTCTTTTTTGAGGCTCATGAAAAAAAAAAGGATTGTGTGGGAATATAATTATCATAGTTGTTTGTAAAAATGCATTTTAATTGATATGAAAAACAACTGAGCTAACATGTAAATGGACAGCTGAAGTACCATTTGGTTAAGCCATCAGACAGAGTGTAAGTAAATAAGTGCACATATTGGATTGTTTAATGGTCTTGACCTTGATCATTCAGGCAGTAAAAAGCCTATGAATGATGCCACATTATCACAGAGCTATCAAACAGGAATTTGTGCATAGTTGTCAAAGGTGAAAGGAATGGGCTGAGGCAGCTGATGCACTATTAATTATATTCAACCTATTACCAGCTGGGAAAATTCTAGACAGGTCCAAACTGAAAGAAGACAATTTCAAACTGATGTAATTTAAACAACCTTTATCTTTCACGGTAGAGAACATTGTGGAACACCATGCAAAGAATTATCATAAACACGAAAAGAATAGGGAAAAAAGGAGAATTTGCTTGTATACTATAAAGCAATTTCTCCCTTCTGCCGTTGTATCCTATCCTATATAGCATTTACTTTTTTTAATTAACAAACTTCTTTCATTGTCATCTGCAGCTTAAAGTTTAATTAGGACTGGTCTATTTGTGTTTCAATTTGTGTAGAAACACAAAAGCTCAGCCCAGTTGGGCTTTATAGATCGTCAAGAACATGAGAGTCCTGAGAAACCAGTATTGCCTATCATTCTCCATGTTAATTTGATCACTGACTCAAACTTATACATTTGTACCTGTACCGAGTATAATCATGCAATAACAAGGCAAGGGCATTACCATGGATTGCCACAGTTAATCTATGCCACCACATTAGATTTTAGACTAGTCCTATTTGACAGAAGTTGCAGACGAGAATTTTAAGTTAATGGAATTTCAGAATTCTTTGCCTTTTAGGATAGAAAACATAGTGGACAATGAAGAAATTGCTCGATAAAACGCATTTTCTTAATTATCCACCACTTTTTTCAAACCTTTTTTCTTGGGGGTCATAAAAAGGAGGGATTGTGTGGGAATGGGTTAAAGTTAACCAGCTCCCACACAATATTGCCTTTTGACAGCCCTGAAGAAATTTAAAGTTTTGAAAAATTCAACATAGTGGACAATGTCCACAATGTTTTCTACCCTAAAAGGCAAAGATTTTCTAAATTCCATCTATTTGAAAGTGTCATCTGCAACTTCTTAGCATTTGGACCAGTCTAAAATTTTGTTGTATGTTAATGGGTAAAAGCAGGTATGGCTTGAAGTTTAAGTGTCACAAAATTCATGAATAATGTTTGAAAAGTGATGGCAATAAAACAGAATAAGCCAGAATAAGAGGCTTCCTTATTTCATGAATATAGAATTTTTTTTTTCTATGTATATCATTATTGTTCATGACAAAATTGGCCAATTCATAAATTATCACTACTAATATCATATATCAGCTTGATATTCCAACATAGCAAAATCTTAGACTTGTCCAAATTGAAAGAAGTTGAAGACTCTTAGTTGAAGGCCATTGGCCCATTACCACACAACTTTTAATTGCTGAAATGTTGAAAAAATCTTTGTCTTTTAGGATGGAAAACATTGTGGAGAAAGAAGAAATTGCTTGTTACAAGCAATTTTTCATTTTCCACATTGTTTTCTCAGACTCTTTTCTTGAAGAGTGTAAAAAGGTAAACTCTATGTGAAAAGATGAAAAAAAGATTTTCAACAAATACTTTTTCAATTACAAAGGATGCTTATTGTTTACAGATGTTCTTACTTGTCCTGGCTGGACATATTTCAATACTCTTTGTAACAATCTTATTAAAGAGTTATAAAAATGTTTCAATGAATAGGAGAGACACAGTGCTATAAAAGTGCTGCATTGAATAGACAGACATAAAATGCAGCAAAAGCTGACAAAGGTTAATGACTTTGACAGCTGCACAAATAGTTTATTGACCATTCCATTGGGGGCCATCAAACACAGCAAACACTGGGCCCTTTGCCACAGATTAAAGCAGTGAATTTCAAAGTTCCAAGTTTCAATTATTTCTTTGACAAACCATACATTATCAGGTGCTCATTAGAAGTGTCTGGCTGAAAGGATGGTAACTGATGGACTGCCTATGTCAATCAAAACAATGATTAGCCAATCAAATCATTCATTCAAAACAGAAGAGAACTTTGAATTAACTCTGATGTTTTTATTTTATGCATTTATGCAACTTAAATATTGTAACTCGCAGCAGCTTATTCAAGCTGCAATTACCATGCATATTGTTTAAGTCACAAACTATCAATACTACTTTTTTTGTAACATACATGCTCAATACATACATACATGATCAAGGGTTCTGAAAAAACAACACTGATTAATATTTAACCCATTACCAGATAACCAAATTTCAGACTGGTCCACATTGAAAGGAGTTATAGAATACAACTTAAAATTTAAGAAATTTTAGATATTTTCAACTTTCTTGGTATAACGTATTTTGGAAAATTAAGAAATTGCTTGTTGCAAGCAATTTCATCATTTTCTACAATTTTTCCACAATAATCAGGGCTCTCGGAAACGACAGTACTGTCGTCTGAGACGACAACTTTTCTCAGGGGACGACAAAAATTCCTATCAAAGGATTCCGACGGACGACAATTTTTTCAATGACATGCGTCCGACGTCAGTCGTTATAAATATCAAAGTGACTCTGTAAAATCATATGTCATTGTTCAAGGGTCATTAAAATAGTAGGGTGATTATTGGAAAATGTTAAATGATTATCCTAACATACACCACAAGCATTGATAACACCCAGCTTGATTGACAATTACCACTTTGCGGTGACCGGTCATGCATCGACGGTCGTGGGTGACAGGTGTTAGAAACCTGTGAAACTTGGGTAAAATTACTTTACTTGCACTCTTATCTCACTGAAATCAAATTATTATTGATCAGTTTAGTGAAAAAATAACCAAAACATAATAAAGAAGTCAACATATATTGCAAAATTAAATTGCCATGGGTTTTCGTGGGTAAAACAGGCAATTCAATTGAAAATGAAAATTATTAGATAAACTTTTGGGGCTCTTAGACATCTAAAGCTGGGCATGAATCATCAATTTACTGTCATTTTTATTTAAAAAATCATCAATTTGACTGTCAATATATGCCATAACTTTGTCCAAATTTCAAAAAAAAAAAATAATCCTTATCAAGCTGAATAAAGATCAGTGCAAATTTTTATCAAAATGAAAGTGGTAAAAGGAGGGATTGACTGAGTCAGTATTTATTTTGAAAATACAATCTTTAAAATGGTTTAAGTCAGACTGCACACCTATGTCTTTACTTCTTGCTAAAAGAGGAATATTACATTTTTGGTGTGACAAGGGTTAACTTAATTACAATGTGTGCTTAGACAGGGGTGTGGAATTCCCATGCCCGACTTGTCCGACCTGGGCTTTTCTTCCTGCGGACAAGTAAATTCTTTAAGGCTACTTGTCCATTGACAAGTAAATATCAGGGCAAATCTTGGAATAGTACCTACTATAGTCCTAATAGATATTAGAGATTGATTAGCATAATATTTGTATTTAAGAGTAGAAAACATTGTTTTAATGAAGAAAATGCTGAGTTCAGCATTTTCTTCTGTAAAAACAATGTTTTTTCCAAAATTTATCTATTCTCTTATTTTTGGACAAGTCCATTTTGACCCCGGACAAGTAGAAAATCGCATTTTACTTGTCCAGGGACAAGTGGACAAAACCCGTATTTCCACACCCCTGGAAAAAAAGATACATGGTGAAAGTTGAAGGAAGTTGAAGACGAGAATTCAAACTGCATATCAACTGAAAAATAAGTACCTTAAAGGATGAAAAAGATATTTTGCGGAAAAGCAGAAAAATATCAGGGCAAATCTTGGAATAGTACCTACTAGTCCTAATAGATATTAGAGATTGATTAGCATAATATTTGTATTTAAGAGTAGAAAACATTGTTTTAATGAAGAAAATGCTGAGTTCAGCATTTTCTTCTGTAAAAACAATGTTTTTTCCAAAATTTATCTATTCTCTTATTTTTGGACAAGTCCATTTTGACCCCGGACAAGTAGAAAATCGCATTTTACTTGTCCAGGGACAAGTGGACAAAACCCGTATTTCCACACCCCTGGCTTAGAAAATAAAGAAAAGAAAATCACACATGTTGGATAATTCTATCCTTTGCTCTATTTTGACATTAATTCTTTACTTCTTAATTAGATTTACAAATAATCCTAATTAAGAGAATTTGCTGAAAATCAAATTAACATGATCAGACATGTAAACAACATAATATGGGCTAGAAAATATGATAATTCTTGAAACCAAAATTAATCTCCTTTTTTTCACACTATTTTCAACAAAGAAAGTGTTGTATAAAAAGGATTTGGTGAAAATCGCATTCAGTATTAAAATCCTGCCAAATCAGGCTGGAATCCAACTTTTCTGCTTGGAATCCAACTTTTTCCTAAATTGGATTCCTGGAATCCTACTTTCAAAATCCTAGTGAGAGCCCTGATAATTTTTCTTGAGGGGCGTCTCAAGCATAATTGTGTGGGAATGGGTTTAGTCTTACTTCCTGTCGGAGGTCAATGGGTGTAGCAAGCAATTTTTCAATCAAAGAACTCATAAAAATAGAGTTTGGATGAAGATACAATTATCACTTGAACCACAGAGAAATTTTAACCCATTCCCACTCAATCCCTCCTTTTTACGCCCCCCAATAAAACAGCAATTTCTTCATTATCCCCAGTGTTTTCTATCCCAAAAGACAAAGATTTTTAAAATTTCAACAACTCTAAGTTTTCGTCTGCAGCTTCTTTCAATTTGGAGCAGTCTAAAACTTTGTTGTGTGGGAATGGGTTAAAAAGATGTAACCAAAGCTTTATTAAATTTGTGGTTACACTGTGTCAAAAGTGAACATACATACTATAGACTGGTCGTTTGTTTGTTTGAATACAGTTTAACACCGCTTTTAACAATTTCTCAGTGACATCGCAGAGGTTGGAGCACCTAACAATAGATTCCTGGTACATCTCGCACCAGTACCACTATAACATCCTTTCCTAGCCCCAAGCCTCTATCCCACTTAGGTTTACAATTATGTTGGAAAGGATAAGTGCCACCAACGGGGATTGAACCAAAGACCCCCCCTTAATTGAAGATTGGGAGTCTGATGCGCTACCAAATGCGCTATGACAGCCACTATAGACTGTGTAATGACTGTAGCACTGACCAGTGATGAAAAGAAATTTGTCTTTGATTCATTGAAATACTTGCTATACCATTAATTATAGTTTCAATCTTTTCCTTGGAACTATTTTAATTCCCTTGGTGCTATTTAGATATCTTTGAGCTAATTAATCCATTGGTCTCAAAGCCAATTATCAAAGCAGAACTCTTTGAATATTGAAATAAAGGTAGAGAGGGGACATAATTATGTCAGTAATGATTTAACCCATTACCAGACAGCAAAATTTTAGACTGGTCAAAATTTAAAGAAGTTGCAGACGGCAAGTTAGAATTTATGAAATTTTAGATTTTTTCAACTTTCTGGGTAGAAAACATTGTGTAAAATGAGGAAATTGCTTGTGACAAGCCATTTCTTAATTTTACACAATGCTTTCCAAATTGTTTTGGTTGAGGGGCGTCCAAAAGTGTCATTGTGTGGGAATGGGTTAATAAAGCTAAGGGGCTTGAGATGTTAAGGTCTTTCACTTTCATGCAATTAAATAGGCAACAATCTTACAAAGTGGTTTTACATTTCGAAGGATTCAACCTTTTTTCACTTTGGTCATGCTGAGCTTTAGCAGAAATTATTTCTGAAGATCAGTCAGCACATTTGAGCTGGCAGTCTGATCTTAGTCTACACTGATTATTCCTTTAGAGCTAGACTTGTTTTTAAGATATGGAAAAAAACCATTTCTTTATTAACCCATTCCCACACAGAGATGCTTTTGTATGCCCTTCAAGAAAAACACTTTGGAAAACATTGAGTAAAATGAAGAAATTGCTTGTAACAAGCAATTTCTTCATTTAACACAATGTTTTCTATCCAGAAAATTGAAAAATCTAAAATTTGATAAAACTTTAAGTTGTCGTCTGCAACCCCTTTCAGTTTGGAGCAGTCTAAATTTTTCCGTCTGGTAATGGGTTAATTCTTGTAATGCTGACCTGCATTCTTTTCAGGATTGCATTAAAATCAAAGGGCTGAAAGAACTTGAAGCTCTAGTTATAGGTCAATTAGTTTTTCTGAAAATTAATTCCATGAACTACTCTAGCTTGAAAAGAATCAACAGGTGGTGTAAACTAAGATCAGACTGCACTCATGCGCAGTCTGATCTTAGTCTACAACACCTGCAGACAGGAATATTCCACATTCTGTATAACATGGGTTAAATTATGGTATAGACAACCAGCTGAACCACTAAAGAAGGAAATAGTGAAAGCCAAGTCCAGACAGCTGGTCAGGAGGAGATAATGTATTTCAAGGTCCATAAAGTCCAGGTGCTTTTGACCCCTCTCATACCACAAAAGTAATTATTCATGAATAGGCTTCCTCTCACCATAATTATTGTCAATTTCAAGCTGTTTCAATACATATATCTTTAAACAAATATTTGCCCTTAACTTTTCATTGTGTTCTGTTACATTTCTACCAATTTACTCAGACTCTAGATAAAAAGATAATAATCATGTGACCGACAAGGGGAATTGCTTAACCAGTTTAACACTCAATAACACATTTTAATGACTCTGTAAACTACAGAAACATTGAGGGAAAAAAGAGAAATGGCTTGTACCAAGTCATTTCTCCTTTTCTCAAAATGTTTTCTACCGTAATCAGTCATTATTTTTCAAAATACACACACTTTGAAATGTTGTCTGAACTTCTTTCAATTTGGACCAGTCAAAAATTTTGTTGAGTGGAAATGGATTAATGGACAATCTAGAATATGTTGCAGTTAAAAACTTTTGATAAGTCACTAAAAGCTTTTTTAATTAGCACAAAAGATGTCAGGGGTTGAAAAATCCACTCGCCCGCTCGCATTGGCGAGTAGAAAATGCCGTAGGGCGAGTAGATTTGGGGACGAACTAGTCCGACGGGGCGAGTGCAAATTCAGGACTTGAATTAAGCTGATTGAGGGGAAAAAATAAAGGATCGAAAAAGAAAGTATTTACAACTTCATATTGGAAACAATAATATTCACTATAAATTTAGACCGTTCCCAGTTTATGTTGATCAATCTTCATAGACGCTTGATTTGTAGACTGGAGACCATGTCGAAATACACGATAATGTATAGACAGGATCTCCAGTTTAGCCTGCATAGTATTCCGTATCTTTAAACGCTTGATTGATCACTGTAATGTTTATTTCAAAGCGAAAATACGTCGATCTAGATAAAATGCGTCTGTTTTAAAACTCATGGCTGGAACATCAGACATCCGATCGTTTTTTCGGTAGTAATTTTCTTCATCTTTAAGGGCTTGGGTTGCCTAAAGGGCGAGTAGAAATTCAGAGCTACTAGTCCTACATCATGTGAAACATCATACGGACTTTACAGCCTTTTTGTCGAAATGTGACCTTGATGAATGAACTTGGCCTTGGCAACTGACCTAAACCTAGGAACATGCTGCCTATCAATGCAAAGAATATAAGTCCAAAATATGAGCAATGTATCTTCAGAAGTGTTTGAATATCAGCAATATGTTAATTTTTTTTTTCTTAACCAGTTTCCAGACAGCACAATTTTTGACTGGCCCAAATTGAAAGAACTTGCAGATGACAACTAAAGGTTTGTGAAATTTTGGATTTTTCAACTTTCTGGGTAGAAAACATTGTGGAAAATTAAGAAATTGCTTGTTACAAGCAATTTCTTCATTTTCCAAAGTTTTTTTCCTTTAAGGGCGTCTCAAAGTGTCAATGAGTGGGAATGGGCTAACTTTAATGAATGACTTTGACCTTGCAACCAAAATGATGCCTATCAGTGCATGTAACCTATCTCCTTAATATAAGTCATGTAATTCTTCTATGTTGTTTGAATAAGGGCAAAATGTCAAGTTATTTCTTTAAGTTTATTGCTTACATAGAGATGATCAGACAGGCATCTGTAAACAACATGCATCCAATGCTGATGATATGCAGGGGCATAATAAAATAGCGTTACTTTCCCTAAACATATTGAATCCTTTGTGATCATTCATTTTTTGTTTAGTTCTCAATTCAGCTTGCAACTTTAAGCAAAATGATATCCTTGATCCTTCTAATTTTCAACTGACAACTTAGTAACCTAAGATGTGGTGCCATTTCCAGTAGCAAGCTCATTATAACATATGAAACCTCAATAACTACATATTTGGCTCCATTGTTATTTTTCTTACTGGTACCTTGAACATAACCTCTGAACTGAGAATAAGTTTCTGCTATACAAGTCGAAAATAACAGCTTAACACCAATCTGAAGATAGCATTAACCCATTCCCACACAGAGAAATTCTTAGACTGGTCCAAATTGAAAGAAGTTACAGATGACAATTTCAAGTTGATGGAATTTTAAATTATTTTGTCTTTTTGGAAAAAACATTGTGGATAATGGAGTAATTGCTTGATGCAAGCAATTTCTTCATTTTCCACAATGTTTCCAAAGCTTTTTTCTTGAGGGGCGTAAAAAGGAGAGATTGTGTGGGAATGGGTAAATAACTGTTGCAGCATTGAACAGTCACGGTATAGTGAATTGAATTAATTGCTTACAAGGGGTCGAACATAACTGGTCAAAAAATAGGGTCAGTTCTAAACCTTGGCAAAGGTGAGGTTGGATTCCAAGAGTTATGCTGCCTTAACCTGTGACTGCGCCATTCAGGTCAGAGTGAAAACATTGTAAGAAAATTCAAATTTGCACCAAGCATGAATTACTGCAAGCATACCCATCACTAGACAACAAAATTTTAGACAGGTCCAATCTGAAAAAAGGTGCATACAACAATTTTGATTTGATGGATTTTTAACAGTCATTGTTTTTTTGGATAGAAACATTATACAAACTGAAAGAACGTGCATACAACATTTTTGATTTGATGGTATTTTAACAATCATTGTTTTTTGGACAGAAAGGTTGTACAAAATAAAGAAAAATGCTCGTAAAACTTTTTCCACAATGTATTCAAGAGCCCTAATTTCTTTAAGAGCATAAAAAATGATTATGTGGGAATAAGTTAGCTATGAAAAGTTGCCATAATGTCATTACTACACTTACCCTGTTATGCAGATATACATGGTTAAAAACCCTAGACTGTTTATCCACACTGTTTTAAATCCACAAATTATGTTAATCTCCCTTTAATCCACCACTTAACATCCTACATTAATCCATAACTCCTGCCTGATTATGACAATAGCTTTAATAACGAAGCCACATTTTCACTCTTATCCCACTAGTATGTCAATATTACAACCACAGAGTTAATGACATTTATCAGTACTATTAACACTCTATCCAAATTCAATACAATTGGAACTTTACTATTCCAGCCACAAAAATACAATGCTCTATACAAACTTAATAATTCTGAGAGAAAGTAGTCCTATACCATAATATTCTCACAGACTTATAAACTGGACTCCCATTAATGTATGCCCCACTCCTGTTCCGTCAGCAAACAGTAAATGGATGTTTCTACTCCGACTATAAAACACATGTATCTAACCTGATGTCATTTCTCCAGCCACAACTCATAACGACATAAATTTATTCTGGATGGTCAATATGTACTTTAGACACCAGACTTAAACCTATTTACACACAATTCTGCTTTTTATGCCCCTTAAGAATATAGATTAGGAAAATATTGTGGCAAATGAAGAAATCACTTGTTATTATCAATTTCTTCACTATTCATATTAATTACCGACCAAAGAGACAAATATTTTCAAGTTTGATCTACTAAAAATTGCCATCTACAACTTTCTTAATTTGGACCTGAGTCTTGATAAAATTTTGTCTCTAGTAATTTTCTAACAGAATGTTAGTATATCATTACATTTCCATTCCAGTAGCAACTAACTTAATTGATTGATTGAATGGGGTTTAACGCCGCTTTTAACAGTATTTCAGTAATATCGCGGCGGCTGGAGCACCTAACAGTGGATTCCTGGTATTTCTCACACCAGTACTACCACTACATCCTTTCCTAGCCTCCAGCTGCTATCCCACTTAGGTTTACGATTATCCACCCATTGGTGAGAGACAATTGTCGGAAAGAATATTTGCCGCCGTAGGGGATCGAACCCATGACACCCATGATTGAAGATTAGGAGTCTGGCGCGCTACCGACTGCAACTTAAATTGTCCCTTAACTTTATTATACATGTACACAAGATTAATTTTTTCTTTTAGACCATATTTCTAGAATTTCGATGAGAGATGTTTAAGAATCAAAATAATAAAACATTATTAGAGTCATTAACCCATTCCCACACAGTGACTCTTTTTTTATGCTCCTCAAGAAAAAAAATTGGAAAACATTGTGTAAAATGAAGAAATTGCTTGAAACAAGTAATTTCTTCATTTTAGACAATGTTTCAACCAAGAAAGTTGAAGAAAATGTAAACTTTCATATCCTTTAAATTGATGTTTGTGTATCCTTTCAATTAGGACCAATCTAAAATTTTGTTGTCTGACAATGGGTTAAGAGTCTGTTAAAAAAAAATCTCATACTTCAATGTTCTTAAGTAATACTAAAACTGCTCTAGTGCATATGTGCATCGGTGATATTAATTTATTCTAGAACTATTCCAAAAAATTCCTAGGACAATTCCACACTATTTCACAGGGATTAGGATTTGTTAAAGCAAGTATATGAAGAAACGAGTGTCTCCATGAAAACTTAACTGCGGTTTGTCTGTCACAATGATCCATTAGCTGACAGCTCATCTTTCTCCATTATCAGTTTGAAATTTCAATGCACCTTTAAAATTTGAATAATAAACTTTACCTATCTAGTGTCTGGCTGGTGAAAGTTGGTTGTTAAAAAGCCATATATTGGTCTACAAAAAGTCTGATTTTACAAATTGCATTAATTTTCCTTGTTACCCTTTAAACCCATTACCAAACAAGAAAACTTTACGCCGGTCAAGGGTAGAAAACATTATGGATAATGAAGAAATTGTTCATTTTTCAGTTATTTTCTTGAGGGACATAAAAAAGCGTCATTGAGTGGGAATGGGTTAAAGTGTCTCATACCTGTTTAATTTTTCTATCTGGATCAATAAGGGTAAAACAATGCGAGAAACATTTCTCCTTTTTTCACATTGCTTTCCTTAACAATCATTAGTTAAAATTGGTGATTGTATGGTAATGCATTATCAACACATTTCCAACTTATTCAGCTTTTTAACCCATTCCCACACAGGGACTGGTCCAAATTGAAAGACGTTGCAGACGACAATTTACAGTTTATGAAATTTTAGATTTTTTCAACTTTGTTGATAGAAAACAATGTGTAAAATGAAGAAATTTCTTGTAACAAGCAATTTCTTCATCTTACACAATGTTTTCTCAATGTTTTTTTCCTAGGGGCGTTCAAAAGCGTCACTGTGTGGGAATGGGTTAAGACTCAAAAGAAATGAGGTTACCCATGGAAACAACAAGATTAATGAAGTAATAACCACAGAGGTAATTAAAAATTCTATTAACTTGAATATGTTGTTTGCTGCAAACTTCTTTGGAAATTGACCAGTCTATAATATTGTTGTCTAGTAATCAGATAAATAGTTGATATGGTTTCTGTAGTTTATCAACAGTATCATCGTGGGACAATCGATATCAGTGACAACTGTTGTTTAATTCATTATTCAATATTATTAACCCAATTGATAGGAATTAGCTCTCTGTTTAAACCTGCACTTTAACCCATTACCAGGTGAAAAAATTTAAGACTAGGCAACATTTGAAAGTGCAGAAACATTGTGGGAAAAGGAGAAATGGCTTGTGACAAGATGTTGTAGACCACAATCAAAAGAGCATTAAAATGAAGGGGGAAAAATGGCATATTTAGGGTTGAAAATATTGTGAGAAAAGGATAAATTACTTGTTGCCAGCATTTCTCATTTCTCACAATGTATATTTGATTAAATTCCTTAATTGAGTTTAACACTCAGGGTAATGTGGTAATGGGTTAACAATTTCTATTGAAATTTCCCAGAATATTAGATATCAGATGATTTAAACACCCAACTTAACCCATTCCCACACGATAGAATTTTAGACAAGTCAAAATTCAAAGAAGTTCCAGAAGACAATTTGGAGTTGATGAAATCTTCTAAATCTTTGTCATTTAGGGTAGAAAACATTGTGGAGAATGAAGAAATTGCTTGTAACAAGCAATTTCTTCATTCTCCACAATGTTTTCTAAAGCTTTCACATTGAGGGGCTTTTAAAAGTGTCACTTTGTTGAAATGGGTTAACCCAGGTCATACTGAATAAAATCCTCTGAAAAATTGTATTAAAATCCAAGGCTTAAAGCTCTAGAACTACTAGAACAATATGGAACAATATTTATTTTGAAAATTGATTAATTCTGGCTTGATAGGGACATGCAGGTGGTGTAGACTAAGACCAGACTGCACATGTGCAGGCTGATCTTTGTCTATATCTCCTGCCAAACAGGAATATTCTGGGTTCAGCATGACAAGAGTTAGGTTAAGCCTTATATGTATATGCCTTTATAGAGCAATTAATCTGTTTCCCCAAAATCCTGCATTTTAACATACAGAACAAAGTTTGCTTATCACAAGTAATATCTCCTTTACTCACAATGATTTCTTCACTGTTTGACAATTAATTTTCAATTGATTAAATGCACTTTGAATTGTCATCTGCAACCTGACATCCAAATTGCACCAGTCTACAATTTTGTCACCTTGTAAAGGATTGATTGCAAAATTACAAAATAAATTACTCTTTATAACATAAGGATAAACAACATGTATGCAATACATTCCGCATGTCAGCCAGTGAAATGCATTGATGCATTTTTAAATTTCAAAACCAAATTTATGGTTTATCTTCAAAAAATCCATGACTATCATTAATCACAATAAACATCCAGTCTCATTTCACCTTCCGAACCTTTCAAATGTACAGAAATAACTGAAAGATGTTTCCTTTGTTACCGAATCAAGCTTGAAATCCAGCTGTCATATTGAACTTTTATAATTCGTCATTTCACCAAGTTCACTATTACTATACTACAATACCATAATACAGACCATCTAGTATTATAGTCACCTGTCTACACAACAAGTTGACAAAATTTTAGACTCTTTCAAATTCAAAGGAGTTGCAGACAACAATTCAAAGTTGATCAAAATTTAGACACTCTGGAAAATAAAGAAATGCTTGTATCAAGTACAACGTTTTCCAAAGCTTATTTCTTTAGAGGCGTCAGAAAGAGTCATTGTGTGGAAATGGGTAACCTAAATACCAGATGATAAAATTTAAGACTCCTCAAAATTCAAAGAAGTTGCAAACATCAACTTTTGATAGATGATTCTTTTTTAAAATATTTGTTTTTTGAAGTAGAAAAAAATTGAGGGAAATGAAGTAATCATTTGTATAAACAATTTTTTTAATTTTCCACTATAATTATTTTCAAAAGCATTTATCTTGAGGGTCATAAAAAGCAGAATTATGTGGCAATGGATTAATAAGATAATCCCTTTTTCATTCATAACCTTCAACAATGTTTACCTTCAACAATGGAAAATGTTGTTGAAAAAGAAATCTTGCACTATGTCCTGTTTATCAAGCATTTGGCAAAATATTTTATGAGTAACTATCTACAGTTTTCAATTTCGTATGATCTGAAATTTTGCGGTCATATGTGTTGATTACAACTCTCACAATGGGTATGCTAGCATGTTGTATTTTCAGATTTATGCAGCTGCTGACTCAACTATTCATAGCTTCTTTTTTGCAAAAGGAGTCTCTCTGTCTTTCTGGGAAGAAAACTAAATGTATGTAGAAAATATTGAGATTACTTGTTACCACCCTCAAGAAGTGACACTGAAAAAACAGATGGCTGCCGCACCATTCAGAATTCCAACCACAGACTTTAGAAAAGTGTTAGCCCTGTGTGTAACAGGGTTGTCCTGACTGGGAAACACAGGTTAAACACATTTTTTTAACCAATTACCAGACATCAAAATTTCAGATTTGTTTAAAGTCAAAGAAGTTGGGGATGACAATTTTTTATTTTGTGAAATTCTTAAAGTCTTAGTCTTGTTGGGGTAGGTAAAGTTATTGATAATGAAGAAAACAAGAGCCATGTCGGACATGGCCATCCCCCACCGTAAAAGCTTGATAGTAAACTGAGGCAAGTTAGATTTAGGCTTCTTGTGCACTGCATTTCTTCAGTTCGATAATAGCTATTATACTTTCAAAGATATGCTCAGGACAAAATCTAAGTCTTTAAAACAAAGAGCAATAACCCCAAAACTATGCAAGCAAGAGTTAAGGTTCTTGTGCACTGCACTTCTCCTCAACAAGATCTATTCACCTATGAAGTTTTAAGTTAATAGCTATTATACTTTCAGAGATATAAACAGGACAAAATCTTAGTCTTTAAAACAACAAAGGGCAATAACTCCAAAATTATGCAAGCAAGGGTTGTGGTTCTTGTGCACTGCACTTCTCCTCAATGAGATGTATCCACCTATGAAGTTTCAAGTTGATAACAAATATACTTTCAAAGATAAGGCCTGGACAAAATCTTAGTCTTTAAAACAACAAAGGGCAATAACTCCAAAATTATGCAGGCAAGAGTTGTGGTTCTTGTGCACTGCACTTCTCCTTAATGAGATCTATTGACCAATGAAGTCTCAATTTGATAGCAATTATACTTTCAGAGATTTGCTCCAGACAAGTTTAGTGACGGAATGACGGAAGAACGGAATGACAGAAGGATGGAATGATTGAAGGAGACCATTTCTATATCCCCTTTGCAGAAACGGCGTGGATAATAAATGTTTTCTATAGCTTTTCTCTCCAGGGTCTTAAAGAAGCAGGATTGTGTGGACATGAGTTAAAGGGTTGAATTAATTTATATCCAGCAATATTATGACCATTCTTTTTTTGAAGCTTTTAATAAAAATATCAATTTTTTGCGTTGCCACAAATATTTGCAAACAAATAAGTAAATATTGATGCCATTTGGTACATTATGGGAGGGGAAATTAGTTTTGAATAATGAAAGAAGTATTTTCATTTGTAAACTCAATAGCTTTAAATCGAGAAAATATTGAACAAAAGAAAGGTGTTATTTCCTTATTTCTCACCTATTGAAAAACTTGGTTAAGAATATAATGACAGAATAAACTGTGAGATTATTGGTCCTGTTCAATAGCATATTGAACAGCAATGAAGAAATCATTGTTATGAATCACTTGACTTTGCTTTGCGTAAGGAATCCATGTAAAAAACTTATTGATTGTTAATTGATTGGATGGGGTTTAACGCCGCTTTTAACAGTATTTCAGTCATATTGCGGCAGCTAGAGCACCTAACAATGGATTCCTGGTATTTCTCACTCCAGTACTACCACTACATCCTTTCCTAGCCTCCAGCTGCTATCCCACTTAGATTTATGATTATCCACCCATTGGTGAGTGACAAATGCCGCCAGGGATTGAACCCATGGCAGTAAAAAACTCTGATAAGGCATGTCACACCCAACCAGATTTTTGACTTCATTGTTATATCAGAAACAAGAAAACTCCCTTTGTATACCCCCGCTTGCACTACCAATTTAACTACAGTGAAAAACAAATTCTCCTACATTTAATGCAGTAATCTGCTTAGGCTGCGTTTTTGCATCATTGTCCCCAAAAATCACAAATCAATGGTTCAGCTCGAAACAGTTGTAACTGCCTATAAACATATTGGCAATTACAACTGTTTTGCACTGAACCATCGAGATGACCCAAGACTTTAAGAACATATTACACTGTCTCCTTGGTTCCAAAGCCCAAGCAGCTCGATCGATCAGTGTGATCCATCAATTTTGTAAAATATCCCAACTTTTTTTCAGACCCTTGAGACACTGTCACCTTGCTTCCTACACCTTCTTGGATCAAAGCTCAATGAAACGCACACACCATAAGCACCATGTACCACACCTGGTTAACCCATTCCCACATGAGAAAATTTTAGAGTGGTCCAAATTGAAAGAAGATGCAGACGACAATTTTAGGATGGTGAAATTGTCTTTTGGGCTAGAAAAAAAATATTGCTTGAAACTTGCTTGAAATTTCTTCTATGTCAATAATGTTTTCCAAGGCTTTTTTGTTGAGGGGTGTAAAAAGGAGGGCTTGTGTGGGAATGGGTAAAACAACCATACCAAGTTTCAAAAGCAGACTGTTGATAGTTGCTGACAGACAGACAGATTGACAGAGGGAAGTACATACAGAGGCAAACATGGCATCTTCTTCGAAGCTGGGGTATGATTAAGCAATCACTGTCCCTGCCCATTTACTCAATTGATGGCATCCATTGACTGCGACAGGAAGTTTTGATTTTAAACAACATTATTTTGAAAAACTAATGGCCAGTAGCATATAATAAAAAAGTAAATGGGTGATTGGCGACCTAATGTCATAACTACATCTTGAATAAGCTCCATCAAGTCATTTCTATCTACACAGTCTTTTCTGTTTAAAGTAATTTTCATTTTCATCATTCAGATAGATGACCTAGTGTTAACAACTATGACAGAACGTCATCTTCATATTTTGTCACATCTTGTTTATCTCTTTAAGAAGAAAACTATGTAGATGGACAGTAAGTGACATGCATTCAAAAGTTAACTTTAATCCATTCCCACTCAGAGACGCTTTGAGATGCCCTGAAGGTAAAAAGCTTCGGAAAACATTATGGAAAATGAAGAAATTGCTTGAACTAAGCAATTTCTTCATTTTCCACAATGTTTTGTACCCAGAAAGTTGAAAAAATCAAAATTTCATACACTCTATATTGTCGTTTGCAACTCTTTTCAATTTGAGCCAGTCTGAAATTTCACTGTCTGGTAAGGGAGGAAATGGGATTGTGAATGTTGCTAACTTTAAATGTCCAAAACAATATCTAGGTTTTAAGTATGAGTTTCATGAAGTGTACAGATAGTCCCTTTTTGTGTGATCGGTCTAGTACATTTATTCATTTTAGATGCAAAATAGTTTATAATCTACCTAAACTGATTTATCAGGTTTCTTTTCATCAATTTTGAATTATTTTGATTAATGTATGGGATTAACTAGTATTACCTTACTCATTCACAAAATAAAGATTTTTATTTGATAACCATCATTTACTGAGACCTCCCAATCTTTCATCTTAGCCCTTGTCATGTTCCCGTTTGGCAGGAGGTGTAGACCAAGATCAGCCTGCACATAAGTGCAGTCTGATCTTGGTCCATACCTCCTGCTTTTCCTTTTCCTGTAATTGATTTCTAAAAGAAATATTGAATTTTTAACAACAAATTCTGTCAGTGCTTTCAGCCCTTTGATTTACTGCAATTCAGTAAGGTAATTTATACAGCATGACAAGGGTTAACCAAGTACAAGACTACAAAAACTTAGACTGGTTCAAATTGAAAGAATTCATGTTGCAGACAACAATTTTTGTTGATGAAATTTCAATTTTTTTGTCTTATTGGGTAGAAAATATTGTGGATAATGAAGAATTGCTTGCAGCAAGCAATATCTTCATTTTTACATTTTCTGAAAAAATTTTCTTGGAGGCATCAAAGAATATCATATTGTAGGAATGGGTTAAACATTTCTTCATTTTCCACAATATTTTCTAAAGAGCACCGTGTGGGAATTAGTTTACCAAGCATCAGATGACAAGACTTAATGACTGGTTCAAATTGAAAAAAAGTTGTAGAGAACATTTTTGACAGTTTAACTCTTGTTATACTGGTCCCAGAATATTCCTATTTTGGCAAAAGGTATAGACAAAGATCAGTCTGCATATAAGTACAGTCTGATATAAGTCTACACAACCTGTTTGTGCCTTCTCGAGACGATTCAAATGAGTATCTACAATATGGGATTTATGGTAATATTAATTAAATATTTGAAGTGCACTCTTTATCTGTAGCTCTGTTAAAGATCCACCATTAAATACTTGAGCCATTTTTTCTTACATCCAATCAATTTTTTTCCAGGATTTTGACGAAGTGTCAGACATCAGAATGAAATTTTCTGTTAAACTTGGTAATAAGGCAGCCAGTACTTTCTAAGAAGAATTTTCAAAGTGTTTACCATATACTATAAATTGAGATTAGCGCTTACTATAAAAGCTATGTCTATCACAAAATCAAATTTCTGTGAAGAAATCTGAGAGGTCCGGTCACAAATGATCAGTCTGTGAAACTTGGATGGATCACAAAAAGTAGTTTTTGAGATTTTTGAGGGCAGAAGTATTGATGCACGGACACGCATATGCTATTACAATAAAGCCTGCCGGCCTTTGGCGAATGGAGCTACAAATGAGCATGATGTAGACAGGCAACAATGTGTATCAATTTTGTATACAGTTTTATATATGCTCAGGTGTTATAAATCAGAGGCCTTGTAAAAAATCATATGACCCCTGCCTATCACAATATTTACCTACATTTACTAATATTTACTTTGTATTTATGTTAGTCTAGAGTTAAAAGAATCTTCCAACTTTTTTGTAATACATGTATCTGTTTATTCACTACCCAAATCAGTGTTAACCGTTGTCATGCTGAACCCAGAATATTCCGGTTTTGGCAGGAGGTGTAGACTTAGATCAGACTGCACTTATGCACTTTTCCTGTCAGAGTTGTTTATGAAGTTGATTTCTAAGAGAAATATTGATTTTTGAACGATTAGTTCTATCAGTGCTTTCAGCCCTTTGATTTGACTTATGCACTTTTCCTGTCAGAGTTGTTTATGAAGTCGATTTCTAAGAGAAATATTGATTTTTGAACGATTAGTTCTATCAGTGCTTTCAGCCCTTTGATTTGACAGTATTTCAGTAAGGTAATTTATTCAGCATGACAAGGGTTAAGGCACCTGCTATCATTACAGCTAGAGGTATAGCTGCTTAACCCATTCCCACTCAATGGTGCTTTTATATTTGCAGTGTAGCATAGCCTGGCTGTTATCTATCAATTTTGATTGAAATATGCCCTTAGCTTAAAATAACACCCCTTCCCTGGGTGTCCAAAGTTTGTATAAATGCTCAATAAGACCATGTTCAAAAGCCTTCTCCTCCCAATTTAAGAAGTCTAAGGCATTCATGTTTGGTATATAACCATATGGTTCTCTACCAGGTTGGACCCTCAAGAACTAAAGCTTTAGAAAACATTGTGCATAATGAAGAAATTGCTTGTCACAAGAAAATTCTTAATTATCCACAATGTTTTCTACCCAACAAGAGGGCCGTTGGCCCTGTGGCGCTCACCTGAGATAAAGGCTCTTTTTCTTTCAACAGTCTAATTTCATGTTAAGGTTAGGATTATGAAACAAGTGGGCCACAATTACATATAAAGACTATGAACCTGGGGATCCAAAAGTCTAAATTGCAAATTCCAAGGCTTTAGTGCTGATTTGAAAGAAGGAAAAAACTTTTTCCATGGGTTATAATTTCAGAAATAAGAAAGAAGTCTGTGAACTAATGCCTATACCCCCCCCCCCCCAGGGTCTGCCCCTGGAAACCCTAGGATCATGATTTTAGCTATTTTGTAAGAGGTCAATATACTGATGCTTCATGCAAAATATCAAGGCTCTACGCCTTCTGAGTCAGGAGAAGAAGATTTTTAAAGATTATTTTAAAATTTCACTTTTGTTGCCATGGCAACCAGAGTTTTTAACAGATTTCAATTCTTTTAGCTATTTTTGA